>CM035420.1:110723320-111255820 GCA_020310875.1 Ceratopteris richardii
CCCCCCCCCCCCCCCCCCCCCCCCCCCCCCCCCCCCCCCCCCCCCCCCCCCCCCCCCCCCCCCCCCCCCCCCCCCCCCCCCCCCCCCCCCCCCCCCCCCCGCCCCCCCCCCCCCCCCCCCCCCCCCCCCCTCCCCCCCCCCCCCCCCCCCCCCCCCCCACCCCCCCCCCCCCCCCGCCCCCCCCCCCCCCAGCCCCCCCCCCCCCGCCCCCCCCCCCCCCCCCCCCCCCCCCCCCCCCCCCCCCCCCCGCCCCCCCCCCCCCCCCCCCCCCCCCCCCCCCCCCCCCCCCCCCCCGCCCCCCCCCCCCCCCCCCCCCCCCGCCCCCCCCCCCCCGCCAAAAAAAAAAAAAAAAAAAAAAACAAACAAACAAAACAAAAAGAAAACACGTTTTTTAATTTTTATTATATATATATAATTTAATTTTTATTATTTTTTTAAATTTTAATGGCCAAAAGCTTTTGGCTCTGGATCGTGCCTCGGTTGGCCATTTTTTACAAAAATGGGGTCATTTTCATGTTTTTGGCACCTCTGGACTCAATTTTTGGCTTTAGTTTTCCAAATTCCCACATTTTCTCTGAGTTTTGGTCCAAACCATCATTATTTGCAACCATTTATCACATGTTTTTAATTACCCACATTGTCCACATGGTCTATTCTCAGCTTATCTTTCCTTATGTTTAATAATATTCCATCTGTACCCTCTGTAGCCCTCCAATTTGATCATTTTAGCCTCCCTCTAGGCCCTGATTCCTACTTCCAACCCCTCCCTTTACCAATCTGCCCAGCCACATCCTTCACCCTCCCTGCCCCATCCATCTTCATACCCTCAGCCCTCCCTTCCCATTCCATTCTAACCTCCCCTTGCCCCTCTTTTGCTTTTCCATAACAAAATCCCACTTCTCGTTCTTTTCTGGTGCTTGTTTTGGTGGAATTGGGCTCAGATGTTCTCTTCAAGTTGTTGCAGCTCTATTCTCATGGTGTCCTCTATGTTCAAAGTTTTGGTTGTAGCTCTCCGGGACGGAGAGCACATTAGGTGGTGGGCAACTGTTGAGCCCATAAAAGTCATGTTGGTCAAAGTCAACTGTAGTCAAAGTCAACAGGTCAAAGTCAACAGGTCAAAGTCAACAAGGTCAAGGTCAAAGTCAACAGGTGCAAAGTCAAAGTGCGTAAGTGCAGGTGTCAGAGTGCACAGGTAGTGCACAATGAATGGTCCACAAAGGGTAAATTGGAGAAAATAGGTTGCAGGTTGCAGAGGTACTTTCTCTAATTTCCCTAAGGTTCAAAGTGTGTTTTAAAGTGTTTTGGAAGGTTCAGGTGAACCCCCCTTATGTGCAAAAGTGAAGAATTAAAAGGAAATGTGAAGGCATGTGAAGCGGCAAAGTGTACACACAGGTGAAAGTATGCCCCCCCCATTAAAATTTTTGGTTTTAGACTAAAGTCACTACAGGACAAAACAGTGAGTAGTTGGCTGCCACTTGTGAGAGCAATCTTGGAACATCAAAGTGAGCACCAAGATTCACTTGCAGTTAGGAGCGTACGTCGACACACTCAAATCGAGGCAAGAGCCATTCTTGGACTAAGGTTAGAGCAAGCAAGAGGGCATAGGCTAAGTGGAGCAAGAGAGGGAAGTGCAAGAGACACCAGCGTACGTCGCACAGAAGTGGAAGTGCAAGGTGCATAGAGAGTAACCAAGGATTTTGGTGCAGAGAAGTGCTAAGCTATAGTTCCCCCAAGTATCTCAAGGTCCTTTGGCAGGGTACGCTTGCCGACAGCAGGTATTCACTCCTCCCCCTTTGTGGAAGCTTGGTGCAAGGTGTGCACAAGGAGAAGCTTGAAGCAGGTGGAGGTCTGTTGCAGAGAAGGTCGGCAGCAAGAGGACAGTGGGATATTGGATATTTTGTAATTGGGCACTCTGTGGGATTGTGCACAGAGGTATTGGTGTATCTTGTATTTCAAACATTGTACTTTTCTTATTGTAATCAAACGGCAGAAACTTCCAAGGTGTATTTTCTCTTTTGGTCTTTCCATTTTCTCCTACAAACCCTCAAACTCCTTCTTGTCAAAGAATCCCCCAACAGTCACCTTTCAAAAATGTAATTCTAATGTCCAACTGATGTATGTTGCAACCATATTGAGCTAAATAGGCACAAGTTTGATGAAGGATTGTCATTTGGCATGCGAGAGCAAAGGCCTTTTCAAAACTAATGCCTCTCTCTTGAGTATAAGCTTTGGCAATAAGCCTCACCCTAAACCTCTCAATTGTTCCGTTTGGCCTATTCTGATGCATAGCAGCCACCCAGTTGTGAATTTTTTCTCTTCATCAAAAGAACCAAGCTCATTCTTATCACAAAGACTACAGATAGCCATTGCATAGTTATTTGATGCAAAAGAAACAATATGAGAGCCAGAACAAGTATGATATGTCAATGGTGCATCTAATTTTCTATCTCTCAATGTGTTTCACTAAGTTTCAACCATTTATGCATAGTTTTTGCCTCTTCATGTGGGTCCTCGCATCCACAAATGCATCATGTAAATGTGCATAAAAAACAGAATGATCTATAGTATCATTTCAAACCTTCAGAGGTTGTGAAATGGCCTAGTTTGGACTAGTGCTTGATTGTCACTATACAAAAAAAGTGAACAAACGCATCCTGTAAGCTAACTAGTGTCTCTTTGTACATGAAAGTAATGGTTGAATTGCATCTTTGAAAAAAATAATATCACAAATAACTCGAATGTGTTTGGTTGATACAAACGATAGAATTCTCTTCTCGAATGGTACCCAACAAAAATACATCACTCCTTAACCATCTAGCTTTATGAATTGTTGTTCACACACCAATGCATATGTGAAACAACCAAAGATGCAGATATGAGCAACCAATGCCTTGCTATATCAATCCTCATATGGAGTGATCAATTGTAGTGCTTTGGTGGGACACCTATTAAGTGCATATGATGCATACAAAACAACCTCAAGCCACAATCTATGTGATAAAGCCTGACTTTTGAGCATACACCTCGCCATTGCCATAAGAGTATTGTTCTTTCAACCAATCCATTTTGTTGAGGTGTATATGACATTGTACACTCGTTTTATTCAAGGCTTAGCCAAAAATGCATTAAGATAAGAAGACATGTATTTCGTGACTCAATCAAAACCGAGGGTGCCATTTTACATGGTGATAGATATTCAGTTATAAACACGAAATGTTTCAACCACATAAACACTTCAAAATTTTCTTTCAATGGATATACCCATGCATGCCTAGAGAAGTTATCAATAAAAGTCACAAAGAGCAAGTAGTTGCTATCAAGCATGGGACTATAGATTATCACTATGAACAAGCTATAATTTGTGAGTAGCTCAAACTAAACCATCTTCGAGGAAGAAGGAATGCTTCATTTTGCCCAAAATACAACCTTCAGAGATATGTTTACAAGGTGGCTGGATTTTGGGCAAAGAGGACACCATTTCAAATATTTACATGCGAAGTAAACTAGCAAACATTAGATGAACAAAGCGAGCATGCGAAAGATTTGGATCTGAGATAGCTTGAGAATCTTGAAATACACATGTTGAATCATTCACAAGCTTTGCATAGTGTTTGAACTCATATAACCCACAACATAAAATGCCACATGAAGAATTCATATCACAATTTGAGTGATCATGGAATTTGCATATGTCATCAAGAAATTTGACAATCAAGCTAATCTTTGCTTATGCTAAAATCGACAACATATTTTTGTTAATCCTTGGAATATATAAAGCATCTGAGAATGTGAACAAACTATCATCATCTGTATTTAGAATAACATTACCACCTCTCATTACATGGTAAGAGGAGTTGTTCGTGCACTTGAAAGTATTTCTTTTAGGGGTAGGCTGAAGTGAACTAAAGAAATTGCATTCAACGTAATATATTTTTTTACCATAATATGAAATTATTAATCATATAAGTATACTCTAGACATACAATTCTCATGAGAGCATGGGTCATAGTTGCAAACAATAGTAAATTCCCATTCTTCATTTTGAACTACATTTGCAAACTTTATTTTGGGTGTAGAGGCCTCTCATATAGCCATTCCAACTTCTCATCTTTGTCTTCCTTCTTTGACTATGAAACATTAACGGATTTTTGCTTACTAGTAGATGAGCTCCATTAACCTTTTTTGTTTGCATATCTAATAAATCTTGATTTGCATCATGCATAATTGATGTCTTTTACCAGGAGTGATCTTCCTACAACAAAAAGGAGACTAATTCCTCAAATGTTTGGGCATTTGGATTGTCTTTCGTCATGAATCAAAGAGTACAAGAAAACTCTAATATGAATCTCAAGGAGTGTTAAGGCTAGTCTACACATGTGCACTATCTCGCAAGATTTCATCATCAAAAAGCAATTGAACCTTGAAATCTTTGAGGTTTGTCAATTAACCTATACATGGAATCTCCTTCCGCCATATGTTCACTCTCCAACTATTTTTGTAGGTAAGCATTATGAGCCTTCATTTTTTCTTTCTATAATGTTGTATGTGAATCCCAAGCATCCTTTCTTATCTTGCAAGAGAAAATGAGAGGGATAATGACACATTTGATAGAAAAAGCTGTGAGTGCATGGTTGTGAGCATCATTGTCATCCGAAAAAAGTTTTTGAGTAGTAGGTGGAGTAGGAATCATAGCACAACCAAGAAATTGAGGATCATTATCTTCAACAACATCACATTTAATAACTATATTATCTACATCACCTTTTATAACTATATTTGTAGGTGTAGTAGGATGTTTTTCAACACCTTGCATAATATTCCACAACCCTTTTTTATACAAGTTCATGAAGCATCGTATCTTCCCACAATGGGTAATTAGTACCATCCAACATATCCTCAACAACCAACATATGCAATACATCATGGCTTTCAACAATGGCCAATGATTAAATACCCTGACGGAGAAGAATGATTGTATCTCAAAAAATTGAATATAAGCATGTGACTCTATTCAATTTTTTGAGATACAATCATTCTTCTCATACCGACGCTCATACCAATGCTCATACCGACGCCCATATCGACACTCATACCGACGCTGATACTGGCAGTCGTGGCACACCCCGACTATCCGTTTTAAACAGTCTTACCGATAGTCACTTGAGTGTCAGTATCTTTAAGTGGCCTTTTGCAACGTTTATACCGATGCCGAGAGTGATCATGGGTATAGGCAGCATCGGTATGCCCCTCATATGTTGTAGTGCACCCTCTATAGCTTTAATAAACACGTCACAAGACATATATGTTTGGTAGAAAAGGATGAAATTACATGCAAACTCCTTGCAATTGTGTGTTTGGAGGCTAAAACAAGCTCATATAAAAATTTTAAGGTTCCATCTTGAAAAAAAGAATTGACATCAATAATAAAAATCAATCAAACAGTTTATGTAAATATATGTTTTCGCAAATCTATTCTATGTTGTGTATCCGCTACCTTGCGAGAGACATACCTATCGTCATAGTCTCATATGTCAGCCAATATGAGGTTTCTTCGAGAATTTAGCTTCGAGGTAACCCTTATCTCTCATATTCTTATTCGTTCAATACAAGAGTTCTGTGCAACTTTTTATAGTAGGTTTTGAGACCTTGAATTCGTGATACTCTTTCTTGCGCTATAATCAAGATTTATTAATGTTTCTTGTTTCTAAAATATGTAAAACAAAGCCTTCTTTCAAGTTCTATAATCGGCTTTAACCAATTTCACTTAGAAAAGTTCTGATGATTCTATTTGTTCAATCAACAATCTTTGTTTTATTGAAACTTTGTAGAGAAGTTTAATCTTTGAAGTTTGAAAATATATGTGTTATAATTTGAAGACCCTGGGAGGTTCCATCACTTCTAATTCTTCACTCCAATGTTTAAAAGTTTGTAAATATAACATTGAAGTCTATACCAAGCACCTTTTGTTGTTTTGCATGACAAAATGTGAGGGATAATTACATGTTTAATAAGAAATATATCAATGCAAGTGCTTGTGCATCTCTTTCATCCTAATAAAGCTTCTCTATAGCAGATGCAATAGGAACCACAAAATGATCAAGAACACGATGGTCATCATCTTCAACACCACCTGCATCACATGTTATCACAATATTTGTAGGTGTACAAGAAGTTGTTTTAAGACCCTACACAATATTCCACAATATGTTTGCTAAAAATAAATTACACATCATATATGCCCATAATGGATAATTAAAATCATTCAAATTATCGTCAATGTCGAGCATGCAAAATACATCATTGCTTTCAACCGTGGTTAGTGATAGTACCTTGATGCCAAAATTGATTGTTTCTAAAAAGAAAATACAATATACATACTCATTTGAGTCCTATATTTAGAACTCTAGAGAACTTTGAGGTTCCTGTACTTGTGAACCAAAAACAATACACCTATTTGACACAAAAGAACGAAACTGCACACAGACTCACTCTTATAGTGATCAAGAATCCAAAACGTTCTTTTGACTTAAAAAATGATGTATTTTTTAATCACTAATGAACCTTAATATGCATATCAAATCTCATGCCACGATAGTCCTAATCATCTTCAGCCATCATTAATGGTGTTGAGATAAATGATTCCATTCTTTGCGAAGGTTGAAAACATTGTAGACGAGAACACAAGTTCAATGGAGAAACTTTTCTACGAGGTAATATGTTTGGTTATACTAATGTACAAATACGCAACGTTGAGGTCTAATACAGACATATACTCACCCAAAGATGGTTGATAGGTGTAAGGAGTAGTAGAACCCCATTCTTCATTCAAAACAAGGTTAGAACACACTTCTAGGTATATATAGGTCTCTCTAGGAACCATTCCGACCTCTTTCTTCTTCGACTTCTCTACAACTAGTTTAGGACAACTCTTAATGTCATGATCATTTTCCTTACAATACTTGTGAAACTACTTTTTTTTTCTTTTTTCTTTGTTTTCTTTTCATCTTTATGTTCCTCCTTTGAATATGTAGTAGTATAATATTTTTTCTTAGTAGTAGATGAGCTCCATTTATCATTGAACTTTTCACTCGTTAAGAAATTTTGATCTGCAAAACACATAATTTACTATTTTATTCTTGTTGGTTTACTAAAAGAAAGAATAACTCCTCAAAGGATAGGGTATTTGGATTTTATTTCATCATGAAGTGGAGAGTAGAAGAAGAAATCTGATGAAAATATGGAAAACCATTAAGAATATTTTGCAAAAGTGAACTATCTAGCAATATTTCATCCACAAAAATAAACTACTCTTTTATGTCCTTGATTTGCAAGAAAAGTATTATTTGAATCTTCTTCATTCTCTGGCTGATTCTCCAACATTTTTTAGGGTAAGCAACATGAGCTTCATTTCTTGCATGATATAGCAGGTTAAGAGCATCTCCATCCTCTTGGCTACTTTTGCATAAGCAAATATGAGTGATAATTGCATGATTGATAGATAGATGTATCAATGTATGTGCCTATATAGTAGATGCAATAGGAACCACAAAAACACTAGAAAATTAAAGATCATCATCTTCAACACCACCTATGACCTGCTACAACAATGTTATTTGGTGTAGGAAATATTTCAACACCCTCAATAATATTCCATTAGAATCTGCAAAAAATGCATCATGCATCATCTATACCAATATTACTTAGTTAGATCCATCCAAGTTATCCTCAAAAACCAACATACAAAGAACATCATTACTTTCAGCCATGGCTAGTGACTATACCGCGATGAAAAGAAAATGAATGTTTCCCAAGACTATTGAGCAGAAATACCCAAGTGGCCTCTATTAGTAGACTTCAATATCCTTGGATTGCGGAACCCAAAACTATTTATATATTTCGAAAGAAAAACCTGGTTGAAAAATCACTACAATAGTTCATTCAAAGAATAGGTATGATCATCAATGTTTATGTGACTCCAAGTTTTTCACTACAAACCTATCAGGGACGTGTTAAAGAATGCAGCAACTTTCTTTCAAAGAAATTGTTAGAGTTCGAGGATTGTGGAAGAAGATGAAGAGCACGAGGATATAGGCAAAGGTTGGAGCACACCAGTTAGCTAGAGGTTTTTTCCACATGTTACCACACACATGATTTACTCATATGTGGTGGCACCTTGTACTTAGGTATGTTATTCAACTATTACTTCTGTTCTAAATATTTTATATAGAGAAAGCTATTCTGGCCATCCATCTTCTTTGTGTGTCTCCTTGCATTTTTGCTCCTTGTGTGAGATTCTCGTGTGTCTCTCACACTTCTATACACAACCAACAATGGTATCACACTAGGTTCATCTCCTTCTCAAGTTTTAGTCTTTTGTGTTGCAACATACACACACTTTTAACAATGCAAATCAACTTCAAAGCATAGAGGTTTGGCATGCTTCAAGTTGAAGATAAGCTTGATGGGACCAACCATCTAATGTTGTCTTATATGAGGAAGCATGTTCTTGTTGCAAAAAAACTTTGGAACTTAGTGGCAAATGTAGATAGATGACCTGTGCTGAGAAAGATCAAACAATGATTGACTATGACAACAATGATGGATAGAGCCAACACACTCAAGGTTCACAAGATGAAGACCTACACGAACATGAATGGCAACAAACTAAGGCTCAAGGTGATACAAGCTCAAAAGAAGAAGATATATTTGAGGCCGTTGCATATAGGATTGCCATTCAAAAGTTGTATCACAATATGCAAGCGGTGTGGGCGAGCACATTAATCTTAGAATAGCAGAGTGAGGAAATTTTACAACAAGAACAAGCTAGCGGAGGGTTTGAAGCTTCTTTCATAGAGGGCTTTAATGAACTAGTTAAGTTAGTGGGTACAATAGAAGCCCTTCATTTCTTAAAGAGAAAACCCATGCCACAATTTCGCCCTAGACACATCCACTTGATGTCAAGGCCAATTGAATATATCTGTGTTTCAATTGACATTCAGTCTTCCCGCCCCCATGAAGAAGTGTGACTAGTTGTAGAGTCGCCAACCCACAGAGAAAATATTGTCATTAACTCCCCTCCATGACACATGACATTCATACCCACAACCACCCTGGAACTTAGCTCTACCTTAGCAACAACCATTCCATCTCCGGTACATTCAACTTCCCCTGTGCATCCCCTCTCACCCTCTTTAGCTCAATCCATTTCGAGTGCCATTGTAGAAGTGATCATACATCCAAGTTCCAAGTCTTCCACTAAACGCTTTACACCCATTACTACAATGATAGTTCCTCCCATTTCCTCTAATCCTTTCCTCACCCCTTCCATTTCTTCCATCCCCTTTCCTCTAGAGGTAAAAGAAATTAGAAGGAACAAGCTATATGTTATAAGTGCTTTTATTATCACTATTGGAGTGGTCACAAGTAACCTTTGGTATAAGTGGCTTGCGCACATTTGATTCATAATATTGTAGGAGGCACAAAACCAAGGTATTGTACCTCATTAGTTGCCAAGAATGAATGGATTAGAGTATCCTTGTACGACCTATTCAATGTGTAATGAGTGGAGAGAGACATTCCCACAAGAAAGAAAAAGTAGCTCAAAGGATCCTCTTGTTTTTCTATATGCCAGCATGTGCAAAAAGCTTTATTTAATAGGCATGGGAGGATTTACCTAACTTGTGATCATGGATAACTATAATATGAAGATGTGAGCTAGAGAAAATCAAATAAAATTGCTACATGGGGGAAGCAGTTTTATAGATAGACTAATCATATGCAAACAATTACTAAAGAGAAGGAATAAGGATTCAATAAAAAATAGAGAACATAGGAACAAACTAGTCACCATTGGACTGGTCACAAGTAAGCCTTGGTATTCGATTTGCAATATTGAAGGAGGTGCAAAAGCAAGCTATTTTTCTTCATCACTTTCATACAATGAAAAAATTATAGTATCCTTGAAACAACCTATACAATCAATAAGGATTAGACACATACATTCTTGTAGGAAAGCAAGAGCAGGTCCAAGGAACCTCTAGTTTTGCCATATGGTAATTTGTGTGGAATGATTTTCATAAAGACCATGGGAGGATTTTCCTTCCTTGTGATTGTTGATCACTATAATTCCAAGATGTGATATGCCTTCTTCTTGATGGGCTTAAACTTTGTTAAGACTAAAGAATAGTCATAGCTTGTTGAAAATGAACTAGAGGAAAGTATTACAAAATACTACATGTATGAAGTAGATCTATAGAAAGATTAGTCATATGCAAACAATTATGCAAGAGGAGGAGAAGAATTAAGGAGATACTAGAGAATAGAGGAACAAAGGTGGGCTTCTAATCACATAGTCTCTATAGCCATGGATTATGAAGGAAGTAATAAAGATGATAATCAAATATGAATCACTTGTGTATCAAGCATAGAAGGAGGGTATTGAAGCCAATTTTGATACCTCAATGAAAAATGGTGTGGGATATCATGAATTTCAAGAGGATATGGAAGGTGATGGACATGGTAGAGGGAACCTTGGAATGCTATCAAGATACATTGATAGAAAAAGGACTTTCACAAGTCAAGAGTTTTGCTTTTCAAGAATATTTTGCTTGAATGACCATTAATCATATAGTACTAGTAGTACTAACTCACAATTGGTGGAAAAATATTATGTTAGATTTCAAATGAGAAATTTTGGAATATTAATCTCAAAAAGGATGTAAATGTGTCTCATTCACAAGGGTTTGATGCTCCACATTCAAACAACACATTATGTAATTTGAAGAAGGCATTTTATGTGATGAAACCTGCCTTGATATCATCGTACTAGTAGATAAACATTTTGAGATACATGAAGTTCTATTCTAGTATTATTTACTTCTATAGTAGCATAAAAGATATCAATTTTGGAGTTAGAATTCTAAAAGGGTTTGCAAATGTGCATCATTAAGTATATTCTAAGAGTTGGCAAGGAAGTACACTTTAGAGTGGTGCTGGAAACAGTGAACGACCAACCAAGGAGAACAGAATAGGTACCTTTAGCACAAATGAGATAGCTCACTTTTGGCTAGACATTTAGGGTTGTGTTAGATATGTTCAATGATCCACCCTCATGGAAGACTTGACATTAGGCTAAGAAGGTACTTCACCTTGGGTTGGACATTGAGGGTGGTTTAAACATGTTCAATGCCTCATCCTCACAATATAGCACCCCCATTCTTCCATGACTTTCTATTTTGTAATGCACACTTTATTAGGTGAATCCATGTGATAGGATTGGGCATTGGTAGGTTCCTCACTTTGAGGTTCAATGAATTCTAGAGCATATCATACATGGGTAGTTAAAAGGATTATTTTTAAGCCATTGCATTTGGGATTGATCCTACGTGAGGTTCAATCCAAACCAAGGGCTCAAAATAAAACTAACCTTCTCACTAGGGGAACGGCTTATTTCATGCAGGCCATTGTATCCAAGCTTGATCCAAAGTGTGGATTAAGGAAGATCAAGGGCTACAAGCAAATGGTTGTTGATCTTACTTTTCTACCATTGGATTTAGACCATAAATCAATGGTGGAGACTCGTCTTAGCATGGATTAAGCTATCAAGACTCTAGAACATGGGATGGCAAGCTAGGTTTAAGGGATGTTACATGGAAGTCCCCCTCTCTATCTAGGATCATAGTTTGTGGTGTCTGGAATCACAAGGTGTCCATCTTAGTACCATTGTGTTTGCCTATAGCTGTTCACCTAGCATCTTAAAAGATTACCATCTAAGCTCCATAGAGGATATGAATGGGTGGATAGAACCATGTATTTCTTGTGTAGTTTTTGAGTACTCTTGCATTAAAGTTTTGTTCTTGAGTTCATTTTCTACTCATGATGATTCCACTACCCATTACAACCATACCGCTTACATTCTTTTCGATAACTATAAATATCTCTCTCACCTTGAATCTAAATATGTGGTGGTAACTTTTACATTTCGAGGCATGCATGGGTGTATCCATTCGAAGCCTAGTGTGCAATGTTTATGCGCTTAATGTAGTGCCTACTTATGTGGTTAAAATACTTCCTACTTATGTTGAAAGTTTATCAGCATGTAAAATGAGCACCTTAGATTGATTTGTCTTTTGATTTGTAACATTCGACGTATTGAACTTACATCAACGTATAAATGTGCACATATGCATTGATTCCGAACTTTAAAAATTCACTTTGTTGCGGACTTTTCATTTCTAAGAATGACCACAGGCTACTTCTTGGATCTCGAGCTGGATCATTGCCCTAAACTTGAGAGATTGCAGGTGGTGCTCAGACTTTTGAGTGTTGCTTTGCTTGTCTGAATAGTTTTGGATTGACATTCGTTGATGAAAAAGTGATGTGGTTGCAGATGCCTTCGCTACCAAACTTACGACACTTGGTGCTGGGCGAGCACTACGGATTGAAGGAGGTGGACTGTGGAGGTAGCGCGCTTCACTTTGAATTGGAATTCCTTTCATACGTCTAAAGTCGAATTCCTTTCATACGTCTATTCGTATTTCGCAAGCCCAAGAAAAATATGTGGACCTTCAACAAAACCTTCTTCCGCCCATTTGCGTAGGCATGGACGATTCTTCGCGTTAAACCATATACACGTTGGAAAACTTCATTTCTTAGTAAAAGCTTTATTTTTTAATAAAAACTTAAATTCTTAGATAAAAGGGGGAATAAAAACCTTAAGATCCATAGATGCTTTGAAATACCATCAATGGAATACTTAGATAATTCGAATGTAGGCACCTACATCCTTTTTGTTCACTTGCATACCTGCAAGTCCACATTTTTCTACCGTTTCCTCCAATTTACTTCTAAGCTCACTTGGAAATACAACATATCGACTACACATAAAAACTTCTAGATTTACTTCGAAGTTCACGTGGAAATACAACATGTCGACTACACATAAAACTCCTAAATAACAAACATCTGAATTCTTACCAAACTTCATTTGCTGCGTAACGTTTTTTTAAAGAAAAGGGAAGTTCAGCCATGGCGTACTCTTCCAAACTTTAATTAAGCAGGAACATGTTACAAGTGAATGGGACTAGTGCCCTTGGAACGTCCGAATCCCACAAAGCAAGGGTAGAACTTGTAGATCTAAAAAGTGTTACAAAGGAGGTTAATCACCCTCTCGTCCCCCTCATGCGGTGCCCACTTGGGTTTAAGCTTGTTCTTCTCAATGAGAACTGCCTTAGGATGCCTAAAGGGTGGATGATATGCATTTAGTCTGTGCATGATACATCGGATAGCCTTTACTTTTAGAACTATACCCAACAAAAATACATTTTACTGCTTTAGTGCTTTAGCATCCAATTTTTTGTGATGTTTAGGCACTAATGCATATGCCAAACAACAGATGGCTTGCAGCCATGCAAAGACACATCTGGAGTGATAGACTATAGTCCTTTAGTGGGACACCTATTAAGTACATATGCCAAACACATGATAGCCCAAAGTCAGAAACTATGTGGTAAAGCCTGACTCTTGACCATACACATCACCTACTCCATGAGTGACCTCTTGTTCTATTTAGCAACTCTATTCTATTGAGGTGTATATGGCACTGTACACTAATGTTTTATCCCATATTCAGTTAGAAATGCATTAAAGTATAAAGACATATATTCCCCCCTCGATCAGAACAAAGGGTGCCCATTTTACATGCTAACAGATTTTCAGCCAAAGTAGAAACTATTTGAAGCACATAAACACTTTGTACTTTGCATTCAATGGATATACCCATGCATGCCTAGAAAAATCATCGATGAAAGTCACGAAGTAAAGATAGTTCCCAAAAGAAGGTGTCTGCATAGGACCATAGACATCACTATGTTCAAGCTGCAATTTTTTAGTAGCCCGAACTAAGCCATCTTTTGGAAAGGAGGAATGCTGCATTTTTCCCAAAGTACAAACTTCACAAACATGTTTTCTGGGAGCCTCAAGTTTGGGCAAAGAGGACACCATTTTAGATTTTTGTAGCTGTAGCAAACTAGCAAAATTCAAATGACCAAAGCATGCATGCCAAAACTTTGCATCTGACATAGCCTCAGAATCATGTAATGCACATGGCGAATCATTTACAGATCTTTCATAATCTATGAGCTTATACAACCTAGGACATAAAATGCGAGAAGTAATAATGACATCGTTATTTGATAGATCATGAACTGTACATCTATCATCAACAAATTTCACAACCAAGCCGATATTGACTAATGTAGAAACTAATAAGAGATTTTTCTTGATTCCTCGCATAAACAAAGCATCTCACAAAGTGAAAGAACTACCATCAGCAGTAGTCAAAGTGATCTTACCAACTCCAATAACAAGATAAGAGAAGTTGTTGGTGCATGTAACAATATTCCCTATAGGGGCAAGTTTGAGTGAAGAGAAGAAAGTGCACCACGAGGTAATATGTTTGCTCGCCCCACTATCAAAGTACCGTACATTTGCATCCACTACGGACATGCACTATGCATGAGAAGGTGGGTCAAAATTACAAATAGTAGTAAACACCCATTCTTCATCCTACACAACATTAGTAGACTCTATTTACAGTGTAGAGGCCTCTACAACAACCATTCCGGCCTCTTTCTTCTTTGCCTCTTGAGCAGCGATTATGGATAGCTCTTAATGACATGATCATTTGCTTTACACTATTTGGAGAACAATTTGTACTTTTTTTATTTCTTCTCATCGTTGTATTCCTTCTTCGAATGTGCAGCATTTCTAGATTTTGCTTACTAGTAGAAGAGCTCCATTTTCCTTTGCCCTTTTGACTAGTCAGGAAAGCTTGATGTGCATCACACATAATAGACCTGTTCTTCCTAGAATGGTCTTCCTACGAAAAAACAAAAACTAACTCTTCAAATGTTAAGGCATTTTGATTTCCTTTCATCACCAAACGAAGAGTAGAAGCAAAACTTTGATATGAGTCGGGAAGAGGATTCAGAAGAGTCTACACGTGAACTGTAAGGAAGGACTTCATCTGTAAAAATCAGTTCTTCCTTCAAATCCTTGATCTTTGTGAAAAAAGTATCCATAGAATCACCTTTATTCATGTGCTCACTCTCCAACTATTTTCGGAGGTAAACAACAGAAGCATCATTTCCAGCATCCTTAGGTGTCCTGTAAGAGTGAATGTGAGGAATAATGGCAGGTTTGGCATACAAGGCTATCAATGCATGTGCCTGAGTATCTCTGCCATCCCAACAAATTTTCTCTATAGTAGGTACAACAGAAACAACATCATGAACACGAATTTGTAGAATATTCACAAAATTTTGTGCCATTCTAAGAATTCAATCAGAGAGGTGTCGATGACATCCTAGATGAAGCGGGGACCTACTCTAGTACCAATTGTTGGAGTTAGAAATCTACGGAAGCATGCAAACAGCACAAGGAAGAAGAAGAATCTTGAAGCACAACACACAATACTCAATGTATTACCACTAGAATGTACAAAGATAAGTAGCCCCTTAGGGCGATAGGTGTATATACAAGCCAAGGGAAAAAACACACACATCATTACCTCAATATATAAATAACTTTCAAGGCTTTATATGGACTCATGAAGTGCTCCACGACTTCTACAAGTGGATTTGGAATCTCAATCAAGGGAGGATAAATTGTTGAAGAGAATCAATTCACTTTCCTATAATCTAGGAAAAATGAGGATTTAATTTGATCAACTTTTTGGTGACACATTGATCATCAAGCTTAACCGTCTCAAATTCATGGAATTTGAGCTCTCCTTTTAAAAGTTTATAACTCTAGATTTTTACGTTGGTAAATGATCCATAAAAAATCCATATTAAAAATACAAAGAAATTGAGCAGAGGTAAAAAGCTCTTCAATGGGAAACTTTTACACAAGTCAAATAATGAAGTTTTAATGTAGAGCTAGTCCACCTCAAGCATAGTGTAATCTTGATGTCCCAAAAGATCCCCCTCAAGCTAAAGTATGCTTGATTCCCAAATCCGAGTACAATGTTTTTGTTGATATATTTAGGTAGTGATATGTGTGAACACACTAGGACCACCGGGACATTTTTTTCCCTCTTTAGGAGGTTTTTTTCCCCCGGCTTGTATATACGCCTATTGCCCTAATGGGCTACTTATCTTTGTACATTCTCTAGAAATACATTCAGTATTGTGTGTTTGGACTCCAAGCTTCTTCTTCTTCCTTGTGCTGTTCACATGCTTCTGCAGACGTCTAACTCCAACAATTAGTATCAGAGCAGGTCGTCGCTTCATCTAAGGTGTCGTTGACACTCCTCCATTTTCAGTCTCAGAATCGCATGAATTTTGGTGAGCATACTCAGCCTGTTTCCAAGATCAAAAAAGCTTCCTCTGTGGTGCCGAAATCGTGATTTGAGCTCATTTCGGCCTCCGAACGCACTATCGCAGCGTTTGTGTAGGCTATTTTGTCTTTTGTGCCAAAGGTATATACCACTTTCTGTCCGCCAACATAAGCATCCCGAAGTCTGCTACAGGTCCTGCAGAACTCGTCTGGGTATTTTTGTTTAACTTTTTGAGATATAGTCAATTTTTTGCATCAAGGTTTTTTAGCCACCGGCCATGGCTGAAAGCAGTGATGTATTCCGTATGTTGGCTGTTGAGGATAAGTTGGATGGTACCAACTACCCATTATGGGCTTATATGATGCCACATGTATTGGTTGCAAAAGGATTATGGAACATTGTGCAGGGTGTTGAAAGACGTCATGTTACACCTGTAACAATAGGTACTACAAATATAGGTGCTGGAGCTGATGAAGATGGTGTCGAAGATGATATTCCGCAGATTCCTGTTCGTGTTGTTTTTTCTACTGCACTTACTACAGAGCAGATTTGCTGTGATGGCAGAGATACCTAGGCACATGCATTGATAGATTTGTGTGTCAAACGTGCCATTATTCCTCACATTCGCTCTTGCAGAATAGTTAAGGATGCTTGAGATACACTTACCACATTGTAGCAAGCTAGGAATGAGGCTCACGTTGCTTACCTCCGAAAACGGTTGGAGAGTGAGAACATGAATGAAGGTGATTCTATGGACAGTTTCCTAACGAAGATCAAAGACTTGAAGGAACATTTGATTTCTGTTGATGAGGTTATACCAGATAGCTCACTTGTGCAGACCGTTCTGAATGGTCTTCCTGATTCATATCAGAGTTTTGCTTCTACTCTTTGGTTGATGATGAAAGACAATCCAAATGCCTTATCATTTGAGGAGTAAGTCTCTGTTCTATTGCAGGAAGATTAGTCCAGGCAAAACAGGTCCATTATGCGAGTTGCAGATCAAGCTTTCATGGCTAGTCGTAAGGGCAAAGGAAAATGGAGCTCTTCAACTAGTAAGCAGAAATCTGCTAATTCTGCATATTTGAAGAAGGAAGATAAAGATGAGAAGAAATCAAAAAAGCAGTAATTGTTTTGTAAGTATTGTAAAGGGAATGATCATATCATAAAGAATTGTCCAAAACTGGCTGCTAAAGAGGTAAAGAAGAAAGAGGCTAGAATGGTTGTTGCAGAGGCCTCTACACCAAAAACAAAGTCTCCAAATCTTGTGCAGGAAGACGAATGGGCGTTTACTATTATCTGCAGTTTTGACCCATCTTCTTATGAGGAGTGCATGTCTGTAGTAGACTCAGATGTTTGGTATTTTGATAGTGGGGCGACCAAACATATTACCTTGCATCGCAGTTTCTTCTCTTAACTCGAGCCTGCCCCTACAGGGAATACTATTACATGCGCCAACAACTCCTCTTATCCTGTTATGGAGTTGGTAAGATCATTTTGACTACTGTTGATGGTAGTTCTTTCACTTTGTCAAATGCTTTATTTGTGCCAGGGATAAAAAAGAACCTATGATCAGTTTCTGCATTAGCCAAAATTGGCTTGGTTGTGAAATTTGTTGAGATTGCTATGCTATGGCTGCGTAGACATCTCTGTGATGAGAATGAGCCTATTTCTTTTGATGAAGCACAGAATTCAAAAAATTGGATGGTTGCTATGCAATCTAAATATGATGCTATAATGAAGAATGGTACATGGTCTTTATGTGACTTACCTCCTTGCAAGACGGCCATTGGCACTAAGTGGGTATACAAGCTGAAGCGTAAACTTGATGGTAAAGTTGACAGGTATAAGGCTAGGCTTGTTGCAAAGGGTTATGCACAGGAAAGAGGAATTGATTTTGATGAGACCTTTCCACCTACATGCCGTATGACTACTGTTCGGAGTATTTGTGCACTTGTAGCCCATCATGGTTGGACTGTACATCAGTTGGACATTAAAACAACATTTTTGAATGGTGACTTGTATGAAGTGTATGTTTTTCAGCCCCGTGGCTTTGTGCAGAAAGGGCATGAAAATCAGGTGTGCAGGTTAAAGAAGGCATTATATGGTTTAAAGCAAGCACCACGTGCTTGGTATGAGAAGATACATGCCTATCTGGTTGCACATGGTTTTGAGAACAGTCCAACTGAAAGCACCTTATATGTTAAACGTGATAATGATGTGCTTCTGATCATTGTTGTCTATGTTGAGGACATGCTGCTCACTGGTCCTATTGAGAAGCATATTGCTGATTTCAAGGCTGATTTGCATGCCTCATTTGAGATGTTTGATTTGGGGCATTTGCATCAGTATTTGGGCATTCAATTTATGTAAGTTGATGGTGCAATGGCTTTGTGTCAAACGAAATATATTGACACATTATTGCAGCGTTTTGGCCTTGAAGACTCTAAGCCTATTGCCACTCCTATGGAGAAAGGTTTAAGATTGAGTCTTCATGATGCTGGAGATGCATTTGATGTTGTTCTCTATCAGGAGGCTGTTGGATGCTTGATTTACTTATGCATTACTCGGCTAGATATTCAGTTTGCTATCTCACAGATGAGCA
The DNA here is from genome assembly GCA_020310875.1 of Ceratopteris richardii. NCBI lineage: Eukaryota > Viridiplantae > Streptophyta > Polypodiopsida > Polypodiales > Pteridaceae > Ceratopteris > Ceratopteris richardii. The sequence goes on from CM035420.1 coordinate 110,742,262, forward strand.
GGTTTATGCATTGCCCATGAGTCATGCATTAGAAGGCGGTTAAGTCCATCTTTCAGTGCTTGAGTGGTACTCCACTACTTGGGTTGTTTTATCCCAAGGGGGGATCACTACCGCCAGATTTGCATGCTTTTTCTGACTCAGATTGGGCTAGTTGCTATGACACTTGTGTGTCCACCAGTGTTTTTTGCTTCATGCTTGGTAGCTCATGTATATCTTGGTTGAGCAAGAAGCAGCCTACTATGGCCACTTCCAGTTGTAAGGTTGAGTGAAGGGCAGCTTTCACAGCGACTGTTGAGTGTGTGTGGCTCAGACGCCTTATGGCTGATTTGGCTGTTGGCCAGTCTTCTGCCACCACCATCTTCACTGACAGTCAGAGCGCATTTGCAGTTGCGAGGAACTCTGTGTTCCATGCTCGCGCTAAGCACATTGAGGTGCATTATCACTATGTCAGGGAGAGGTTCTCTGCTAGAGAGATCAGCTTGGCATATGTGCTCTAGGGAGAAGTTTGAAGCTTTCCGCAAAGCTTTGGGCTTACTTCCTTTTGTGGAGTGATTTCCACATAGCTTGGCACTTCGTTATACATGAGTGCCAGCTTCTTGTTCACCGCATCACTCCCAGGGGGGATTTGTTGATATATTTAGGTAGTGATGTGTGTGAACACACTAGGACCATCAACGCATTTTTTTCCCTCTTTAGGAGGTTTTTTCCCCGGCTTTTATATACGCCTATCACCCTAATGGACTACTTATCTTTTAAGATTCTCTAGTAATACATTCAGTATTGTGTTTATGCTCCAAGCTTCTTCTTCTTCCTTGTGTTCTTCGTGTGCTTCCGCAGACATCTAACTCCAATAGTTTTAACCATATTGCTTCTTGAGTTGAGATGTTCAAACCTCTATACTCTGCTTTAGTTGGGGATAAAAGAACTATTGGTTGCTTCTCGGAACCCCATGACACTAGCACTGAACTTGCAAATGCAAAGTAATGAGAGGTACTTCTTCTATCATCCTTAGCTCTTGCCCAATCTGCATCTAAATTGAATGTGATATCCAAATCTAAAGAGTCAAGATAGAATATTTCTTCATTGATTGTTCCCTTCAGGTACTTAAGTACTCCCTTAGCTGCACACATGTGAGATCGTCTTAGTGAGTGCATAAATTGGCTTAGCACTGCTACACTATATGAGATATCTACCCTTGTACGGATAGCATATATTAAGCTACCTAACAAGATTTGATACTCTTTAACATCTTTAATTTTCTCACCTTCATAAACACTACATTTATGATTCATCTCCAAAGGTGTACGTATAAGTGTAGCGCTCTCCATTTTGAACTTTAGGAGTAGATCATCAATGTATCTCCTTTTAGTCAGTTAGATTCCTTTATCTATATATATGACCTTCATACCTAATAGTAATGTGAGCTCACCTAAATCACTGATCCTTTGTATGCTAGTCAAGTCATCTCTTATCTTAATTATGTCATCTACATATACACATAAAAAGATAACTTCATTGTGATCCTTCTTTGATGAAAAAAGAAGGGTTTGAATTGCTTTACTTGAAACCTTGATCTTGAAGATAGGTTACCAATATGAAATTCCAAGCTCTAAGAGCTTATTTCAATCCATACAATGCCTTTTTGAGTCTGCATACATAAGATGTATAATTAGGGTTTTCAAATCTTAGAGGTTGTGACATGTATATCTCTCCACTTATCCAACCAATGAGAAATGCATTGTTCACATCTCATTGAGGTCGTGTCCAGTTTCTTGTAGGAGCTACATGTTGGAATGTCATGATTGTAGTCATCTTTGCAATGGATAAGAAAATCTCTTTATTATCTATAACATGCATTTGAGCATATCCTTTTGAAGATAATGTGGCTTTGTATGTACAGATTGATCAATCTGAACTTCTATTTAGCTTATAGGCCCATCTACAGCCTATTACCTTCTAACTACTTTCAATTGGAATGAACTCCCAAGCATCCATTTCTTTTAATGCTTCTATCTCTTCTTTCATAGCCTTCCCCCAGTTATGGTTACCTTTTCTATCATCATTGGTTGGAGTTTCTTCTAAAACTGTATCTTTTGTCAAGTACATTGAATGCTTTGTAACAAACATAGAATCATATCTATACCTTTCTAATTGTCTATTTTCCCTTGTTGGCCTAGGAGAAGTCTTGGAGCATTCTCCACATTCTTGCATCTTAAACTTTCCTCTTGACTTCGAGAGCTTTCATTCTCTTTCCTTCTCATCTTGATCATCATCATATTCACTTCTTGGATTGATACAAATTACTTCTAGTATTACATTTATAAGATTTACCTTCCTTAATATTATTGTTGGTCTCTTCGTTGAAGAGTTGTTCAAGGAATATGTTGAGATCTAAGGTTTTTACATCAATGATGAGATCATAAGCTATGGTGGAGGACTTCCATTGCTTATCACTTCTAATTCCTTTTCAAATATGGCTCATGATGGCCTCTTCTTCAAGTAGCTCTCCAATGGATGCTAACTGATATGCAACCTGCTTGTTCTTGGTAACAAATTGTGTGATATTTTGTTTTGGAGTCTTCTTCATTTGGTTGAAGTCATTGCAAAGGTACTAGCCTTGGTACTAGCTGAGTAACAGAAAGTCTTTCGAGCATCCCATGTTCCTTGACATGTCTTGCATCCTGTAATATGTGTTAATAGAAAATCAGAGATAGAATTTAGTATGTGTGACCGTGCTTGAGCATCCCTTGCACACCAAAGTGTGATTCTATCTATCTCCTCTTTTGTAGGTCCTGCTTTGGATCTTGGAATAGGCATAACTTCATCATCTACTAAAATTCCATAAAGATTTCTACCTCACAAATAGGCCTCCATTCTAATTTCCTAACAATATAGTTGTTGAGGGAAATCCATCACTCATGTTGAGCTTGCTTTGATAACACTAAGAGAACTTGAATAAGCTTGCAAGAGGAAGAAAAGTGAGTTGGGAAGTGAAAATGTTTTGTCCAACCAACTAGCATAGCACCATGACATGCTCTTAATGACATGATCATTTGATTTTGAGTATTTGCAAAACAGTTTCTACTTTTCTGATTTCTTCTCATCTTTGTCTTCCTTCTTCGAATGTGCAGCATTTGCAAATTTTTGCTTATTATTAGAAGAACTCCATTTTCCTTTGCCCTTCTGACTAGCTAGGAAAGCTTGGTCTACAACACTCATAATAGACTTGTTCTACCTAGACTGATATTCTTGCAACATAACAGAGACTAACTCCTCAAATGACAAGGTATTTAGATTGCCTTTTATCATCAAATGAAGAGTGGAGGCAAAACTTTGATATGAGTCAGGAAGACCATTCAGAAAGGCTACACAAGTGAGCTATCTGGTATAAATATCATGAGTAGAAATCAAGTGTTCCTTCAAATCCTTGATCTTTGTGAGAAAACTTTCCATAGAATCACCTTCATTCATGTGCTCAATCTCTAATTGTTTTCAGAGGTAAGCAACACGAGCCTCATTCGTGGCCTTGTACAATGTGGTAAGTTTATCCTAAGCATCCTCAGCTGTTTTGCAAGAGCGAATGTGAGGAATAATGGCATGTTTGACAGACAAAGCTATTAATGCATGTGCATGAGCATCTCTGCCATCCCAACAAATTTCCTCTATAGTAGCTGTAGCAAAGATTGTAGCACAAACAAGAATCTGCAGAATATCACCATCTTCGACACCATCTCCATCAGCTCTAGTACCTGTATTTGCAGTACCTGTATTTGCAGTACTTGTATTCACAAGTGTAACATGATGTCTTTCCACACCCTATAGAATGTTCCACAGTCCTTTCACAACCAATATATGTCGCATCATATAAGCCCATAATGGGTAGTTTGTACCATCCAACTTATCCTCAACAACCAACATACGGAATACATCACTGCTTTCAACCAGGGTCGGTGACTAAAATACCTTAATGCAAAAAATTGATTGTATCTCAAAAAGTTGAATAGAACTACCCAGACAAATTCTGCTAAATTTGTAGTAGACTTTGAGATGCTTATATTGGCGAACTAAAACTGGTATATATCTTTGGCACAAAAAGATGAAATAGTATGCACAAGCACTGCGGTAGTGCATTCGGAGGCCGAAACGAGTTGAGATTGAGATTTCGACACCATAAAGTCAAGATGTTTTGATCTTTGAAACAACCTGAGTATGCACACCAAATTTCCTGCAATTCTAAGACTGTGATCGAAGGTGTGTCCACAACATCCTAGATCAAGCAGCGACCTCTTCTAATACCAATTGTTGGAGTTAGATGTCTACGGAAGCATAGGAACAACACAAGGAAGAAGAAGAAGCTTGGAGCACAACACACAATACTGAACGTATTACTAGAGACTATACAAAGATAAGTAGCCCATTAGGGTAACAGGCGTATATACAAGGCGGGGAAAAAAACCTCTTAAAGAGGGAAAAAGTGCCCCGGTGGTCCTAGTATGTTCACAAACATCACTACCTAAAGATATAAACAATTACTTTGGATAATTGTAAAATCAAAGAAAATAAGGAATCTCATGAAGTTTGGGAGCTGAACTCATGACTCATGTGGTAGGAACAATCAATTCAAATCATCCCTAAAGTGTAGGATCACTTTTAGGTGAGGGGAAGTTCAAATTCAAACTCAAACTATGAGTATAAATAGAAATGCTTTTAGTTGTGGGATATGTGCACCATTCTGAGAGACATTGAGCTACATCACTGAGCATACAATGTGCACACCTCATGTATGAGAACTCCACTACACTTCACTTGTATCGTATGGTCATTGGGATATACATTTTGGTACATTCCTTCAAGTACATCTTCGTCTACTGCTCTTTGTTGCATTTTCGTTATTATACTTATTTTGTGAACTTGATTTCTCCGTATCTACTCACTCATTTGATATCTTGGGTTGACTAGAGTAAGGTTTCTAACATTTGCATATCAATTTTCATCAAGTTTGGTTCAGAGGAGCATGAAATAAGAAGCTTAGAAGGTGGCTATGTCTACATACCATCTAGATCTTGAAAATTCATGATGACTCCCCTAATGCGTTAGAACCATTTCCTAGTGTATGGTATAGCTAAATTGATGAAATAAATTGATTTACTTAGTTACAAACTCTTGTTCGATGTGTGCAAAAGCTCACTAGTCAATTCATAGTAGGTTGTGAGCTTTGAGTATAATACTCAACACTTCTATTTAAAAAATAGAAGGTTTCTTCACAATTCTTGAATATGCAAGTTATGTGTTTTAGTGCAAACATTTGGGAATGATGTTCGAAAGGAATCCGTGGTTCAAAATGCATTATTGTGAAGGTAAAGTAGTATATTAAGCATTTCTGGAATTATCATGGTAGGTGTAGAGTAGGTTTTATGCATCACTAGCTCATCTCTAGAAGCTACCTATTCATCTCATCACATTATTGTTGAATTTATATTGAGCAGCAACAGTAGATTCCTAGCTTGTTTTGTTGCATCCTATTCAATCCTTGCACATACTTGTGGCTCTTTTCATCTTTTTTTTTCTTATTTCAAGATATTGTTCATAGATTATGATTAGTTGCAATCATGATCATTAGAAATCAGTCGAGAATCGTTTTCTTGCAAAACGACTCATCTCCAATAGTGGAACTTTACAAACTCTTCTACCCTCTTGATTGAAGTCCACATATTCTTTGTCTTCACCAAATCAAACTTGTGAGATCAAATATCCTATGAAGAGTGTGGTAATCATCATATAACTTTCAGAAGTCATAAGATTTCAGTTGATCGATTTAAGTGAAAGTCATCAACATGCATCAATTTCAACATATAATAGCAATACTGAAATACAAGTTCAAAGTAAAATCTCATATAGGTGTCTTTTGCTCAGACATATCGCGAGCCCATACAGAGGGGAATGTTTTCTCTTAAAACCATAGCATTGCTGTGAAACGCTCCATGCGTTGTTACTAAATCTCTTTTCACGATGTCATTTTCATCTTATTATTCTCAAGCGAAATAACTTTCTAATGCACTCATCCATGCAAGGAAAGGCTGGAAAACATCATTTCATCGATCTCTCTCACTTTCATGAGAACATAAACAATAGTTCCCTTTGTTCCATTAAGATTATATGTTGCAATCTTCAAAAGAGAACATCTTCAATGAAATTCAATGTGAAGACTTGGTCCTACAAGAAAATGTAAGAGTAATTGAAGGAATATGTAACACCTAAAAGCTTCTCTCCTCCCCCTTTAGTGTTGTGTTTCTAGATTATCAATGTTCTTCATATGTGATTCTAGATCAACATAAATCCCTTAGAATCCATGAATAAAAAATAAAGAATAATTGAGTGCACATGTCCTTTCATTGTATGGAGTTGCAATGTTGTTTCCCACCTCCTTCATGTCCATACACAGCATGTTCCCCACTAATGTTCTCAAAAACTATCGTACATATTTTTTTCCATAAATGGAAGCTTGGCACAAGCCTACTCTCCTAGACATTAATTAATAGAAAAAACAATTGTACAAGAAAATGGGCTTAGTACCCATGGGACACCTTGAATCCCAGAAAGCAGGGCCTCCATCGCTAGGGAGCACTACAAAGAAGGTTGATCATCCTCTCATACCCTTCATGTGGGGGCCATTTGATCTTGATCTTGTTGCTCCCAAGGAAAAAACTCTATGATGTTGAAACAGTGGGGGTTTCTTACAATTGGAAATTCTTTTTCCTAAAAGGAATATGGATTTTTCTATCAACCATTCTTCAAGAGGGCTTCTGAAATTGGCCACACACCTCTCTTTTGAGATCTTCCAGAGAGTCTCCCCTCTAATCACATTCCATAATGATGAGGAACACCCAATCGCTTCTCCCAACAAAACTAGTTTCCAATTGAAGGAACCATTTGCACCATGGGGAGCATGCAAACTTTGTTAGCCTTTACATTCGTTCGAATTCCTTGGTGAAGAATTTGTCACATAAGCAGTAACGTTTTTATTTTAATGAGGGGATGCCAAATGGGTTGGAAGTTAAAGTCCAATTGCAAGCTCAACCAATCAACACACCACTCACTATTACGCATCACATGGAAGTCTAGAATCTTCTTGAATCTCAGAATTTTGTCAAGGCTATTGGCATTGTGCCATCTAAGCCCCCCATGGCAGGGAGGGTCCTCAACAATGAGCATATGAGTCTTTGAGTGATCCAAACTAATGCATCTGCTCTATAATAGGATCCATTCTTCATAATTCACTCGCACATCCAACTCGGTGTCCTCAAATCTAATCTAGTGGCAAGTATCTCGGTTCTAGAGGTGTTTTCACAAACAAAAACCTCTGTTCCATAACTTCCTAGCTTTTTGGAGGTTCCAAGACTCCACACCTCTGATGCCCTTGATAGCGAACTAGATCAGATCAATCTTTCTTAGACCGGCCACCCACCCCCAATCATCACTCATCTTGATAAATTGTTTGACCTTGTTCCAACTCTTTCATAGAGAGAGGATTCCTCTTTTGTTGGGGTCACCTATCCACAAAACGTTTTTTGTTGACTCTTTCTAACTTGGCAATTTCTTGGTCCTTGAGTCTCAAGCAAGAGAGAAAGTAAGTAGTTGAAGAGATTAGGAAAATGCTAATTACCATGGCCCATAGATCTGCATACCTTTTGAATAGGTTAGCTTATTATCAAGTTTTGAAAGTACCCATTTCCAATGTTTGTTGATCAACACATCAAATCCCATTGAAATACCTAAGAGGTAGAAGATTTGACTACTAGGAATGAGCTAACAGCCTTGGTCAAGAAGAAAATGGAAGGATGTCCCATAACTGCCTTGAAAGTAATCTTTGAGTGGTTTATTTTGGTTCCAAAAGCCAGAAAAAAATGTGTTTAGCCATCTCCAAAAGGTATCAATGCTCGTTGTACCATTATGCACAAAGGAATTCATGTCATCTACAAATAGTCTCATGTTCATTTGCCCTTGATTGAGAGTAAGAGAGAGGCCTTCAATATGGCCTAAAATAGCATAATGTCTCACAAGGCAATTGAGACCATCAACAACAATAGCAAATAGAAGAGGGGCAAAGAATCATCCTTGTTTGATAGACCACTTTAATCTTATCACCCATGAAAGTTGGCCATTGAGGTTTACCTGAGCTAATGCATTTCGCAGCAGAGTAGAGACCATCTTAGTGGTTTTTTATTGAAACTGAGGTCTTCCATCAATTACAGAATGAAGTCTCACTCAAGCCTATCAAAGACTTTGTCGAAGTCAATATTAAGAAAGATAATATATTGAGTAGACTCTTTAGTGAATTTCAAACCTTACCAGACATCAATGATAGCTTCCAAGATGGATCTCCCCTTGGTGAATGCTTTTTAATCCTCATTTACCAAATTTTATGACGTGACACCCAATTCTATTTGCAATGACTTTAGCAATGATCTTGTAACATTTTTATAACATCATAATTGGATTTCAGATCTCGATCTTGTTTTTGTTTCCTATTTTTTGAATAAGCTTGATAATGCTAGGATTGAGAATAAGCTTGATAATACTAGGATTGAGAGTAAACAAAAATAGGATTGAGAATTGGAATATTCCAATTCTCAATCCTATTTTTGTTTCTTTTTTTGTGGATAAGCTTGATAATGCCATTATTGAGACATTCATGTAGGGCACTGAATGAAACCACCGCTTGCCATATCAAACATAGAGGCAACATCACAATATGCGTAAAGGACTTGAAGAACTCATTGGTGACACTGTCCATGCCTTAGCTTTTCCCATTAGGAAGCAAATCCATAACTTCAAGAATCTCAGCTTCTATAATGGGAGCATCAAGAAGAGGTTTCATATTTTGCAGGACTCATGTAATTTTAACTATCAAGATGGTCGCCATGCAATTTTTCACGTGGGGAAAAAGTGGCAGAGACCCCCAACAACTAGGTAAAGTGTTTGACAATTACCGAGCAGTTCTCTTCATCCGTCTTGAATTCAACTGTGTTGATGTCCATCATGAAGGGAATTGTTTCCTTTGCTTGCTTCTTCTTGAGGAGGAAACACATTTCTTTTGTAGGTTTGTCTGCCCTACCTGCCCACCATTCTTTAATGAACACTTGTAAACTTTTCCTTTGAATTTCTCCTTTGTATCTCAACATGCCTCTGATTTTTCCTAGCATTGTCTGGCATTGAGAGTGGCCTTTGTTTACTTCCTCCTCTAGATGCCTCAGTCACCGGTAGAGATTGTCCATGTAGACATGACTAACCTTTTGAATAATCTTCTAGGACATGGCAAGAATATGTTGTGTCTCAATTACTACAATCCTCAAACATTTGGTGGGTGATGAATGGGTGGAAAAGGCAAGCTTCCAAGCAAAGGTAATCTCCTATTGGACTGAGGGGAGAGAGAAGTTGACCACATTGGCATGAAACCAAGCACTTTCTTAAGATTGACAACTAGCTTAAAGGTATAGATAACAAGATAGTGATCGGAAATAGTTAGGACCCACCATTGGGAGAGTGAGAGGTGACCCCATTTATTGATAATACCTTGAGCAATGTAGCTTCTATCAGGTCTTGCTTTCCTCAAATCATCACCAGATTGGAGGTTTGACCAAGAAACCTCCCTCATCATGTTGAAACCCTCACAAAGCATGACATTGTTGGAAAGAGAGATTGAAGAATGCCAGGTCGAAATCCTCTTTGACTCAAAATTGAGAGCATACACAGAGACAATGGTGAATTCAATAGGATCCCCGAAGGAAGCACCAATCCACTGATGATTCTGATCTTGATGGGTGTTCATGAGTCTATCTAACCATTGTTTGTCAGTTCCCATAGCAGATCCACCATTACCTTTGGGGTGTGTGGTGGAGATCCAGGCATGGGCTGAAGAAATACATTTTAGTCTCTTCTAAAGATCTTCCCCCTTGATTTTGATCTCTTGAGGTAGATGAAGTCTAGGTTTAGGTTATTATCTTGTAACCATTGTCCAATAATGATTGCTCTAGAGGGGTCAGTCAATCCTCAAACATTGAATAAGATGATAATCATTTCCGGAGGTTATCTTCTTTGTGGGAGGGGCCTTGTCACTTTTCTTCTTGTTTTTATTATCATCCTGTTTCTTTAAGGTGGAAGGATCTTGCCAAAGGAGCTTTCCATTAAGGGGGGCTCTTCCAAGGAATCTACATAGGCTACCTCAAGCATCACACTCTCAAGCCTCGTGTTTGGGGGTCTCTTATTAAGATGCTAAATTTTTTTGCTAAAAGATTGCAATTCATTCCCAATTATCCTTTCAAAAAAAAAATTATTGAAGTGGGGCTAGGTCATCCTTCACATGGCCAATGTTGTTCATTCATTGGTGATTAGTAATGTGGGAGTGAAGCCCCCTCTTGATTCTTTGCAATAGTGTTTTTGTAAGGAGTGGTTACCCCATGGGCTGATAGTCAATAAAGTCAATTCTTGCAAGCAAATCATGTTTTATTGATCTTTGATTATGAATAGATGGCTTTTCAAGCCTTACAAATTGGCACTTGGCAGGTGTAGCATACTACCTTATGCCTCTTTAAGTGGTTCGCTGACTTCAGTCCAAATAACTCAAAACCACCTCGTTATCCACTCTAGGTCGAGCTCCCAAACTTGCCTTTCTTCCTTTACGAATTCCTAGTAGAAATATTGTCACCCATTGGTCAACTGTTAGTCTCGAAAGAAGATGTTGGGGTCATCATCTATGAAGGTGCAAACACTTGTTTAATGCAAGATGGCATCCTCATATTTGCATCAAAGCAAATCTTAACAAGGATATACCTTCCATAATTTTCATAGACATCAGTGAAGGAGAGTCCTAGGAGCACAAAATTATTTACAAGGTCTTACCAAACGCATGCTTTCATTGTGGATTAGAGGAGCATAGAATAAGAGAGTGTCCTTCAAGATAGAGCTCCTCTAAGAACAAGCAAAATCAAGGGAAAAACAATGCAAATAAGAACCATCAAGCTGTTGGGGCTCAGAGGAAGGCTAAAGGTCTTCCTCTTAATGCTAATGAAGGGGAAGATATGTAATTCATGGAGACAAACCCTGATGCTTTCATGGAAGTAAGATGAAGAAAGAGAAGGAGCCCCAAAGGGATTATTGAGAGAAAAATCTCTCACTCAACTTCACACTATTACATCTTGGACAATGATCTCTTCCTCCTTGAATACTGAATGCACGTCAGAGTCACTATGGATGGAATTTCTTCTATGTCTATGTGCTCATAAATTTGTCTACTACATGGAGAGAATTGTAAGAGAAATAGCAACTCTAGTTCTTTGGAATCTAGCATAAAGACAACTTGCAAACACGGTTCACGAAGTACAGATGTATCTCTTTCATCTATCCATAACTTTGTGGATTCTACTTAAAGAAAACCGTTGTTATCCTTCCTCATTGTTGCATTTCTTTTAGAGATGACTACTTTGAACCATTTCACATCAAACATTAAATAGCCGAACCTCTTGAAGGAGAGCTTTAAGATATCTTGGATCACTCCACATTACTCGAGATGGAATTCTTGGGCATTGTCATCTCTTGCACTAGCTCTACTTTTTTGGAAAATGTTTACCATCATCCCACATTAAAAAAAAGATTTATTTTTGTTGATTCGTGTGATCCAAAAGTATGGTCCATGAGACCATAGTTGCCGTATTTAGAATACTCCCAATAACATTCGTTTGTGAGTTTCTCCTCTAATTTAGAGATATCCTCACTCGTTACCGTTGCTTGTGAAATGGCTTTATTTAGCCATTTACTCATTGGAATATTGGAAGAGGTTGAACACTTTTCAGAAGAGGCAAAAAGGGAGTGGAACCATTCTTTCAAAACGTCTTCTTGGTCCATCTTTCTCAGTAACTATAGCACATGTAGCTATTGTTTTAATAGTTGGTACAACACAATAGCGTGAGCAGATATAGCAGCGGAGAAAGCATGTGTAAACTTGCTTATTAAAGCATCTACAAGGAAAAGAGCTTAACGTAGTGGTCAAGGCGCTGGGCTCTTATCCATCCCACCAGGGTTCGAATCTTGATCGGCGTAGCGCGGAACAATCCTTTGCTTTTGCTTTTAAAAAAAAAAATATGGGCAATGAACAAATCGATGGACGCAAATGCACCTTGTTCGTTATTGACGAATGATCGTAGTTTTTTGCTTTATTAAGGGTGCTTTTCAAAAGGGACAATCTACTATATAAGAACAAGCTTGGGATCACTTGAATTATCCTTCACCTAGGATCAACACAAGCTTTCTAGAGCTTGGACCTCAGTAGAGGTAGTGTTTCTTCTAGCACATGGGGCAGCCATGGTGCTAACTTGAAGCATGTTGAGGAGCAGCTATGGAGTTCTTCTTGGTGATTCTTCTTGGAGAAGATGAAGGGTGTGCTCACACTCTAGCTCATGGAGAGGAGGTCATCTCTTGTTCATGGCAAGAAGACTTGGTCATTAGCAGCTTGATGGTGAGGATCGCCCATCTACATGATGTATTTGAAGATCATCTTCTACAAGAAGATGTTAGGTTGAAGATTATCTTCTACAAGAAGATGTCTGGCTACTTCAAAGACATTGGATGGGACCATCTACATGATTTTGAAGATTATCTTCTACAGGAAGATATTAGGTTGAAGATTGTCTTCTACAAGAAGATGTCAGGCTACTTCAAAGACATTAGATGGAGATTAACATAAGATTCACATCTTATGTTAAGTATTTAGGTACATATTCTCTTTATGCACACAAGTACTACTTGAAGTTTATGGAGGCTATGGCGTTCATATCAGGAGGAGTCCTATTCGGCATAGGTACACGAGAAACAGTACGTATATGCTTTATGCATATTTTTATGAGGTGTTTGAGAAGGTGTGTTCACATGAGTTTGAGGATTTCCGTTCACACTGATCCTTCCTCTTTCAGTCACTCATATTCACTCTTCTATAACCTATAAGGTCACACATCTCATGTATATTCAGATTACTGCCCACACATCTGAATATGTTTGTTACATTGTACATTCACTCATTCTTCTAGAGACTACTAAAAGGATAGCTACTAATGTAGACACCTCATGCAACCAGTAGGTAACTGAAAGTCTAAAATCAACTTCTTCACTTGTTGCTCTTCCATCTTGTAGAGCACCCAAGAAGCTCTTGGTACTAACACTATTCCATTGGGCTTGGTAATTGCCCATAAATCTTGCATAGGACCTTGTTCTTTGAAGTCCTCCCTTTCTGCTTTGCTTTTTTTATTTTGGATCAATGTCTTTCAGGGCATCTCTCCCACATTCTTGAAAATATACATTGGGTCTACAAAATTATTGATCAATACTTCACTCCAATAAGGAAGGTCATGAAAGATCGACAACCATTTCATGCTAGAGAGTAGTGCTTCTACATCCCAGAGCCCCTTCCGATCGCTTACTTTCATTTGGCATTGCGCTTGTCAACCAATTAGCCCTTGACCTAAAACATGTTCATCAAGTAGATATCTATGATGTCCTTCATAGAAAGTTTTTTGAAGTGCTTTGGAGTAGCATGCTTTGAGTCATGGTCCACATAAGGGACAAGCATGGTAATCCAAAATCAATAAACTTGGACATTCACCATAATCAAGCTAGTCATGCATCATCTGCATAAGTATGCCTTGCCATCATACATCTTGTCTTCTTATAGGTTGAGACATGTCACACACAGTAATCCCATCCCCTAAAGTGTGGAGCTCCTCCATTAGCGGTGCAAGGTATACATCCATGTTTTTTTACTTTATACTTACCTAGCATAATGAGAGCTAATATTTAATGGTCCCTTTTTGTGGCTAGCCATGGTGGGATGTTATAGTTAACTAAATATACAAGCCATGTGCTCCATGAGGAGCGCATAAACTAAGTGGATTTACTCCATCCATAGCTAGGTCTAGACATATGTTCAAAGGCTCTCTAGCAAACTCTGTTTACTTGCTATCTATATGTTTCCAAGCATCAAAATTAGCATGCACTCACATTACACCATGTATAGACTTGCTCTTTACATGCCATGATAATAATGGAGCTATGGACTTACATATAAACATGCTCTTAAAACTTAGAATAAAATGAAAGTGGAAAACAACATTTTAACAAATATCGTTTCCATAGTGTACACTAGTAAATGGGCTAGTCTTTGCATGTTTTGGTGTTCTTCATTGCTTCTGATTGTGGAAATTCTCCCACATCCATGGAACTCACGAAATCTTCTTCACCATTGTGATCTTCATCCATCTCATAAAATGTTTCGAGCATTTATTCCTTGTGTTCATTCTATGTAGGCCTACTAGTACCTTGTACTTCTACCTCCTGGATTGTTCTCTTGTATCAATGAGAGGTAGATTCTCCAATGTTGTTTGGGCCGATCTGCTCACGAGGGGAACCCTGTCAATGGTAGAAAGTGTTTTGTGGTTGATTGTTATTAAAGGATCCATATTCTCAAACATGTGCAATACATATCGTCATTTCCCCAAAAAAAATAGATACTTACACTGAATGTAAGGATATGTCATTCTATCCTTCGGATCCAAAGATGCCATTTAATACCATGTGGAGATGTTAGGACATTAATATATGATACATTTCATTTTATATTCTAATTTAATTTTAAAACCCTTACTTTTTTTAATTAAACAAAAAATCCTTTTTTTATGTATTTAAATTTATATATTTAATTTAATCCAAAAACCCTAATTTCTTATATATTTAATTATAGATAGTCCATTTGATTATATATTGTACCATTGTTCCTAATATATATATATATATATATATATATATATATATATATATATATATATATATATATATATATATATATATATATATATATATATATATATATATGATTCTATATAATAATATTAAACCTAAAATCCTATTTTTATATATTTAATTATATATATTTAATTTAACTAAACAATCCTAGATCTTCTTATACTTATTTATATTTTTATATATATTTGATTATATATTCTAATTGTTTTCCTAAGTTTAGCATATATTTGATTATATATATCAGTATTAAATCTAAAACTTTATTTTTTTAATATATATATATATATATATATATATATATATATATATATATATATATATATATATATATATATATATATATATATATATATATATATATTGTAATTCTAATTTCTTATATATTTGTACGTATGTGTTTGTATGTGTATGTGTTTGTATGTAGAAACACTAAAATCCTATTTTTATATATTTGATTATATATATATAAAAACCTTGAAAATCTTGAAGACCTATTTTTATATATTTCATTACATATATTTATTTTAATTCAAAAATCCTAATTTCTTATATATTTAGTTATACATAATACATTTTATTATATATTCTAAATTTTCCTAATTTTTATTTAATTATATATATATTCATATTAAACCTTGAACTTTATTTTTTAAATATTTATTTATATTTATTTATTTCATTCAAACCCCTAAAACCCTAATCCTAAGGACCTAGACCGAAAAAATGTATATGTTTGTATGCATGTGTATATGTATTTATGTTTGTGTATATATATCATGTATTTATATGTGTATATATGTTCATGTGTATGTAAAAACCCTAAAGTTCTAATCGTAAGGACCTTGACCTGAAACATGTATATGTATGTATGCTTCTCTACCATGACAAAACGTAATTATTTTCTAGTTTTGTAGTTTTGTGGGACTTGGAAATCTCATCCATGACTCATCTTGTTGTATTGTATTGATTTTGAGTAAACATAAAGCATGTTCCGTTGCATGGAGGATCTTGTAAGCGGGACTCCTATATTGTCCTAGCATGGAAGAGAGAATTTTCTCTAACCAATTCAATTTTGTTTTTATGTTTGCATTGTTATAACAATGCTTTCAAATATTCGAAGAAACACGATCTAGAAAAGCACCCCGACTATATAAAAGAGAGATTGCATGTAGATAAATGAAAATTGAAGAGACTTCAGTTGATGCAAGATGTATGTATGTAATTTGAGAAGGCTTTACTAGGATCACATCTTATCAATATGGACGCAGTAGATATGATGAATACACTACTTGAAAGAAACCCCACTTCTTTAGACTTTATAGAAAATCCCAAGCATGCGAATTATAAGGTATTGAATTTCCCACTTGGAAGAAGAAGGGCAAGTTGAAGAAATTGCATGATCAAGTTGAATACAAATAAAATTACTCATAAACACTAAAATTTTCAACCATTTATGAGCTGCCTCTAACGGCATCAAGCCTTCCTATAATACACGCTTTGTAATTTTGAATATTGGGAGAGGCTAATGAGAAAGGTTTTAGAGTATCTTGCAAATGCTACAAAATATATTTGCAATTATAGAGATGAACCCAAAACAGCTAGATCTAAACGCCTGTCAAATAACCAAACTTGATGAGGCCTTTCAAACTAGCTTCTTTTATAGTGAAAGATATTCTATGGGATTCTAGAAAATATTCTTTCAAGAATCATGGAAGAAAAGAATCCAATAGATAGAATCGATACTCAAACCACACATCACACTCATAAGTTAGTAAAACGGATTATACTACTAGCAAAGATATCATATCATATGAGAGAAAGTGGATTCAAGATTCAATTACAAATTAAAAAAAAAGGAAAATTCAATAAAACATCTAATTTTCAAGGATAGGAAAACCTTAAATGGGAAATTATTGTATGCCAATGTTTTCAATTTGACTCGCGGAAAGAAAGTGAAGAAGAGGTCAAAGTTATTGAGATGTAAGTTATTTATTTCGTTTTAAGCTTTGAGTTCCTCTCTCGATATTCGTCAAATTGCATTTTTCTCTCTACTTTAGAGTGTTTCTATGTCCTCTTGTTAGCCATCTATAGCCTGGAATAGATGCTCCAAAGGGTTATAAACCTTTGAAAGGTGATCCTTCAGCCTTGTAAAATCCTTTATGCAAATCATAATGATGTAAAAAACGTGGGGAAAATGGGGCCCTATCATTAGAGAGACAGAGAGTATGTGAGTGAGAGAGAGAGAGGTAGATTATATTTTTTTCTTGCAAGTCTGTACTTGAATAGTTGAGTTTAATCGTAGCTTTGGGTTCATGTTTTCGTAAAACTCAAGCTTGAGAGTGTAGCAAGTGTCAAAGCAACGTTGTGATGTGTGTTCTCAAACACAACCCTCCGGGATGTACCAAATTATTTAAAAACGGTAACCCTAATTAAAAAAATGATCGCATAGACGACTATAGTTATAACGACCAAAATCACAGTTACACGAACAATCATAACCAAGACCATAACCATAAACTTAGATGCATAACAATAAACACAAACAAAACTTATAATGGCTGGACACTAACCATAGCCACATCACGTAGAAGCATATATATATATATATATATATATATATATATATATATATATATATATATATATATATATATATTGTTTTCAGCCTTTCGAGGTGTTCATAACCTTGACCTCGATAACATGTATGATTCCTCCATAGCCATTATTGTATTTCTCTCTATATTGCACACCTTGGAAACTTCATGCTGATGTGACCCCATGAGTTGTGACGTTTTCCAGCTTAAGTCTCTTCTACTTTATCCCAAGTTAAGTGGGTTGGGAATTGTTTAGGAAGTTTTAGGTCTTAGGGTTTTAAGTTTCCTTTTGTTTTTTTCGGATTTGTTCATATATCTTAGGTTTTGGAGGTTACATACGTGAATGCTTGGCTTTTTAATTTTGTTCGTGATTCAGGAATAGTAAATTTGGGTCTGACCGTGGTAATCATTGGTTGTGTACTTCTTATACATAATGCACATGAGTAACCACAGGCCTTCAGTCTTTGGAGCTTCTCACTGTACATCTTTGCTACTCTCTTCGTACTCTTCCCTCCGTCGCGACAACTCTCCGGACACTGAATTTGGCGTATTGCGAGAGTCTTGAAAGTTTAAAGGTGCTCAAACTTTGCGTGTTTTCTTTTTGGGTTATGTGACTAGTTTCGGACTGACATTCGTTGATGAAATGTTCATGCGCATGCAGGCCTCCTCCTCCCTACCAAACTTACGAGACTTGAGGCTGCACGTATGCCACAAGTTGAAGGAGTTGGATTGTGAAGGTACCGTACTTCACTTTGCGATGGAATGCCATAAATAATATTTCTTTTGTAATTCCGTTTTTATGTGGCAAAATTTATGAGAGAATAATCGATGGAATAATTGAAAGGTTGTAGGAGTGCTTGAAATGAAGGAATTGGATTGTGGAGCTATCGCACTTCACTTTGGATTGAAACGCCTTTAATTCCATTTGTAATCAGTTTGCATTTCATATCACAAAGCATTTAAGAGAGAATAGTTCAAATGATCACAATAATGGGCCTGCGCAACGATGGCCTATTGAAATGATCGAAATAATCGGCAGTTTCTTTTGAACTTTCATCTTGGAAGGAAGACATCCGTTCTTTTTGTCCTGTTCATGAAACCTTGTAAAGAGAGGGAAGACCTTTCTAATAATCTTTCACAAATAAAGTGCTGTTTTCTCCCACAATCAGTCTATCTTCCTTTACAACCTCATACATGCATCAGTCCAAGCGACCAATTTCAAACAAGTTGTAGGTACATTGAGTCATTCATGTAAAATGGTCTGCTAATATATCATGGAGGGGTTTTTTGTTCGGCTTGGTTTCACTTTGAGGTATGACTCTATTAGCTGGATTCGCGAGAAGAAGCCTACCACCTTCTCTTGAAGCACAGAGACTGAGTTTAGAGTGATGGCAGATGCGAAATGTGAGGTTGTATGATTAGATGTTTCACTAAGAAGTTTATTGAAAGATATACAAAACCCATTTCCCATTTACAGTAAGAGATTCTATCACAACATCCTATTTTCAAACTAGAACAGAATATGGCATAGTAAAATTGCTTTTTTTGGGGGACGAAAGAATATCATGCCAGAAGATATTGATCTTCTTTACAAGACATTTTGAAGTAGTTTTGAATTTACAAGACATTGTGTTGATACTGGAGGATAGTGTTGAAATCTCGCGATCAAAAGATGATAATCTTCTGTGTTAAATCACTTTTTGTACACTTCCTTTTATTCTGTGATAAATCACTTTTTGTACACTTCCTTTTATATCTGATATCTGTGAAAATAGTATTGTTTTTTTTTTCTTTTCCAGAAATGACATCTTTCCCTCATTATTACCGTTTTATTATGTACAATTCTTCTTGACATATTGTACCTCTGTGTTATGTTTTATTAAGCCGTTATTGTCCATAGACTTGTTTAAATGATGTACTATCGTCTTCTGTTGAATTAGGCCCTCAAGAAAGAAAGAAGACTCCAAGAGGAAAAAAGAGAAGTCCCACCCTCGGAATGAGGGAAGTGCAAGAAATTGATCATCACTTCACTAAATGTTAGGGGGCTAAGTGACTCCACAAGAGCCACCATTATTGTTCAATGGCTCCGTGACTCGGATTTCATTTCTCTTCAGGAGATTAAAATTGAAGGAGAAGACCTTCAAAAAACACTTAAGTGCATTTCTCAGTCCCATGTGTGGTTTTCCACAACCCATCAGCGTGGTTTTGGTGGAACTTCCATTGGTATCAATCACTTCTAGGCTAATAAACTTGACAATCATAGGTGGATGGCGGTTACATTGAGCACCCCCTTTCAATTTTCCCTGCTCTCTATGTATGCTCCAAATAAAGATGCTACGAGGATCAATACTTAGTACTCCTTGGACTTGTTTTCTCCTAATCTCAAGATTTGTGGTGACTTCAATATGGTGGAAGACCCCTCTGATAGGTGGAATGAAAAGGGCCGCATCATTGATGGCCAGAAGAAAGAGACATGGGACCAAACCAAACTATTTTTGGATTTGGTCGCAGTCAAGGACTTGAATGGTTTTTCTTGGTCCAATCTTCGATCGGGTGAGGACTTGAGGAAAGCAAGACTCCATTGAAGCTACATTTTGCAGAATCACGTCCATCAATGGGGTCCTCCCACCCTAATGCAACGTATCGACCTCACCATCTCAGACCATTACCCAATGGTGGGTTGGTAAGGTAGATAGACCTTCCAAAGAGATGTGCAATATTCTCGAAATAAAAAAAATTAGAGATGAGATCCCGCTACTGCTTGATAAGAATGGGGTGGAATGTAAGACAGAGGAAGAGAACATTGGCATTATAAAAGCACACTTCACGAGTCTCTTGGGTGGTGCATGTCCCCTGTCACACCATAGGAGGGATTGCATGGCCACCGTCTCTCGGACTTCCTTGCATAGAATCCCATGCAACGTGAGTGCTCTGCTTGATGCCACCGTTTTTGAACAAGAGATCCTTGAAGTTATTGATTCGCTTCTAAATGGCAAGAGCCCGGGGCTTGATGGGCTCACTAATGAGTTCTTTAAATCATTCAAATATGTGGTGGCCACCCCCTTGCATCTTTGTTAGCTTGAGGCACTCGAGTTTGGTGCCCTTCCCGCTTGTCTCAACAACGGCATCATCAAACGTATTCATAAAAAAGGGGAGAGGAACACAATTGAGAACTAGAGACAGACCACAATGCTTCAAACCGGATAAAAGATTCTTCCTAAAGTCATTGCCAACAAGATATCTTGCCATTTAGCCCAATGGCTTAGCAACGACCAAAAAGGCTTCATTAAGGGAAGGTCAATATTGGAAGCCACCATTGATATTTGGGAAGGTCTGGACTTCACTTAAGAATCTAATTAGGACATTGTCTTCCTCAAGATTGACTTTGACAAAGCCTATGACAAATTGGAATGGGACTATATTTTAGAATCGTTGAAAGACCTTAGGTGTAATCAAAGATTCCTCAGGATGATCTCCAATCTCCTTGGTAATGCTTCGACCAAAGTCAATGTCAACGAGCACCTTTCAAAGACAATCAAACTGAAATGATCAATCAAGCAAGGCTACCCATTGGCTCCAGTGCTCTTAACCGACTTGTGGTGCGACAAATGGAGTTTCGTCGCATAAGAGGCATCACTTTGCCACATAAATCTAGGCAAATGACCATGCGGCTATTTGTGGAGGACACAAATGCCTTTGTTCACAATGACGATACCAGCTTGGAAACCTTTTGGTGGTGCCTCGACACTTTGTGTGAGGCCTCTAGGTCTAGAATTAACCATTCCAAGACTGCATTCAGGGCTATCAAAGTGAATCAACCCAATCTCATCACTATGCAAGGATGCCAAAACATTCAATCGGGCTAGGTCGTTTGCATTCTTGGTATTCCCATGGGATTCGGTGTTACTCTAGAACAAAGGTGGGCTTGGGTCCTCGCCAGACTTAATAATAAATGTAACTATTGGAGGGGCTTGTAAATTAATCTTTTTGGCTGGGCCATGGTGATCAACACATTCCTCATATCCTCAATCATATACTTTCTTTCTTGCTGGAGATCGAAGGATCAAGAATTAGCAAAATTGGAAACTATTTGTAGGAACTTTCTCTGGATTGGGGACCATAACAAGAGGGGAGTGCCTAAAATCAAATGGTTCATATGCACTAGCCAAAAGGAGAGTGGAGGTCTGGGTATTATGGACATTTGTAGCATGGACAATGAACTTGTTGCAAAATGGATGATTAAGTCTTGGTGCAACAGAGATTCCTCTTGGGCCACATTAATTTTTAGAACCACAAATGTGGCTACTCTGGTGGGCTACTGTGGATGGAAATACCTCCACATCCTGACCCTCTTATTCTCTCCAATTCCATTCTCACCCAAAGGGTCGATCCTGGTGACAATTAGGTATTCAAACAATGGAAGCATCTCTGGAAATAGGACACGAATAGATGGGTGGACTTCGAGGACGTTGACCGCAGTGCTGCGGTCACGAACGAGGAATGTAATATTTTATTGAGCAGATGCCATGCTTGGGACCGCTCTAAAATCCAACCACTTATGGGACATGATGCTCTGGACCTACTGGGCCTTAAATGGTATAATGGTAATCACCTTTCCAAGCTTCCATATGTCGAAGCTCGCAATGACATTCACATGAGTCTCAACAAGAAATGGTGTCTCAACTGAACGCGACTTCAATGGGATATGAAATGTATGTCTATCTAGCACCCTCTCATTGAAAACAAAAAGTGAGTCCACCTATGGCAAATTTTACACCGTGGAATATGGACCAATGCAAAAACTAACAAGATCTGTGATGTTCCACCTAGTGCAAGCGATGTTGCCATAGCAAAGAGGATATTGGTCACCTGTTTTTTGCTTGCCCTAAATCCCTTCGGCTATGGAGGGTCCTTGGTCATATTTTGGGTCTCCAAAAACAAATCAATTGGAAGCAAGCCCTCATTGGTGAAGCGATCGGTTGCTTTGCGGCATTGTGGAATGCGATCATGGGAGAGATCCTTTAGAAGAGTTGGTGGGAAAGATGCACTCAGAACTTTGACAATACCCCCAAGGAGTAGTCGATCGAGAAGTCCCTATTCCTTCTCAACTAAAGAATTGCTAACTATAAGCAAACCCCCCCCCCCTTCAGACATCACAAAGAGCCAAAGTATGTCAACAATAAGCTTAAAACCAAGTGGGCTCCGTGTGTTAGTGTTTTCGTGGCGTTATGGGGGTTGGGTGGTCCCGAAGGCACTAGTCCTATTCACTTGTAGTCTTCTTTTATTTAGTTAAAGTCAGGGAGAGTAGGCATTGCCGAACTCCCTTTTATTAAAAAAGAATTAGGTCATTATTGTATAGACCAACCAGAATATTGTTCTTTCCTTCATCTTGAGTACATCTTCATTCTCATGCATGTTTCAATGGGCTCCTATGAGACCTATCCATCTTCTATTATCGCCTTTTGGAGGCACTTGAAGCCTATTGGTCAGATGCAACTCTTAACTGTGTATTCTTGCTCATATTTTTCAATCAAGTAATTTGATTATTTTCCTTAAACCTCAAATCTTGTAGCTTGATCTATAAAATTCTTACGTACTCTTGCAGATTGCATGTATACTGTTATATTATCATCTAATTTCTACTATGGTTAGGACCACAACAATAGGGTGACCTCTACTCACAACCCCCATATTTATTCAACTCAATAAGGCATTATACCTTTCATTTTTCATTGTACGTTTGAATGCTCCAAATAAAATCGTTATCATCCAGAATTTTGAATAGTCCCTATCTATGATTGAAATTTGTGGCTTAAATAATTCCCACTTATGGTTGAGAATCTATCAACATGTAAAATGAGCAATCCCTAGGTTGATCGAGGGGGCCAAGATGTATGTCTTTTGAGAAAAATTTATATTAGTTACTAAAATTAGAGAATAAAATTGAGAAAATGGTATTGGATGATTTGGGACATTTGACATATTGAACCTACATCAAAGTATAAATGTGCACATATGCGTTAATTATGAAATTATTCACTTGTTGTGGACTTTTCATTAATGTGAATGACCACAGGCTACCACTCCTTGCAACATCTCAAGCTAATTGGATGAAATGGACTTGAACGCTTGGAGGTGGTGCGCAATTTTGATGTGCAACACTTTTCGGACACTTAGGGCTTATATTCCTTCCCATCACACACATTCTCTGTACAAATGAGATTCATATTTCCCAAAGAGAAAAAACTTCCATAAAGCCTCCCTAGTTTGAAGGTACACTTGCCTTAATGATGCATAGGAGGTGGTGTGTTTGAGTCGCCTTGGAAGGATGTTCAATGGCTCTAACATTTGTCACAATAGTCGCCTTTTCGTCTTGCTTGGTGAATGGCCAAGAGTCTCCCTTTGCGACTAAGGAGGTGGAGTGGGCCAAAAGCTGGAGTAGTATGGGGAGTTCTAGTCACCATATGTGGTGATTGTGGCCTCGTGGGAACCAAGTCGCCAAAGATGTGGTCAAATGTTTTAATTAACTTAGGATGAGATAGAGCATGTGCATAAATTGGAGGATGGTAGAGTAGGCACCCGAATGTGGCTAAGAGGTAGAGATGGATGGATGAGAGTTAGGTTGAGCATGCACCTTGAAGTCGCTTGTCCATTGCTTCTACCCAATCATAGATATCTTTGCCTCATTCGTTGGCTTCACACATGGTAGATTCCTACTTTGCTTCACTTATTTGGTATCTGTGTAATTGTCCTTTGGGACCCCCATGGCTAGTTTTCACCCACAAGGGGTGGCCCTCACCCTATTGGGTGATGGGTTGCCTAGGGGACCTCCAAGCCTCAAGAGGGCGAGGGTTCACCCTAACATAGATTAACTTACCACTTGGGTGAGAGGTTGCCCCAAGGGTCGCCCCAAGCCTCTTGAAGGTTTAGGCCAAAATGACCAATCTAGGAAATCCTAAAAACATTATCAAAGCTAGGAACAATATAAATGAATACTCAATTGGGTAAAACGTCATTCATTCATCATGAAGAATATGGAAGTAGTGGTGGAGAGGTTCCATAAAATTAGAGTGCTTCAGATCATGCTTTATATCTCTTAGCTCATGCTTGAGCTCTATCTTTGATGTCTTTGTGGACCTTCATGCCGCCATCCTCCTAAGCCATTGAGGCATTAGTGGGCCTTTATGCTTTCATCTTCTTGATTCATTACCCTAGAGGGCAAGGGTGGTCCAAGGATGGACCCCAATGCCCTTAGGGCAAGGGGTTGCCCAAGGGTGGCCCCCCAAAGCACTTTGAGTGAGACTAGACCATAAATCAACAAATAATTAGTTCAACAAAATCCCCAAGAAAATATTTGAAAGAAGTCCCTAAAGGAAATACTTCAAAATTCTTCCCAAGAGATACTCCAATGAGATACTCCCAAGATGGCCCAAAGACTCATGCTATAGCCCAAGAATGTTTCAAATGTCAACAAATTTAAATGAGGATTTAGCCTTTGGTTCCAAGGACAAAAGGACATCCAAGACATAGCGTTGTCATGCAAAGAGCAAGTATTATCATCTCTGAAGAAGGATATTATCTTTTGCCATGCTACATGCAAGTCACACATGCATGAGTCATCAAATCAAACATAAATAAGTTTATATAAAAGTGGAAATATATTTGCAATCTTCAAGGCCAAAACTATGCAATGATGTGTCAATATACTTTATTTGACACAAAGTTATTCACCCATCAATATGCATAAGCTAAATTCCCAAAAAATGATGTGAGTTCCCCAAATATGAAATCCAAAAAGCCGCATGCAAATCACTCTTAAATTTAGCAATATGCTTCTCATTACGACCAATGAGTAGCATATCATCAATTTATACAACAATGATACGAGGTACATCATTTTCACGCTTAACATATAAGGTGTTGTCAATTTGACTCTTGTCAAAAACATATGCAATCAATTAGGCATGTATCTTTTCATACCAAGCATGTGGTGCTTACATCAAACCATAAAATGCCGTTTTAAGCTTGCAAACTTTTTTTCATGCCCTTTCTATATAAAACCATGGTGCTGAAATATATAGGCTTTTTCATGTAAGTCACCTTTCAAAAATGTAATTCTAATGTCCAACTGATGTATGTTGCAACCATATTGAGCTAAATAGGCACAAGTTTGATGAAGGATTGTCATTTGGCATGCGAGAGCAAAGGCCTTTTCAAAACCAATGCCTCTCTCTTGAGTATAAGCTTTGGCAATAAGCCTCACCCTAAACCTCTCAATTGTTCCGTTTGGCCTATTCTGATGCATAGCAGCCACCCAATTCTGAATTCTTTCTCTTCATCAAAAGAACCAAGCTCATTCTTATCACAAAGACTACAGATAGCCATTGCATAGTTAGTTGATGCAAAAGAAACAATATGAGAGCCAGAACAAGTACGATATGTCAATGGTGCATTTAATTTTCTATCTCTCAACGTGTTTCACTAAGTTTCAACCATTTATGCATAGTTTTTGCCTCTTCATGTGGGTCCTCGCATCCACAAATGCATCATGTAAATGTGCATAAAAAACAGAATGATCTATAGTATCATTTCAAACCTTCAAAGGTTGTGAAATGGCCTAGTTTGGACTAGTGCTTGATTGTCACTGTACAAAAAAAGTGAACAAACGCATCCTGTAAGCTAACTAGTGTCTCTTTGTACATGAAAGTAATGGTTGAATTGCATCTTTGAAAAAAATAATATCACAAATAACT
Organism: Ceratopteris richardii; assembly: GCA_020310875.1. NCBI lineage: Eukaryota > Viridiplantae > Streptophyta > Polypodiopsida > Polypodiales > Pteridaceae > Ceratopteris > Ceratopteris richardii. The sequence continues at coordinate 110,768,456 of CM035420.1, forward strand.
CGAATGTGTTTGGTTGATACAAACGATAGAATTCTCTTCTCGAATGGTACCCAACAAAAATACATCACTCCTTAACCATCTAGCTTTATGAATTGCTGTTCACACACCAATGCATATGTGAAACAACCAAAGATGCAGATATGAGCAACCAATGCCTTGCTATATCAATCCTCATATGGAGTGATCAATTGTAGTGCTTTGGTGGGACACCTATTAAGTGCATATGATGCATACAAAACAACCTCAAGCCACAATCTATGTGATAAAGCCTGACTTTTGAGCATACACCTCGCCATTGCCATAAGAGTATTGTTCTTTCAACCAATCCATTTTGTTGAGGTGTATATGACATTGTACACTCGTTTTATTCAAGGATTAGCCAAAAATGCATTAAGATAAGAAGACATGTATTTCGTGACTCAATCAAAACCGAGGGTGCCATTTTACATGGTGATAGATATACAGTTATAAACACGAAATGTTTCAACCACATAAACACTTCAAAATTTTCTTTCAATGGATATACCCATGCATGCCTAGAGAAGTTATCAATAAAAGTCACAAAGAGCAAGTAGTTGCTATCAAGCATGGGACTATAGATTATCACTATGAACAAGCTATAATTTGTGAGTAGCTCAAACTAAACCATCTTCGAGGAAGAAGGAATGCTTCATTTTGCCCAAAATACAACCCACAGAGATATGTTTACAAGGTGGCTCGATTTTGGGCAAAGAGGACACCATTTCAAATATTTACATGCGAAGTAAACTAGCAAACATTAGATGAACAAAGCGAGCATGTGAAAGATTTGGATTTGAGATAGCTTGAGAATCTTGAAATACACATGTTGAATCATTCACAAGCTTTGCATAGTGTTTGAACTCATATAACCCACAACATAAAATGCCACATGAAGAATTCATATCACAATTTGAGTGATCATGGAATTTGCATATGTCATCAAGAAATTTGACAATCAAGCTAATCTTTGCTTATGCTAAAATCGACAACACATTTTTGTTAATCCTTGGAATATATAAAGCATCTGAGAATGTGAACAAACTATCATCATCTGTATTTAGAATAACATTACCAACTCTCATTACATGGTAAGAGGAGTTGTTCGTGCGCTTGAAAGTATTTCTTTTAGGGGTAGGCTGAAGTGAACTAAAGAAATTGCATTCAACGTAATATATTTTTTTACGATAATATGAAATTTTTAATCATATAAGTATACTCTAGACATACAATTGTCATGAGAGCATGGGTCATAGTTGCAAACAATAGTAAATTCCCATTCTTCATTTTGAACTACATTTGCAAACTTTATTTTGGGTGTAGAGGCCTCTCATATAGCCATTCCAACTTCTCATCTTTGTCTTCCTTCTTTGACTATGAAACATTAACAGATTTTTGCTTACTAATAGATGAGCTCCATTAACCTTTTTTGTTTGCACAGCTAATAAATCTTGATTTGCATCATGCATAATTGATGTCTTTTACCAGGAGTGATCTTCCTACAACAAAAAGGAGACTAATTCCTCAAATGTTTGGGCATTTGGATTGTCTTTCGTCATGAATCAAAGAGTACAAGAAAACTCTAATATGAATCTCAAGGAGTGTTAAGGCTAGTCTACACATGCGCACTATCTCGCAAGATTTCATCATCAAAAAGCAATTGAACCTTGAAATCTTTGAGGTTTGTCAATTAACCTATACATGGAATCTCCTTCCGCCATATGTTCACTCTCCAACTATTTTTGTAGGTAAGCATTATGAGCCTTCATTTTTTCTTTCTATAATGTTGTATGTGAATCCCAAGCATCCTTTCTTATCTTGCAAGAGAAAATGAGAGGGATAATGACACATTTGATAGAAAAAGCTATGAGTGCATGGTTGTGAGCATCATTGTCATCCGAAAAAAGTTTTTGAGTAGTAGGTGGAGTAGGAATCATAGCACAACCAAGAAATTGAGGATCATTATCTTCAACAACATCACATTTAATAACTATATTATCTACATCACCTTTAATAGCTATATTTGTAGGTGTAGTAGGATGTTTTTCAACACCTTGCATAATATTCCACAACCCTTTCTTATACAAGTTCATGAAGCATCGTATATTCCCACAATGGGTAATTAGTACCATCCAACATATCCTCAACAACCAACATATGCAATACATCATGGCTTTCAACAATGGCCAATGACTAAATACCCTGACGGAGAAGAATGATTGTATCTCAAAAAATTGAATATAAGCATGTGACTCTATTCAATTTTTTGAGATACAATCATTCTTCTCATACCGATGCTCATACCAATGCTCATACCGATGCCCATATCGACACTCATACCGATGCTGATACTGGCAGTCGTGGCACACCCCGACTATCCGTTTTAAACAGTCTTACCGATAGTCACTTGAGTGTCAGTATCTTTAAGTGGCCTTTTGCAACGTTTATACCGATGCCGAGAGTGATCATGGGTATAGGCAGCATCGGTATGCCCCTCATATGTTGTAGTGCACCCTCTATAGCTTTAATAAACACGTCACAAGACATATATGTTTGGTAGAAAAGGATGCAATTACGTGCAAACTCCTTGCAATTGTGTGTTTGGAGGCTAAAACAAGCTCATATAAAAATTTTAAGGTTCCATCTTGAAAAAAAGAATTGACATCAATAATAAAAATCAATCAAACAGTTTATGTAAATATATGTTTTCGCAAATCTATTCTATGTTGTGTATCCGCTACCTTGCGAGAGACATATCTATCGTCATAGTCTCATATGTCAGCCCATATGAGGTTTCTTCGAGAATTTAGCTTCGAGGTAACCCTTATCTCTCATATTCTTATTCGTTCAATACAAGAGTTTTTTATCCCTTTTGTAGTTTTTCATCTAAAGTAAATCAATATTCAAGTTACACAGTTCTGTGCAACTTTTTATAGTAGGTTTTGAGACCTTGAATTCGTGATACTCTTTCTTGCGCTATAATCAAGATTTATTAATGTTTCTTGTTTCTAAAATATGTAAGACAAAGCCTACTTTCAAGTTCTATAATCGGCTTTAACCAATTTCACTTAGAAAAGTTCTGATGATTCTATTTGTTCAATCAACAATCTTTGTTTTATTGAAAATTTGTAGAGAAGTTTAATCTTTGAAGTTTGAAAATATATGTGTTATAATTTGAAGACCCTGGGAGGTTCCATCACTTCTAATTCTTCACTCCAATGTTTAAAAGTTTGTAAATATAACATTGAAGTCTATACCAAGCACCTTTTGTTGTTTTGCATGACAAAATGTGAGGGATAATTACATGTTTAATAAGAAATATATCAATGCAAGTGCTTGTGCATCTCTTTCATCCTAATAAAGCTTCTCTATAGCAGATGCAATAGGAACCACAAAATGATCAAGAACACGATGGTCATCATCTTCAACACCACCTGCATCACATGTTATCACAATATTTGTAGGTGTACAAGAAGTTGTTTTAAGAACCTACACAATATTCCACAATATGTTTGCTAAAAATAAATTACACATCATATATGCCCATAATGGATAATTAAAATCATTCAAATTATTGTCAATGTCGAGCATGCAAAATACATCATTGCTTTCAACCGTGGTTAGTGATAGTACCTTGATGCCAAAATTGATTGTTTCTAAAAAGAAAATACAATATACATACTCATTTGAGTCCTATATTTAGAACTCTAGAGAACTTTGAGGTTCCTGTACTTGTGAACCAAAAACAATACACCTATTTGACACAAAAGAACGAAACTGCACACAGACTCACTCTTATAGTGATCAAGAATCCAAAACGTTCTTTTGACATAAAAAATGATGTATTTTTTAATCACTAATGAACCTTAATATGCATATCAAATCTCATGCCACGATAGTCCTAATCATCTTCAGCCATCATTAATGGTGTTGAGATAAATGATTCCATTCTTTGCGAAGGTTGAAAACATTGTAGACGAGAACACAAGTTCAATGGAGAAACTTTTCTACGAGGTAATATGTTTGGTTATACTAATGTACAAATACGCAACGTTGAGGTCTAATACAGACATATACTCACCCAAAGATGGTTGATAGGTGTAAGGAGTAGTAGAAACCCATTCTTCATTCAAAACAAGGTTAGAACACACTTCTAGGTATATATAGGTCTCTCTAGGAACCATTCCGACCTCTTTCTTCTTCGGCTTCTCTGCAACTAGTTTAGGACAACTCTTAATGTCATGATCATTTTCCTTACAATACTTGTGAAACTACTTTTTTTTTTCCTTTTTTCTTTGTTTTCTTTTCATCTTTATGTTCCTCCTTTGAATATGTAGTAGTATAATATTTTTTCTTAGTAGTAGATGAGCTCCATTTATCATTGAACTTTTCACTCGTTAAGAAATTTTGATCTGCAAAACACATAATTTACTATTTTATTGTTGTTGGTTTACTAAAAAAAAAGAAAGAATAACTCCTCAAAGGATAGGGTATTTGGATTTTGTTTCATCATGAAGTGGAGAGTAGAAGAAGAAATCTGATGAAAATATGGAAAACCATTAAGAATATTTTGCGAAAATGAACTATCTAGCAATATTTCATCCACAAAAATAAACTACTCTTTTATGTCCTTGATCTGCAAGAAAAGTATTATTTGAATCTTCTTCATTCTCTGGCTGATTCTCCAACATTTTTTAGGGTAAGCAACATGAGCTTCATTTCTTGCATGATATAGCAGGTTAAGAGCATCTCCATCCTCTTGGCTACTTTTGCATAAGCAAATATGAGTGATAATTGCATGATTGATAGATAGATCTATCAATGTATGTGCCTATATAGTAGATGCAATAGGAACCACAAAAACACTAGAAAATTAAAGATCATCATCTTCAACACCACCTATGACCTGCTACAACAATGTTATTTGGTGTAGGAAATATTTCAACACCCTCAATAATATTCCATTAGAATCTGCAAAAAATGCATCATGCATCATCTATACCAATATTACTTAGTTAGATCCATCCAAGTTATCCTCAAAAACCAACATACAAAGAACATCATTACTTTCAGCCATGGCTAGTGACTATACCGCGATGAAAAGAAGATGAATGTTTCCCAAGACTATTGAGCAGAAATACCCAAGTGGCCTCTATTAGTAGACTTCAATATCCTTGGATTGCCGAACCCAAAACTATTTATATATTCCGAAAGAAAAATCTGGTTGAAAAATCACTACAATAGTTCATTCAAAGAATAGGTATGATCATCAATGTTTATGTGACTCCAAGTTTTTCACTACAAACCTATCAGGGATGCGTTAAAGAATGCAGCAACTTTCTTTCAAAGAAATTGTTAGAGTTCGAGGATTGTGGAAGAAGATGAAGAGCACGAGGATGAAGGCAAAGGTTGGAGCACACCAGTTAGTGTGTACCACTAAGTGAACCATTACGGTCAAACATGTATTTACAAGCCAAAGAAAGAAAAATCTCTTAAAGAGGGAAGAAAATTTCCCATTGGTCGTAAGTGTGTTCACACACATGACTAACAAAATATATATCACTAAGATGGTATATCGATAATGGCTGCCACAACCACAAGAGCTACAACGGATCAAGGTATAAACGGAGCCTCACCATGGAGAGGTATATACTACATCAGGAACAAACAATTGATGCAAAATATAAATTTAAAGATCCTATAACATAAACTAAAGCAACCACTAAGAATATAAAAGAATGATCCTAAAAAAATGGAGATGTTATCCTGAGTTGCTGAAACCTTTTGCAACGTGGATTTCATGAAGTTAATGCATTGTGTTGTTGTTTTTACTCAATAAAAGTTTGAATATGGGAAGTAAGAAAGCGATGTGCTTAAGATAGCCCCCTCCGCTCTTCCAAGTTATGCTTAGCCATATCTCTTTATCTATTTTGGTATTCATCTTGCTGGTTGGAGTTGATTTCAGATTTCCACTCCATATCGTATCAGGTTCCGAAGTTGGCTCATCTCACTAGTCTACTCTCTTTATAAGAAAGTTCATTCATTGAGTGAAGTGCGGTCACTCTGTGCATATAGATGGTAGAAACTTCAAATTTTTGGACATTTTTGCATTCGTTCTTGTTGACGCATGAAGCAAGCCTAAGAGCTTGATCACAACATTAGGACTTCTCTTGATTCATGACGCATAAGCATGCACTCATTGCAGCATATGCTTAGGAAGTTTCAAGGGTTAAATATTTGAATATATGTTAATCAAATGTAAATAAGATAAATGAAGAGAATCTTGTGGACTTAATGGAAGCCGAAATCCATGAATCAATTTGAATTTAGAATTCAAATAATCACTCCTTAAAAGTTTGGATCACTTTTAGATGGATTCTGCAAACAACCATCAAGAAAAAGTGTATATATACACTACAAAATTTAGCCGCAGGTATGAGAGTTGATATGAGCTAATTAGCACACTCATTTGAGTGATCTACATGTTGTCTCAAAGCCAGAGACGTTTGCTACTCTCACATTGTAGCATATGTCCATTAGCAATACATTTATGCTTCATTCTCATTGCTAAATGTATCTCTATTCACTATCATAGTACATTGAGTAAAGCATGTCAAGTTCTCTAAGTCCTTTCTCTGACAAGCATGCCTACAAATTTCATAGTCATTGGGTCCATAGAGCTTGAATTATGAGTGAATCAAGGTGACTACGTCTATTTATCATCTTTTTGTGAAATATCAGAATTACCCCCTAACTTCTTATGGACATTGCTATGAGTATAATTATCCTAAATTCATGAAATAACTGAGTATAACTCGATTCACACTTTGTGTGAAAGTGTGCAAAGGTTCTCAGGTCAACTAATACCACGATGTGAGCTTTGAGTTAACCATTAAGTGCCTTCTTTCATAAATAGAAGGTTTCCTCAAGATTCTTCCTACACATAAGTTATCTGTTTGGACATAGTGTTTATGAAATGATGTTCCAAAGTACCATGGTGATATAAATGCCAACTCTAAAAGATTAAAGATTAGGGAGCCTATTGAGATTTTATTAAGTTATGAGGGTGGTGTAGAGGAGGATTTATCCAAGACCCTCTCATCTTTGTAGACTATCCATCATTCCTCACAATTCTATAAGTGCGAGTAAGCATTTCAAGTGATGTACCTTGCATTGGGTATCACATTGAAGTAAGTTAGACTCGGTTAGATATTTTGGCGTTTATCTCATTGAGATTCTAATAAAGATGCATTATTTTTCTAAATAGAAGTTTGTCATAGTGTTCCTATGAGTTCATCCATGTTGTAAGTTGTATAGGGGATGTTTTGATCTTTCCCCATCATCTCGTTCATTCTACATGAAATCCTAATTTGAAGATTCACGTGCATTATGGACTAGGTATTCTCAAAACAGGATTTCCAAAGTTATACCTTATACACAAAGGAAGGCTAGAGTATAATTATTGTATCATTTGTCTAACACTAGCTAGATTCACTAATGTGTAGTTTGAGCAAGTCACCTTCAATCATATACATAGTCTATATAGTATTTCAATTCAAACTTCTCAATTTCACTCCAACAAAGGTTCTATGATCTCTTCACAAACAACCAAACAATATTTGCAAAGTTTCCCTTAATGGGCATGAGTTATTAATTAGAACTATCTTCATTAGTCTAAGGGAGATCTTGGATTGCTACGCCTTCCATATCATTGTCACCTCTATTTTATTAAGGTTGTTTGCAAAGGTTGAATAAAAGAGGTACTTGCTGATTATTTTAATACAAAAAATACAAAAGGATAACCTCATCCATATTTCTAATGCATGTTATGTGACGACATAAAAACTATATAATCAGTAGTTCTATAAAAATTCTAAATGATAATGATTCTAGTTGGAGCATTCATTATAGGGAAAAACTCAAGTTAAGTGAAGAAACGTTTCTACAAGGTAATATGTACCACAAATTCCTCACCCAAAGATGTTCGATAGTTGTAAGGAGTAGTGAACACCCATTCCTCATTATGAACAAGTTTAGCACAATCACTTCTAGGTGCAGAAACCTCTCTAGAAACCATTCCAAGTTGTTTCTTCTTTGCATCCTTTGCAATTAGTTTACGAAAACACTCAATGACATGATCATTTGCCTTACAATACTTGCAAAACGAATTTTTTTCTTTTTTTTTTCTCCTCATCGTTGGCTTTCTTCTTTGACTCTGTATTATTGGAATATTTTTACTTACTATTATGCGAGCTCCATTTATCTTTGTACTTTTGACTAGCTAATAAAGTCTGATCTCCAACATACATAATTTATGTTTTTTTTAGAGTGATCTCACATGTTTGAATTTAAGCAACTTGAGCTTCATTTCTTGCTTGATATAGCATGCTAAGGGCATCCTAAGCCTCGTTTCCTCTTGCATGAGAAAATATGAGTGATAATGGAATGTTTGATAGATAGAGATCTCAATGCATGTGCCTATATAGTACATGCAATAGCAAGGACAACAAGAGTAGGAAATTAAAGATCATCATCTTTAACACCACCTCCACCTCCTACCACAATATTTGTTGGTGTAGAAGGATGTATTTGTTGGATGTAGAAGGATGTATTCCAAAATAATTTTGCCAAAAATGCATGAGGTATCCTCTATACCCATAGTGGATAGTTAGATACATTCAACTTATCCTCAACAACCAACATACAAAGAACATCATACAAAACATATGTAGAGTATGGATGTCTTTTACACTTATGTGTTCTTCAAGTAGCCTTGATGTGAACCTTTTCCCTATACATGGGCACTTTTTTCTCTCTTGTTGGCTAGAGGTTTTTTCCACATGTTACCACACACATGATTTACTCATATATGGTGGCACCTTGTATTTAGGTATGTTATTCAACTATTACTTCTATTCTAAATATTTTCTATAGAGAAAGCTATTCTGGCCATCCATCTTCTTTGTGTGTCTCCTTGCATTTTTGCTCCTTGTGTGAGATTCTCGTGTGTCTCTCACACTTCTACACACAACCAACAATGGTATCACAGTAGGTTCATCTCCTTCTCAAGTTTTAGTCTTTTGTGTTGCAGCATACACACACTTTAAACAATGCAAATCAACTTCAAAGCATAGAGGTTTGGCATGCTTCAAGCTGAAGATAAGCTTGATGGGACCAACCATCTAATGTTGTCTTATATGAGGAAGCATGTTCTTGTTGCAAAAAAAGTTTGGAACTTAGTGGCAAATGTGGATAGATGACCTGTGTTGAGAAAGATCAAACAATGATTGACTATGACAACAATGATGAAGAGAGCCAACATACTCAAGACTCACAAGATGAAGACCTACACAAACATGAATGGCAACAAACTAAGGCTCAAGGTGATACAAGCTCAAAAGAAGAAGATATATTTGAGGCCGTTGCATACAGGATTGCCATTCAAAAGTTGTATCACAATATGCAAGCGGTGTGGGCGAGCACATTAATCTTAGAATAGCAGAGTGAGGAAATTTTACAACAAGAACAAGCTAGCGGAGGGTTTGAAGCTTCTTTCATAGAGGGCTTTAATGAACTAGTTAAGTTAGTGGGTACAATAGAAGCCCTTCATTTCTTAAAGAGAAAACCCATGCCACAATTTCGCCCTAGACACATCCACTTGATGTCAAGGCCAAGTGAATATATCTGTGTTTCAATAGACATTCAGTCTTCCCGCCCCCATGAAGAAGTGTGACTAGTTGTAGAGTCGCCAACCCACAGAGAAAATATTGTCATTAACTCCCCTCCATGACACATGACATTCATACCCACAACCACCATGGAACTTAGCTCTACCTTAGCAACAACCATTCCATCTCCGGTACATTCAACTTCCCCTGTGCATCCCCTTTCACCCTCTTTAGCTCAATCCATTTCGAGTGCCATTGTAGAAGTGATCATACATCCAACTTCCAAGTCTTCCACTAAACCCTTTACACCCATTACTACAATGATAGTTCCTCCCATTTCCTCTAATCCTTTCCTCACCCCTTCCATTTCTTCCATCCCCTTTCCCCAAAAACCCTTCTTCCCATTACAACACTCCATGACGTTTTCACCCATGTCACCTCCCAATCATAGTACCCTCCAAATATCTTCCCCTTTGCATCACCTGTCTGTGATGCTCAATATGTAAAATATTCATCTACGTTTGAAAACCCTCTATTTACACCCATGCACCCACCCATAATCACTCCACTATTCACCATTAGCTCACTTGAACACAATTCTAGTGATATGGACATCTCACCATCCACCGCACCAACACTCACATCTACCACACCACCACGTGAAATCCCAAGCAAAAATTATCGATGGAGATGATACATTCCTCACCAATGTATGAGCTAAAGGTGGATCCTCAACCAAAGGTGAGAGTTCAAAGTAGAACAATCATAATGATAGGGAGAGGTATCATCCCCTTTAATTGCATATGAAAAAATGTATCAAACGAGTAGTATGCTCTAGAGGTAAAAAAAATTAGAAGGAACAACCTATATGCCGTAGGTGCTTCTATTATCACTATTGGAGTGGTCACAATTAACCTTTGGTATAAGTGGCTTGGGCACAGTTGATTCATAATATTGTAGGAGGCACAAAACCAAGGTATTGTACCTCATTAGTTGCCAAGAATGAATGGATTAAAGTATCCTTGTACGACCTATTCAATGTGTAATGAGTGGAGAGAGACATTCCCACAAGAAAGAAAAAGTAGCTCAAAGGATCCTCTTGTTTTTCTATATGCCAGCATGTGCAAAAAGCTTTATTTAATAGGCATGGGAGGATTTACCTAACTTGTGATCATGGATCACTATAATATGAAGATGTGAGCTAGAGAAAATCAAATAAAATTGCTACATGGGGGAAGCAGTTTTATAGATAGACTAATCATATGCAAACAATTACTAAAGAGAAGGAATAAGGATTCAACAAAAAATAGAGAACATAGGAACAAACTAGTCACCATTGGAGTGGTCACAAGTAAGCCTTGGTATTCGATTTGCAATATTGAAGGAGGTGCAAAAGCAAGCTATCTTTCTTCATCACTTTCATACAATGAAAAAATTATAGTATCCTTGAAACAACCTATACAATCAATAAGGATTAGACACATAAATTCTTGTAGGAAAGCAAGAGCAGGTCCAAGGAACCTCTAGTTTTGCTATATGGTAATTTGTGTGGAATGATTTTCATAAAGACCATGGGAGGATTTTCCTTCCTTGTGATTGTTGATCACTATAATTCCAAGATGTGATATGCCTTCTTCTTGATGGGCTTAAACTTTGTTAAGACTAAAGAATAGTCATAGCTTGTTGAAAATGAACTAGAGGAAAGTATTACAAAATACTACATGTATGAAGTAGATCTACAGAAAGATTAGTCATATGCAAACAATTATGCAAGAGGAGGAGAAGAATTAAGGAGATAATAGAGAATAGAGGAACAAAGGTGGGCTTCTAATCACATAGTCTCTATAGCCATGGATTATGAAGGAAGTAATAAAGATGATAATCAAATATGAATCACTTGTGTATCAAGCATAGAAGGAGGGTATTGAAGCCAATTTTGATACCTCAATGAAAAATGGTGTGGGATATCATGAATTTCAAGAGGATATGGAAGGTGATGGACATGGTAGAGGGAACCTTGGAATGCTATCAAGATACATTGATAGAAAAAGGACTTTCACAAGTCTAGAGTTTTGCTTTTCAAGAATATTTTGCTTGAAAGACCCTTAATCATATAGTACTAGTGGTACTAACTCACAATTGGTGGAAAAATATTATGTTAGATTTCAAATGAGAAATTTTGGAATATTAATCTCAAAAAGGATGTAAATGTGTCTCATTCACAAGGGTTTGATGCTCCACATTCAAACAACACATTATGTAATTTGAAGAAGGCATTTTATGTGATGAAACCTGCCTTACTATCATCGTACTAGTAGATAAACATTTTGAGATACATGAAGTTCTATTCTAGTATTATTTACTTCTATAGTAGCATAAAAGATATCAATTTTGGAGTTAGACTTCTAAAAGGGTTTGCAAATGTGCATCATTAAGTATATCTAAGAGTTGGCAAGGAAGTACACTTTAGAGTGGTGGTGGAAACAGTGAACGACCAACCAAGGAGAACTGAATAGGTACCTTTAGCACAAATGAGATAGCTCACTTTTGGCTAGACATTTAGGGTTGCGTTAGATATGTTCAATGATCCACCCTCATGGAAGACTTGACATTAGGCTAAGAAGGTACTTCACCTTGGGGTGGACATTGAGCGTGGTTTAAACATGTTCAATGCCTCATCCTCACAATATAGCACCCCCATTCTTCCATGACTTTCTATTTTGTAATGCACACTTTATTAGGTGAATCCATGTGATAGGATTGGGCATTGGTAGGTTCCTCACTTTGAGGTTCAATGAATTCTAGAGCATATCATACATGGGTAGTTAAAAGGATTATTTTTAAGCCATTGCATTTGGGATTGATCTTACGTGAGGTTCAATCCAAACCAAGGGCTCAAAATAAAACTAACCTTCTCACTAGGGGAACGGCTTATTTCATGCAGGCCATTGTATCCAAGCTTGATCCAAAGTGTGGATTAAGGAAGATCAAGGGCTACAAGCAAATGGTTGTTGATCCTACTTTTCTACCATTGGATTTAGACCATAAATCAATGGTGGAGACTCGTCTTAGCATGGATTAAGCTATCAAGACTCTAGAACATGGGATGGCAAGCTAGGTTTAAGGGATGTTACATGGAAGTCCCCCTCTCTATCTAGGATCATAGTTTGTGGTGTCTGGAAGCACAAGGTGTCCATCTTAGTACCATTGTGTTTGCCTATAGCTGTTCACCTAGCATCTTAAAAGATTAAAATCTAAGCTCCATAGAGGATATGAATGGGTGGATAGAACCATGTATTTCTTGTGTAGTTTTTGAGTACTCTTGCATTAAAGTTTTGATCTTGAGTTCATTTTCTACTCATGATGATTCCACTACCCATTACAACCATACCGCTTACATTCTTTTCGATAACTATAAATATCTCTCTCACCTTGAATCTAAATATGTGGTGGTAACTTTTACATTTCGAGGCATGCATGGGTGTATCCATTGGAAGCCTAGTGTGCAATGTTTATGCGCTTAATGTAGTGCCTACTTATGTGGTTAAAATACTTCCTACTTATGGTTGAAAGTTTATCAGCATGTAAAATGAGCACCTTTAGATTGATTTGTAACATTCGACGTATTGAACGTACATCAACGTATAAATGTGCACATATGCATTGATTCCGAACTTTAAAAATTCACTTTGTTGCGGACTTTTCATTTCTATGAATGATCACAGGCTGCGGCTCCTTGGAACATCTCGAGCTGGGTGTTTGCCATAAACTTGAGAGGTTGCAGGTGGTGCTCAGACTTTTGAGTGTTGCTTTGCTTGTCTGAATAGTTTTGGATTGACATTCATTGATGAAAAAGTGATGTGGTTGCAGATGCCTTCGCTACCAAACTTACGATACTTGGAGCTGTGCAAGTGCTACGGATTGAAGGAGGTGGACTGTGGAGGTAGCGCACTTCACTTTGAATTGGAATTCCTTTCATACGTCTAAAGTCGAATTCCAAAGTTTTGCTTCAGTTATAAACTATAAAAATTCGCGTTTTATGGGAGAGAACTTTGTGAGGCCACCAAGAAAATGACCACCAACAAAACCAGTAAATCGGCTTTTATATCTCACAGCTTTCCTTGATCATATGCACATGCGTTGCCACTTTTTTTTTTAATATAAAGGAAGTTCGGCACTTTTGGAGATTGTGCACTAATCGAGGTCCTCCTCATTGAATACCACGACAATCTTCATTCAATACCATGACAATCGAACAAAGAGAGATTGAAAGGTTTTCAAATCTTGTTTTAAATTTATTTTCCATATAAGGTCTATTCGTATTTCACAAGCCCAAGAAAAATATGTGGACCTTCAACAAAACCTTCTTCCGCCCATTTGCGTAGGCATGGACGATTCTTCGCGTTAAACCATATACACGTTGGAAAACTTCATTTCTTAGTAAAAGCTTTATTTTTTAATAAAAACTTAAATTCTTAGATAAAAGGGGGAATAAAAACCTTAAGATCCATAGATGCTTTGAAATACCATCAATGGAATACTTAGATAATTCGAATGTATACCTGCAAGTCCACATTTTTCTACCGTTTCCTCCAATTTACCTCTAAGCTCACTTGGAAATACAACATATCGACTACACATAAAAACTTCTAGATTTACTTCGAAGTTCACGTGGAAATACAACATGTCGACTACACATAAAACTCCTAAATAACAAACATCTGAATTCTTACCAAACTTCATTTGATGCGTAACGTTTTTTTAAAGAAAAGGGAAGTTCAGCCATGCAGTACTCTTCCAAACTTTAATTAAGCAGGAACATGTTACAAGTGAATGGGACTAGTGCCCTTGGAACGTCCGAATCCCACAAAGCAAGGGTAGAATTTGTAGATCTAAAAAGTGTTACAAAGGAGGTTAATCACCCTCTCGTCCCCCTCATGCGGTGCCCACTTGGGTTTAAGCTTGTTCTTCTCAATGAGAACTGCCTTAGGATGCCTAAAGGGTGGATGATATGCATTTAGTCTGTGCATGATACAAGTGAATGGGGCTAGTGCTCTTGGAACGTCCGAATCCCACAAAGCAAGGGTAGAACTTGTAGATCTAAAAAGTGTTACACTATCCATCATTCCTCACAATTCTATAAGTGCGAGTAAGCATTTCAAGTGATGTACCTTGCATTGGGTATCACATTGAAGTAAGTTAGACTCGGTTAGATATTTTGGCGTTTATCTCATTGAGATTCTAATAAAGATGCATTATTTTTCTTAATAGAGGTTTGACATAGTGTTACTATGAGTTCATCCATGTTGTAAGTTGTATAGGGGATGTTTTGATCTTTCCCCATCATCTCGTTCATTCTACATGAAATCCTAATTTGAAGATTCACGTGCATTATGGATTTCCAAATTTATACCTTATACACAAAGGAAGCCTAGAGTATAATTATTGTATCATTTGTCTAACACTAGCTAGATTCACTAATGTGCAGTTTGAGCAAGTCATCTTCAATCATATACATAGTCTATATAGTATTTCAATTCAAACTTCTCAATTTCACTCCAACAAAGGTTCTATGATCTCTTCACAAACAACCAAAAAATATTTGCAAAGTTTCCCTTAATGGGCATGAGTTATTAATTAGAACTATCTTCATTAGTCTAAGGGAGATCTTGGATTGCTACGCCTTCCATATCATTGTCACCTCTATTTTCTTAAGGTTGTTTGCAAAGTTGAATAAAAGAGGTACTTGCTGATTATTTTAATACAAAAAATACAAAAGGATAACCTCATCCATATTTCTAATGCATGTTATGTGACGACATAAAAACTATATAATCAGAAGTGCTATAAAAATTCTAAATGATAATGATTCTAGTTGGAGCATTCATTATAGGGAAAAACTCAAGTTAAGTGAAGAAACTTTTCTACAAGGTAATATGTTTGGTTACCACTCTACAAATACCACAAATTCCTCACCCAAAGATGTTCGATAGTTGTAAGGAGTAGTGAACACCCATTCCTCATTATGAACAAGTTTAGCACAATCACTTCTAGGTGCAGAGGCCTCTCTAGAAACCATTCCAAGTTGTTTCTTCTTTGCATCCTTTGCAATTAGTTTACGAAAACACTCAATGACATGATCATTTTCCTTACAATACTTACAAAACGAATTTTTTTCTTTTTTTTTCTCCTCATCGTTGGCTTTCTTCTTTGACTCTGTATTATTGGAATATTTTTACTTACTATTATGCGAGCTCCATTTATCTTTGTACTTTTGACTAGCTAATAAAGTCTGATCTCCAACATACATAATTTATGATTTTTTCAGAGTGATCTCACATGTTTGAATTTAAGCAACTTGAGCTTCATTTCTTGCTTGATATAGCATGCTAAGGGCATCCTAAGCCTCGTTACCTCTTGCATGAGAAAATATGAGTGATAATGGAATGTTTGACAGATAGAGATCTCAATGCATGTGCCTATATAGTACATGCAATAGCAAGGACAACAAGAGTAGGAAATTAAAGATCATCATCTTTAACACCACCTCCACCTCCTACCACAATATTTGTTGGTGTAGAAGGATGTATTTCAACACCTCCACCTCCTACCACAATATTTGTTGGTGTAGAAGGATGTATTTGTTGGATGTAGAAGGATGTATTCCAAAATAATTTTGCCAAAAATGCATGAGGTATCCTCTATACCCATAGTGGATAGTTAGATACATTCAACTTATCCTCAACAACCAACATACAAAGAACATCATACAAAACATATGTAGAGTATGAATGTCTTTTACACTTATGTGTTCTTCAAGTAGCCTTGATGTGAACCTTTTCCCTATACATGGGCACTTTTTTCTCTCTTGTTGGCTAGAGGTTTTTTTCCACATGTTACCACACATGATTTACTCATATGTGGTGGCACCTTGTACTTAGGTATGTTATTCAACTATTACTTCTGTTCTAAATATTTTCTATAGAGAAAGCTATTCTGGCCATCCATTTCTTTGTGTGTCTCCTTGCATTTTTGCTCCTTGTGTGAGATTCTCGTGTGTCTCTCACACTTCTACACACAACCAACAATGGTATCACAGTAGGTTCATCTCCTTCTCAAGTTTTAGTCTTTTGTGTTGCAGCATACACACACTTTAAACAATGCAAATCAACTTCAAAGCATAGAGGTTTGGCATGCTTCAAGTTGAAGATAAGCTTGATGGGACCAACCATCTAATGTTGTCTTATATGAGGAAGCATGTTCTTGTTGCAAAAAAACTTTGGAACTTAGTGGCAAATGTAGATAGATGACCTGTGCTGAGAAAGATCAAACAATGATTGACTATGACAACAATGATGAAGAGTGCTCAAAAGAAGAAGATATATTTGAGGCCGTTGCATACAGGATTGCCATTCAAAAGTTGTATCACAATATGCAAGCGGTGTGGGCGAACACATTAATCTTAGAATAGCAGAGTGAGGAAATTTAACAACAAGAACAAGCTAGCGGAGGGTTTGAAGCTTCTTTCATAGAGGGCTTTAATGAACTAGTTAAGTTAGTGGGTACAATAGAAGCCCTTCATTTCTTAAAGAGAAAACCCATGCCACAATTTCGCCCTAGACACATCCACTTGATGTCAAGGCCAAGTGAATATATCTGTGTTTCAATAGACATTCAGTCTTCCCGCCCCCATGAAGAAGTGTGACTAGTTGTAGAGTCGCCAACCCACAGACAAAATATTGTCATTAACTCCCCTCCATGACACATGACATTCATACCCACAACCACCCTGGAACTTAGCTCTACCTTAGCAACAACCATTCCATCTCCGGTACATTCAACTTCCCCTGTGCATCCCCTTTCACCCTCTTTAGCTCAATCCATTTCGAGTGCCATTGTAGAAGTGATCATACATCCAACTTCCAAGTCTTCCACTAAACCCTTTACACCCATTACTACAATGATAGTTCCTCCCATTTCCTCTAATCCTTTCCTCACCCCTTCCATTTCTTCCATCCCCTTTCCCCAAAAACCCTTCTTCCCATTACAACACTCCATGACGTTTTCACCCATGTCACCTCCCAATCATAGTACCCTCCAAATATCTTCCCCTTTGCATCAACTGTCTATGATGCTCAATATGTAACATATTCATCTACGTTTGAAAAACCTCTATTTACACCCATGCACCCACCCATAATCACTCCACTATTCACCATTAGCTCACTTGAACACAATTCTAGCGATATGGACATCTCACCATCCACCGCACCAACACTCACATCTACCACACCACCACGTGAAATCCCAAGCAAAAATTATCGATGGAGATGATACATTCCTCACCAATGTATGAGCTAAAGGTGGATCCTCAACCAAAGGTGAGAGTTCAAAGTAGAACAATCATAATGATAGGGAGAGGTATCATCCCCTTTAATTGCGTATAAAAAATGTATCAAACGAGTAGTATGCTCTAGAGGTAAAAAAAATTAGAAGGAACAACCTATATGTAGTAGGTGCTTCTATTATCACTATTGGAGTGGTCACAAGTAACCTTTGGTATAAGTGGCTTGGGCACATTTGATTCATAATATTGTAGGAGGCACAAAACCAAGGTATTGTACCTCATTAGTTGCCAAGAATGAATGGATTAAAGTATCCTTGTATGACCTATTCAATGTGTAATGAGTGGAGAGAGACATTCCCACAAGAAAGAAAAAGTAGCTCAAAGGATCCTCTTGTTTTTCTATATGCCAGCATGTGCAAAAAGCTTTATTTAATATGCATGGGAGGATTTACCTAACTTGTGATCATGGATCACTATAATATGAAGATGTGAGCTAGAGAATATCAAATAAAATTGCTACATGAGGGAAGCAGTTTTATAGATAGACTAATCATATGCAAACAATTACTAAAGAGAAGGAATAAGGATTCAATAAAAAATAGAGAACATAGGAACAAACTAGTCACCATTGGAGTGGTCACAAGTAAGCCTTGGTATTCGATTTGCAATATTGAAGGAGGTGCAAAAGCAAGCTATTTTTCTTCATCACTTTCATACAATGAAAAAATTATAGTATCCTTGAAACAACCTATACAATCAATAAGGATTAGACACATACATTCTTGTAGGAAAGCAAGAGCAGGTCCAAGGAACCTCTAGTTTTGCTATATGGTAATTTGTGTGGAATGATTTTCATAAAGACCATGGGAGGATTTTCCTTCCTTGTGATTGTTGATCACTATAATTCCAAGATGTGATATGCCTTCTTCTTGATGGGCTTAAACTTTGTTAAGACTAAATAATAGTCATAGCTTGTTGAAAATGAACTAGAGGAAAGTATTACAAAATACTACATGTATGAAGTAGATCTATAGAAAGATTAGTCATATGCAAACAATTATGCAAGAGGAGGAGAAGAATTAAGGAGATAATAGAGAATAGAGGAACAAAGGTGGGCTTCTAATCACATAGTCTCTAGAGCCATGGATTATGAAGGCAGTAATAAAGATGATAATCAAATATGAATCACTTGTGTATCAAGCATAGAAGGAGGGTATTGAAGCCAATTTTGATACCTCAATGAAAAATGGTGTGGGATATCATGAATTTCAAGAGGATATGGAAGGTGATGGACATGGTAGAGGGAACCTTGGAATGCTATCAAGATACATTGATAGAAAAAGGACTTTCACAAGTCTAGAGTTTTGCTTTTCAAGAATATTTTGCTTGAATGACCATTAATCATATAGTACTAGTGGTACTAACTCACAATTGGTGGAAAAATATTATGTTAGATTTCGAATGAGAAATTTTGGAATATTAATCTCAAAAAGGATGTAAATGTGTCTCATTCACAAGGGTTTGATGCTCCACATTCAAACAACACATTATGTAATTTGAAGAAGGCATTTTATGTGATGAAACCTGCCTTAATATCATCGTACTAGTAGATAAACATTTTGAGATACATGAAGTTCTATTCTAGTATTATTTACTTCTATAGTAGCATAAAAGATATCAATTTTGGAGTTAGACTTCTAAAAGGGTTTGCAAATGTGCATCATTAAGTATATCTAAGAGTTGGCAAGGAAGTACACTTTAGAGTGGTGGTGGAAACAGTGAACGACCAACCAAGGAGAACAGAATAGGTACCTTTAGCACAAATGAGATAGCTCACTTTTGGCTAGACATTTAGGGTTGCGTTAGATATGTTCAATGATCCACCCTCATGGAAGACTTGACATTAGGCTAAGAAGGTACTTCACCTTGGGGTGGACAATGAGGGTGGTTTAAACATGTTCAATGCCTCATCCTCACAACATAGCACCCCCATTCTTCCATGACTTTCTATTTTGTAATGCACACTTTATTAGGTGAATCCATGTGATAGGATTGGGCATTGGTAGGTGTAATAAAGTAAGTCTATGATCTAGGGATCCGATGGCTTCAGACAGATCTGAAATCGGATACTGTTTGGTCACTCGTCTGAAGGATCAAAGATCTCGAGAGTAGACTCAAGCATAAGTTCATGTGCTCTCATATTCAAGTAATCCACTTAGCCTAGTGGTTAAGTGTCATGGTTGTGAAGGAGGAGGTCTTGGGTTCAACTCCCATGGGAAGCATGGGGAGAGAGTTTTGCCCAAAGAGCTCTAGAGCCTTCTAACTCAAGTTAACGTGAGTTAACTTGAGTCCAGTGGACTTAACTCAAGAGGTGAGTACAACAACCACTAGTGGACTCTAGTGGAAGGTACTAAAGTAGTGGTCGAGATCACTCTAGCCACTAATAAACTCTAGTGGTGGATATGAAAGGAGTGGAGGAGATTGCACATGCACTTGTGGACTCTAGTTACATTTGTGGTCCTCATTAGTTCAAGCAGCTATATATACAGGCATAAGGTTGGGAGGAGAGTTATCTCTCAAGCATGTGGTGGTCGTAATCCTTGTTCTCTTGTAGTAGGTTCCTCACTTTGAGGTTCAATGAATTCTAGAGCATATCATACATGGGTAGTTAAAAGGATTATTTTTAAGCCATTGCATTTGGGATTGATCCTACGTGAGGTTCAATCCAAACCAAGGGCTCAAAATAAAACTAACCTTCTCACTAGGGGAACGGCTTATTTCATGCAGGCCATTGTATCCAAGCTTGATCCAAAGTGTGGATTAAGGAAGATCAAGGGCTACAAGCAAATGGTTGTTGATCCTTCTTTTCTAACATTGGATTTAGACCATAAATCAATGGTGGAGACTCGTCTTAGCATGGATTAAGCTATCAAGACTCTAGAACATGGGATGGCAAGCTAGGTTTAAGGGATGTTACATGGAAGTCCCCCTCTCTATCTAGGATCATAGTTTGTGGTGTCTGGAAGCACAAGGTGTCCATCTTAGTACCATTGTGTTTGCCTATAGCTGTTCACCTAGCATCTTAAAAGATTACCATCTAAGCTCCATAGAGGATATGAATGGGTGGATAGAACCATGTATTTCTTGTGTAGTTTTTGAGTACTCTTGCATTAAAGTTTTGATCTTGAGTTCATTTTCTACTCATGATGATTCCACTACCCATTACAACCATACCGCTTACATTCTTTTCGATAACTATAAATATCTCTCTCACCTTGAATCTAAATATGTGGTGGTAACTTTTACATTTCTAGGCATGCATGGGTGTATCCATTGGAAGCCTAGTGTGCAATGTTTATGCGCTTAATGTAGTGCCTACTTATGTGGTTAAAATACTTCCTACTTATGGTTGAAAGTTTATCAGCATGTAAAATGAGCACCTTTAGATTGATTTGTAACATTCGACGTATTGAACTTACATCAACGTATAAATGTGCACATATGCATTGATTCCGAACTTTAAAAATTCACTTTGTTGCGGACTTTTCATTTCTATGAATGATCACAGGCTGCGGCTCCTTGGAACATCTCTTTCTGTATGATTGCAATGGACTTGAGAGGTTGCAGGTGGTGCTCAGACTTTTGAGTGTTGCTTTGCTTCCCTGAATAGTTTTGGATTGACATTCGTTGATGAAAAAGTGATGTGGTTGCAGATGCCTTCGCTACCAAACTTACGACACTTGGACCTGCGCGAGTGCTACGGATTGAAGGAGGTGGACTGTGGAGGTAGCGCGCTTCACTTTCAATTGGAATTCCTTTCATACGTCTAAAGTCGAATTCCAAAGTTTTGCTTCAGTTATAAACTATAAGAATTTGCATTTTATGGGAGAGAACTTTGTGAGGCAATAAACGAAATGACCACCAACAAAACCAGTAAATCGGCTTTTATATCTCACAACTTTCCTTGATCATATGCACATACGTTGCCACTTTTTTTTTTAATATAAAGGAAGTTCGGCACTTTTGGAGATTGTGCACTAATCGAGGTCCTCCTCATTGAATACCACGACAATCTTCATTCAATACCATGACAATCGAACAAAGAGAGATTGAAAGGTTTTCAAATCTTGTTTTAAATTTATTTTCCATATAAGGTCTATTCGTATTTCACAAGCCCAAGGAAAATATGTGGACCTTCAACAAAACCTTCTTCCGCCCATTTGCGTAGGCATGGACGATTCTTCGCGTTAAACCATATACACGTTGGAAAACTTCATTTCTTAGTAAAAGCTTTATTTTTTAATAAAAACTTAAATTCTTAGATAAAAGGGGGAATAAAAACCTTAAGATCCATAGATGCTTTGAAATACCATCAATGGAATACTTAGATAATTCGAATGTAGGCACCTACATCCTTTTTGTTCACTTGCATACCTGCAAGTCCACATTTTTCTACCGTTTCCTCCAATTTACTTCTAAGCTCACTTGGAAATACAACATATCGACTACACATAAAAACTAATAGATTTACTTCGAAGTTCACGTGGAAATACAACATGTCGACTACACATAAAACTCCTAAATAACAAACATCTGAATTCTTACCAAACTTCATTTGATGCGTAACGTTTTTTTAAAGAAAAGGGAAGTTCAGCCATGGCGTACTCTTCCAAACTTTAATTAAGCAGGAACATGTTACAAGTGAATGGGACTAATGCCCTTGGAACGTCCGAATCCCACAAAGCAAGGGTAGAACTTGTAGATCTAGAAAGTGTTACAAAGGAGGTTAATCACCCTCTCGTCCCCCTCATGCGGTGCCCACTTGGGTTTAAGCTTGTTCTTCTCAATGAGAACTGCCTTAGGATGCCTAAAGGGTGGATGATATGCATTTAGTCTGTGCATGATACATCAGATAGCCTTTACTTTTAGAACTATACCCAACAAAAATACATTTTACTGCTTTAGTGCTTTAGCATCCAATTTTTTGTGATGTTTAGGCACTAATGCATATGCCAAACAACAGATGGCTTGCAGCCATGCAAAGACACATCTGGAGTGATAGACTATAGTCCTTTAGTGGGACACCTATTAAGTACATATGCCAAACACATGATAGCCCAAAGCCAGAAACTATGTGGTAAAGCCTCACTCTTGACCATACACCTCACCTACTCCATGAGTGACCTCTTGTTCTATTTAGCAACTCTATTCTATTGAGGTGTATATGGCTAGTCCACCTCAAGCATAGTGTAATCTTGATGTCCCAAAAGATCCCCCTCAAGCTAAAGTATGCTTGATTCTTCAATCTTTTGATGGAGAGAATACTTGTTAATGCTTTGAATTTGCAAAGTTTGACTCCATGAAGTGCCTTCGTCATCATATCTACTACTTGAATTTTAGTTGAAACAAAAAGAAACCTCACACTCTTTTTCCATGAGCTTCTCTTTAGTGAAGTGTTCATGAAAATGTATGTGTTTGGTTTTGCATGGAAAAAAGGGTTTGCTATTAGATGCATGGAACTTACATTTCTTTAAATATATGAGGTTTGGAACTCACAAGTCCCAAATCCGAGTACAATGTTTTTGTTGATATATTTAGGTAGTGATGTGTGTGAACACACTAGGACCACCGGGACATTTTTTTCCCTCTTTAGGAGGTTTTTTTCCCGCGGCTTGTATATACGCCTATTGCCCTAATGGGCTACTTATCTTTGTACATTCTCTAGAAATACATTCAGTATTGTGTGTTTGGACTCCAAGCTTCTTCTTCTTCCTTGTGTTGTTCGCGTGCTTCTGCAGACGTCTAACTCCAACAATTAGTATCAGAGCAGGTCGTCGCTTCATCTAAGGTGCCGTTGACACTCCTCCATTTTCAGTCTCAGAATCGCATGAATTATGGTGAGCATACTCAGCCTGTTTCCAAGATAAAAAAAACTTCCTCTGTGGTGCCGAAATCGCGATTTGAGCTCATTTCGGCCTCTGAACGCACTATCGCAACGCTTGTGTATGCTATTTTGTCTTTTGTGCCAAAGGTATATACCACTTTCTGTCCGCCAACATAAGCGTCTCGAAGTCTGCTACAAGTCTAGCAGAACTCGTCTGGGTAGTTCTGTTTAACTTTTTGAGATATAGTCAATTTTTTGCATCAAGGTTTTTTAGCCACCGGCCATGGCTGAAAGCAGTGATGTATTCTGTATGTTGGTTGTTAAGGATAAGTTGGATGGTACCAACTACCCATTATGGGCTTATATGATGCCACATGTATTGGTTGCAAAAGGATTGTGGAACATTGTGCAGGGTGTTGAAAGACGTCATGTTACACCTGTAACAATAGGTACTACAAATATAGGTGCTGGAGCTGATGAAGATGGTGTCGAAGATGATATTCCACAGATTCCTGTTCGTGTTGTTGTTTCTACTGCACTTACTGCAGAGCAGATTCACTGTGATTGTAGAGATACCTAGGCACATGCATTGATAGATTTGTGTGTCAACTGTGCCATTATTCCTCACATTCGCTCTTGCAGAATAGTTAAGGATGCTTGAGATACACTTACCACATTGTAGCAAGCTAGGAATGAGGCTCACATTGCTTACCTCCGAAAACGGTTGGAGAGTGAGCACATGAATGAAGGTGATTCTATGGACAGTTTCCTAACGAAGATCAAAGACTTGAAGGAACATTTGATTTCTGTTGATGAGGTTATACCAGATAGCTCACTTGTGCAGACCGTTCTGAATGGTCTTCCTGATTCATATCAGAGTTTTGCTTCTACTCTTTGGTTGATGATGAAAGACAATCCAAATGCCTTATCATTTGAGGAGTAAGTCTCTGTTCTATTGCAGGAAGATTAGTCCAGGCAAAACAGGTCCATTATGCGAGTTGCAGATCAAGCTTTCCTGGCTAGTCATAAGGGCAAAGGAAAATGGAGCTCTTCAACTAGTAAGCAAAAATCTGCTAATTCTGCATATTTGAAGAAGGAAGATAAAGATGAGAAGAAATCAGAAAAGCAGTAATTGTTTTGTAAGTATTGTAAAGGGAATGATCATATCATAAAGAATTGTCCAAAACTGGCTGCTAAAGAGGAAAAGAAGAAAGAGGCTAGATTGGTTGTTGCAGAGGCTTTGTCTCCAAATCTTGTGGAGGAAGACGAATGGGCGTTTACTATTATCTGCAGTTTTGACCCATCTTCTCATGAGGAGTGCATGTCTGCAGTAGACTCAGATGTTTGGTATTTTGATAGTGGGGCGACCAAACATATTACCTTGCAGCGCAGTTTCTTCTCTTCACTCGAGCCTGCCCCTACAGGGAATACTATTACATGCGCCAACAACTCCTCTTATCCTGTTATGGAGTTGGTAAGATCATTTTGACTACTGTTGATGGTAGTTCTTTCACTTTGTCAAATGCTTTATTTGTGCCAGGGATAAAAAAGAACCTATGATCAGTTTCTACATTAGCCAAGATTGGCTTGGTTGTGAAATTTGTTGAGATTGCTATGCTATGGCTGCGTAGACGTCTCTGTGATGAGAATGAGCCTATTTCTTTTGATGAAGCACAGAATTCAGAAAATTGGATGGTTGCTATGCAATCTGAATATGATGCTATAATGAAGAATGGTACATGGTCTTTATGTGACTTGCCTCCTGGCAAGACGGCCATTGGCACTAAGTGGGTATACAAGCTGAAGCGTAAACTTGATGGTAAAGTTGACAGGTATAAGGCTACGCTTGTTGCAAAGGGTTATGCGCAGGAAAGAGGCATTGATTTTGATGAGACCTTTCCACCTACATGCCGTATGACTACTGTTCGGAGTATTTGTGCACTTGTAGCCCATCATGGTTGGAATGTACATCAGTTGGACATTAAAACAACATTTTTGAATGGTGAGTTGTATGAAGAAGTGTATGTTTTTCAGCCCCGTGGCTTTGTGCAGAAAGGGCATGAAAACCAGGTGTGCAGGTTAAAGAAGGCATTATATGGTTTGAAGCAAGCACCACGTGCTTGGTATGAGAAGATACATGCCTATCTGGTTGCACATGGTTTTGACAAGAGTCCAACTGAAAGCACCTTATATGTTAAGCGTGATAATGATGTGCTTCTGATCATTGTTGTCTATGTTGAGGACATGCTACTCACTGGTCCTCTTGAGAAGCATATTGCTGATTTCAAGGCTGATTTGCATGCCTCATTTGAGATGTTTGATTTGGGGCATTTGCATCAGTATTTGGGCATTCAATTTATGTAAGTTGATGGTGGAATGGCTTTGTGTCAAACGAAATATATTGACACATTATTGCACCGTTTTGGCCTTGAAGACTGTAAGCCTATTGCCACTCCTATGGAGATAGGTATAAGATTGAGACTTCATGATGCTGGAGATGCATTTGATGTTGTTCTCTATCAGCAGGCTGTTGGATGCTTGATTTACTTATGCATTACTCGGCTAGATATTCAGTTTGCTATCTCACAGATGAGCAGGTTTATGCATTGCCCATGAGTCATGCATTAGAAGGTGGTTAAGTCCATCTTTCAGTGCTTGAGTGGTACTCCACTACTTGGGTTGTTTTATCCCAAGGGGGGATCACTACCGCCAGATTTGCATGCTTTTTCTGAATCAGATTGGGCTAGTTGCTATGACACGTGTGTCCACCAGTGTTTTTTGCTTCATGCTTGGTAGCTCATGTATATCTTGGTTGAGCAAGAAGCAGCCTACTGTGGCCACTTCCAGTTGTGAGGTTGAGTGTAGGGCAGCTTTCATAGCGACTGTTGAGTGTGTGTGGCTCAGACGCCTTATGGCTGATTTGGCTGTTGGCCAGTCTTCTGCCACCACCATCTTCACTGACAGTCAGAGCGCATTTGCAGTTGCGAGGAACTCTGTGTTCCATGCTCGCGCTAAGCACATTGAGGTGCATTATCACTATGTCAGGGAGAGATTCTCTGCTGGGGAGATCAGCTTGGCATATGTGCCCTAGGGAGAAGTTTGAAGCTTTCCGCAAAGCTTTGGGCTTACTTCCTTTTGTGGAGTGATTTCCACATAGCTTGGCACTTCCTTATACATGAGTGCCAGCTCCTTGTTCACCGCATCACTCCCAGGGGGGATTTGTTGATATATTTAGGTAGTGATGTGTGTGAACACACTAAGACCATCGGGGCATTTTTTTCCCTCTTTAGGAGGTTTTTTCCCCGGCTTTTATATATGCCTATTGCCCTAATGGGCTACTTATCTTTTAAGATTCTCTAGTAATACATTCAGTATTGTGTGTTTGGGCTCCAAGCTTCTTCTTCTTCCTTGTGTTGTTCGTGTGCTTCCGCAGACGTCTAACTCCAATAGTTTTAACCATATTGCTTCTTGAGTTGAGATGTTCAAACCTCTATACTCTGCTTTAGTTGGGGATAAAAGAACTATTGGTTGCTTCTCGGAACCCCATGACACTAGCACTGAACTTGCAAATGCAAAGTAATGAGAGGTACTTCTTCTATCATCCTTAGCTCCTGCCCAATCTGCATCTAAATTGAATGTGATATCCAAATCTAAAGAGTCAAGATAGAATATTTCTTCATTGATTGTTCCCTTCAGGTACTTAAGTACTCCCTTAGCTGCACACATGTGAGATCGTCTTAGTGAGTGCATAAATTGGCTTAGCACTGCTACACTATATGAGATATCTACCCTTGTATGGATAGCATATATTAAGCTACCTACCAAGATTTGATACTCTTTAACATCTTTAATTTTCTCACCTTCATAAACACTACATTTATGATTCATCTCCAAAGGTGTACGTATAAGTGTAGCGCTCTCCATTTTGAACTTAAGGAGTAGATCATCAATGTATCTCCTTTTAGTCAGTTAGATTCCTTTATCTATATATATGACCTTCATACCTAATAGTAATGTGAGCTCACCTAAATCACTGATCCTTTGTATGCTAGTCAAGTCATCTCTTATCTTAATTATGTCATCTACATATACACATAAAAAGATAACTTCATTGTGATGCTTCTTTGATGAAAAAAGAAGGGTTTGAATTGCTTTACTTGAAACCTTGATCTTGAAGATAGGTTACCAATATGAAATTCCAAGCTCTAAGAGCTTACTTCAATCCATACAATGCCTTTTTGAGTCTGCATACATAAGATGTATAATTAGGGTTTTCAAATCTTAGAGGTTGTGACATGTATATCTCTCCACTTATCCAACCAATGAGAAATGCATTGTTCACATCTCATTGAGGTCGTGTCCAGTTTCTTGTAGGAGCTACATGTAGGAATGTCATGATTGTAGTCATCTTTGCAATGGATAAGAAAATCTCTTTATTATCTATAACATGCATTTGAGCATATCCTTTTGAAGATAATGTGGCTTTGTATGTACAGATTGATCAATCTGAATTTCTATTTAGCTTATAGGCCCATCTACAGCCTATTACCTTCTAACTACTTTCAATTGGAATGAACTCCCAAGCATCCATTTCTTTTAATGCTTCTATCTCTTCTTTCATAGCCTTCCCCCAGTTATGGTTACCTTTTCTATCATCATTGGTTGGAGTTTCTTCTAAAGCTGAATGT
Organism: Ceratopteris richardii; assembly: GCA_020310875.1. NCBI lineage: Eukaryota > Viridiplantae > Streptophyta > Polypodiopsida > Polypodiales > Pteridaceae > Ceratopteris > Ceratopteris richardii. The sequence continues at coordinate 110,797,061 of CM035420.1, forward strand.
TTTGTCAAGTACATTGAATGCTTTGTAACAAACATAGAATCATATCTATACCTTTCTAATTGTCTATTTTCCCTTGTTGGCCTAGGAGAAGTCTTGGAGCATTCTCCACATTCTTGCATCTTAAACTTTCCTCTTGACTTCGAGAGCTTTTATTCTCTTTCCTTCTCATCTTGATCATCATCATATTCACTTCTTGGATTGATACAAATTACTTCTAGTATTACATTTATAAGATTTACCTTCCTTAATATTATTGTTGGTCTCTTCGTTGAAGAGTTGTTCAAGGAATATGTTGAGATCTAAGGTTTTTACATCAATGATGAGATCATAAGCTATGGTGGAGGATTTCCATTGCTTATCACTTCTAATTCCTTTTCAAATATGGCTCATGATGGCCTCTTCTTCAAGTAGCTCTCCAATGGATGCTAACTGATATGCAACCTCCTTGTTCTTGGTAACAAATTGTGTGATATTTTGTTTTGGAGTCTTCTTCATCTGGTTGAAGTCATTGCAAAGGTACTAGCCTTGGTACTAGCTGAGAAACAGAAAGTCTTTCGAGCATCCCATGTTCCTTGACATGTCTTGCATCCTGTAATATGTGTTAATAGAAAATCAGAGATAGAGTTTAGTATGTGTGACCGTGCTTGAGCATCCCTTGCACACCAAAGTGTGATTCTATCTATCTCCTCTTTTGTAGGTCCTGCTTTGGATCTTGGAATAGGCATAACTTCATCATCTACTAAAATTCCATAAAGATTTCTACCTCACAAATAGGCCTCCATTCTAATTTTCCTAACAATAAAGTTGTTGAGGGAAATCCATCACTCATGTTGAGCTTGCTTTGATAACACTAAGAGAACTTGAATAAGCTTGCAAGAGGAAGAAAAGTGAGTTGGGAAGTGAAAATGTTTCGTCCAACCAACTAGCATAGCACCAGACCTTGAGATTTTGGACAGTCAAATACGACCAGCACTAAACTATCCACCTATAAAAAGAGGTAGCAAAGTATTATACATGTCGTTGGAGCTAACAAATGTCTCCTTTGTATATGAAAGCAATGGCTAAATAGCATCTTCCACAAAGACAACATCACGGCTAACCAGAATGCATTTAGTCTCTGGATGATACAGACGATAACCTTTACTTTCACAACTGTACCCAAAAAAATACATTTTACTACTTTATCATGCAGTTTTTACCGTGTTCTTCAGGCACTAATGCATATAACAAACAACCAAGAATATGTCGATGAGCAACAGATGGCTTGCGACCATGCCAAAGCCTCATATGGAGTGATAGACTACAGTGCTTTAGTGGGACACCTGTTAAGTACATATGTTGCACACATGACAACCTCAAGCCATAAACTATGTGGTAAATCCTGACTCTTGACCATACACCTGACCATCTCCATGAGTGACATGTTCTTCCGTTCAACAACTCCATTCTTTTGAGGTGTATACGAAATTGTATTTTATCCCACGTTCAACCAGAAATGTGTTAAAATAAGAAGATATATATTCCCGCCCTCCATCAGAATGGAGGGTTTCCATTTTACATGGTAACAGATTTTCATCAAAAACTAGAAACTATTTGAAGCACATAAACACTTTGGACTTTGCGTTCAATGGATATACCCATGCATTCCTAGAAAAATCATCAATGAAAGTCACGAAGTAAAGGTAGACTCCAAAAAAAGGTGTTTGCATAGGACCATAGACATCACTATGTGCAAGCTACAATTTCTAAGTAGCTCGAACTGAACCATCTTTTGGAAAAGAGGAACGCTCCATTTTTCCCAAAATATAGCCTTTACATACATGTTTTCTAGGTGCCTCAAGTTTGGGCAAAGAGGACATCATTTTAGATTTTTGCAGGCATAAAAAACTAGAATAATTCAGATGACCAAAGTGTGCATGCGAAAGCTTTGCATCTGACATAGCCTGAGAATCATGTACTCCACATGCTGAATCATTTGCATATCTTTCATAGTCTATGAGCTTATACAATCCATGACATAAAATGCCAGAAAGAATAATAACATCATCATTTGATAGATCATGAACTATACATCTATCATCAACAAATTTCACAATCATGCCAATCTTGGCTAATGTAGAAATTGATAATAGATTCTTCTTGATGCTTGGAACAAATAAAGCACTCGACAAAGTGAAAGAACTACCATCAGCAGTAGTAAGAATGATCTTACCAACTCCCATAGCAAGATAAGAGGAGTTGTTGGTGCATGTGACAGTATTCCCTATAGGGACAGGCTCAAGTGAAGTGAAGAAACTACGATGCAAGGTAATATGTTTGGTTGCCCCACTATCAAAATAAAAAATATATAAGTCTATTGTAGACATGCACTACTCATACCAAGATGGGTCAAAACTGCAAACAGTAGTAAACACCCATTCTTTTTCTTGCACAAGATTAGCACACTCTGTTTTTGGTGAAGAGGCCTTTGCAACAACCATCCCGGACTCTTTCTTCTTTACCTCTTTAGCAGCGAGTTTTGGGTAGCTCTTAATGACATGATCATTTGATTTTGAGTATTTGCAAAACAATTTCTACTTTTCTGATTTCTTCTCATCTTTGTCTTCCTTCTTTGAATGTGCAGCATTTGCAAATTTTTGCTTATTATTAGAAGAACTCCATTTTCCTTTGCCCTTCTGACTAGCTAGGAAAGCCTGGTCTACAACACACATAATAGACTTGTTCTACCTAGACTGATCTTCTTGCAACATAACAGAGACTAACTCCTCAAATGACAAGGCATTTAGATTGCCTTTCATCATCAAATGAAGAGTGGAGGCAAAACTTTGGTATGAGTCAGGAAGACCATTCAAAAAGGCTACACAAGTGAGCTATCTGGTATAAATATCATGAGTAGAAATCAAGTGTTCCTTCAAATCCTTGATCTTTGTGAGAAAACTCTCCATAGAATCACCTTCATTCATGTGCTCAATCTCTAATTGTTTTCAGAGGTAAGCAACACGAGCCTCATTCGTGGCCTTGGACAATGTGGTAAGTTTATCCCAAGCATCCTTAGTTGTTTTGCAAGAGCGAATGTGAGGAATAATGGCATGTTTGACAGACAAAGCTATTAATGCATGTGCCTGAGCATCTCTGCCATCCCAACAAATTTCCTCTATAGTAGCTGTAGCAAAGATTGTAGCACAAACAAGAATCTGCAGAATATCACCATCTTCGACACCATCTCCATCAGCTCTAGTACCTGTATTTGCAGTACCTGTATTTGCAGTACCTGTATTTGCAGTACTTATATTCGCAAGTGTAACAGGATGTCTTTCCACACCCTATACAATGTTCCACAGTCCTTTCACAACCAATATATGTCGCATCATATAAGCCCATAATGGGTAGTTGGTACCATCCAACTTATCCTCAACAACCAACATACGGAATACATCACTGCTTTCAACCAGGGTCGGTGACTAAAATACCTTAATGCAAAAAATTGATTGTATCTCAAAAAGTTGAATAGAACTACCCAGACAAATTCCACTAAATTTGTAGTAGACTTTGAGATGCTTATATTGGCGAACTAAAACTGGTATATATCTTTGGCACAAAAAGATGAAATAGTATGCACAAGCACTGCGGTAGTGCATTTGGAGGCCGAAACGAGCTGAGATTGAGATTTCGACACCATAGAGTCAAGATGTTTTGATCTTTGAAACAACCTGAGTATGCACACCAAATTTCCTGCAATTCTAAGACTGTGATCGAAGGTGTGTCCACAACATCCTAGATCAAGCAGCGACCTCTTCTAATACCAATTGTTGGAGTTAGATGTCTACGGAAGCATAGGAACAACACAAGGAAGAAGAAGAAGCTTGGAGCACAACACACAATACTGAACGTATTACTAGAGACTATACAAAGATAAGTAGCCCATTAGGGTAACATGCGTATATACAAGGCGGGGAAAAAAACCTCCTAAAGAGGGAAAAAGTGCCCCGGTGGTCCTAGTATGTTCACAAACATCACTACCTAAAGATATAAACAATTACTTTGGATAATTGTAAAATCAAAGAAAATAAGGAATCTCATGAAGTTTGGGAGGTGAACTCATGACTCATGTGGTAGGAACAATCAATTCAAATCATCCCTAAAGTGTAGGATCACTTTTAGGTGAGGGGAAGTCCAAATTCAAACTCAAACTATGAGTATAAATAGAAATGCTTTTAGTTGTGGGATATGTGCACCATTCTCAGAGACATTGAGCTACATCACTGAGCATACAATGTGCACACCTCATGTATGAGAACTCCACTACACTTCGCTTGTATCATATGGTCATTAGCATATACATTTTGGTACATTCCTTCAAGTACATCTTCGTCTACTGCTCTTTGTTGCATTTTCATTATTATACTTATTTTGTGAACTTGATTTCTCCGTATCTACTCACTCATTTGATATCTTGGGTTGACTAGAGTAAGGTTTCTAACATTTGCATATCAATTTTCATCAAGTTTGGTTCAGAGGAGCATGAAATACGAAGCTTAGAAGGTGGCTATGTCTACATACCATCTAGATCTTGAAAAGTCATGATGACTCCCCTAATGCGTTAGAATCATTTCCTAGTGTATGGTATAGCTAAATTGATGAAATAAATTGATTTACTTAGTTACAAACTCTTGTTCGATGTGTGCAAAAGCTCACTAGTCAATTCATAGTAGGTTGTGAGCTTTGAGTATAATACTCAACACTTCTATTTAAAAAATAGAAGGCTTCTTCACAATTCTTGAATATGCAAGTTATGTGTTTTAGTGCAAACATTTGGGAATGATGTTCGAAAGGAATCCGTGGTTCAAAATGCATTATTGTGAAGGTAAAGTAGTATATTAAGCATTTCTGGAATTATCATGGTAGGTGTAGAGTAGGTTTTATGCATCACTAGCTCATCTCTAGAACCTACCTATTCATCTCATCACATTATTGTTGAATTTATATTGAGCAGCAACAGTAGATTCCTAGCTTGTTTTGTTGCATCCTATTCAATCCTTGCACATACTTGTGGCTCTTTTCATCTTTTTTTTTTCTTATTTCAAGATATTGTTCATAGATTATGATTAGTTGCAATCATGATTATTAGAAATCAGTCGAGAATCGTTTTCTTGCAAAACGACTCATCTCCAATAGTGGAACTTTACAAACTCTTCTACCCTCTTGATTGAAGTCCACATATTCTTTGTCTTCACCAAATCAAACTTGTGAGATCAAATATCCTATGAAGAGTGTGGTAATCATCATATAACTTTCAGAAGTCATAAGATTTCAGTTGATCGATTTAAGTGAAAGTCATCAACATGCATCAATTTCAACATATAATAGCAATACTGAAATACAAGTTCAAAGTAAAATCTCATATAGGTGTCTTTTGCTCAGACATATCGCGAGCCCATACAGAGGGGAATGTTTTCTCTTAAACCATAGCATTGCTGTGAAACGCTCCATGCGTTGTTACTAAATCTCTTTTCACGATGTCATTTTCATCTTATTATTCTCAAGCGAAATAACTTTCTAATGCACTCATCCATGCAAGGAAAGGCTGGAAAACATCATTTCATCGATCTCTCTCACTTTCATGAGAACATAAACAATAGTTCCCTTTGTTCCATTAAGATTATATGTTGCAATCTTCAAAAGAGAACATCTTCAATGAAATTCAATGTGAAGACTTGGTCCTACAAGAAAATGTAAGAGTAATTGAAGGAATATGTAACACCTAAAAGCTTCTCTCCTCCCCCTTTAGTGTTGTGTTTCTAGATTATCAATGTTCTTCCTATGTGATTCTAGATCAACATAAATCCCTTAGAATCCATGAATAAAAAATAAAGAATAATTGAGTGCACATGTCCTTTCATTGTATGGAGTTGCAATGTTGTTTCCCACCTCCTTCATGTCCATACACAACATGTTCCCAGCTAATGTTCTCAAAAACTATCGTACATATTTTTTTCCATAAATGGGAGCTTGGCACAAGCCTACTCTCCTAGACATTAATTAATAGAAAAAACAATTGTACAAGAAAATGGGCTTAGTACCCATGGGACACCCCGAATCCCACAAAGCAGGGCCTCCGTCGCTAGGGAGCACTACAAAGAAGGTTGATCATCCTCTCATACCCTTCATGTGGGGGCCATTTGATCTTGATCTTGTTGCTCCCAAGGAAAAAACTCTATGATGTTGAAACAGTGGGGGTTTCTTACAATTGGAAATTCTTTTTCCTAAAAGGAATATGGATTTTTCTATCAACCATTCTTCAAGAGGGCTTCTGAAATTGGCCACACACCTCTCTTTTGAGATCTTCTAGAGAGTCTCCCCTCTAATCGCATTCCATAATGATGAGGAACACCCAATCGCTTCTCCCAACAAAACTAGTTTCCAATTGAAGGAACCATTTGCACCATGGGGAGCATGCAAACTTTGTTAGCCTTTACATTCGTTCGAATTCCTTGGTGAAGAATTTGTCACATAAGCAGTAACGTTTTTATTTTAATGAGGGGATGCCAAATGGGTTGGAACTTAAAGTCCAATTGCAAGCTCAACCAATCAACACATAACTATTACGCATCACATGGAAGTCTAGAATCTTCTTGAATCTCAGAATTTTGTCAAGGCTATTGGCATTGTGCCATCTAAGCCCCCCATGGCATGGAGGGTCCTCAACAATGAGCACATGAGTCTTTGAGTGATCCAAACTAATGCATCTGCTCTATAATAGGATCCATTCTTCGTAATTCACTCGCACATCCAACTCGGTGTCCTCAAATCTAATCTAGTGGCAAGTATATCTCGGTTCTAGAGGTGTTTTCACAAACAAAAACCTCTGTTCCATAACTTCCAAGACTCCACACCTCTGATGCCCTTGATAGCGAACTAGATCAGATCAATCTTTCTTAGACCGGCCACCCACCCCCAATCATCACTCATCTTGATAAATTGTTTGACCTTGTTCCAACTCTTTCATAGAGAGAGGATTCCTCTTTTGTTGGGGTCACCTATCCACAAAACGTTTTTTGTTGACTCTTTCTAACTTGGCAATTTCTTGGTCCTTGAGTCTCGACCAAGAGAGAAAGTAAGTAGTTGAAGAGATTAGGAAAATGCTAATTACCATGGCCCATAGATCTGCATACCTTTTGAATAGGTTAGCTTATTATCAAGTTTTGAAAGTACCCATTTCCAATGTTTGTTGATCGACACATCAAATCCCATTGAAATACCTAAGAGGTAGAAGATTTGACTACTAGGAATGAGCTAACAGCCTTGGTCAAGAAGAAAATGGAAGGATGTACCATAACTGCCTTGAAAGTAATCTTTGAGTGGTTTATTTTGGTTCCAAAAGCCAGAAAAAAAATGTGTTTAGCCATCTCCAAAAGGTATCAATGCTCGTTGTACCATTATGCACAAAGGAATTCATGTCATCTACAAATAGTCTCATGTTCATTTGCCCTTGATTGAGAGTAAGAGAGAGGCCTTCAATATGGCCTAAAATAGCATAATGTCTCACAAGGCAGTTGAGACCATCAACAACAATAGCAAATAGAAGAGGGGCAAAGAATCATCCTTGTTTGATAGACCACTTTAATCTTATCACCCATGAAAGTTGGCCATTGAGGTTTACCTGAGCTAATGCATTTCGCAGCAGAGTAGAGACCATCTTAGTGGTTTTTTATTGAAACTGAGGTCTTCCATCAATTACAGAATGAAGTCTCACTCAAGCCTATCAAAGACTTTGTCGAAGTCAATATTAAGAAAGATAATATATTGAGCAGACTCTTTAGTGAATTTCAAACCTTACCAGACATCAATGATAGCTTCCAAGATGGATCTCCCCTTGGTGAATGCTTTTTAATCCTCATTTACCAAATTTTATGACGTGACACCCAATTTTATTTGCAATGACTTTAGCAATGATCTTTTAACCTTTTTATAACATCATAATTGGATTTCAGATCTCGATCTTGTTTTTGTTTCCTATTTTTTGAATAAGCTTGATAATTCTAGGATTGAGAATAAGCTTGATAAGCTCGTGTTTGGGGGTCTCTTATTAAGATGCTAAATTTTTTTGCTAAAAGATTGCAATTCATTCCCAATTATCCTTTCAAAAAAAAATTATTGAAGTGGGGCTAGGTCATCCTTCACATGGCCAGTGTTGTTCATTCATTGGTGATTAGTAATGTGGGAGTGAAGCCCCCTCTTGATTCTTTGCAATAGTGGTTTTGTAAGGAGTGGTTACCCCATGGGCTGATAGTCAACAAAGTCAATTCTTGCAAGCAAATCATGTTTTATTGATCTTTGATTATGAATAGATGGCTTTTCAAGCCTTACAAATTGGCACTTGGCAGGTGTAGCATACTACCTTATGCCTCTTTAAGTGGTTCGCTGACTTCAGTCCAAATAACTCAAAACCACCTCGTTATCCACTCTAGGTTGAGCTCCCAAACTTGCCTTTCTTCCTTTACGAATTCCTAGTAGAAATATTGTCACCCATTGGTCAACTGTTAGCCTCGAAAGAAGATGTTGGGGTCATCATCTATGAAGGTGCAAACACTTGTTTAATGCAAGATGGCATCCTCATATTTGCATCAAAGCAAATCTTAACAAGGATATACCTTCCATAATTTTCATAGACATCAGTGAAGGAGAGTCCTAGGAGCACAAAATTATTTACAAGGTCTTACCAAACGCATGCTTTCATTGTGGATTAGAGGAGCATAGAATAAGAGAGTCTCCTTCAAGATAGAGCTCCTCTAAGAACAAGCAAAATCAAGGGAAAAACAATGCAAATAAGAACCATCAAGCTGTTGGGGCTCAGAGGAAGGCTAAAGGTCTTCCTCTTAATGCTAATGAAGGGGAAGATATGTAATTCATGGAGACAAACCCTGATGCTTTCATGGAAGTAAGATGAAGAAAGAGAAGGAGCCCCAAAGGGATTATTGAGAGAAAAATCTCTCACTCAACTTCACACTATTACATCTTGGAGAAGGAGGTCAATAAATTCAGATATCTAGATAGGCTCATTCTCATCACAAAGACTAGAGGTAGCCATAGCATAGCAATCTCATCCAAATGAAGAACTACGAAAATCTAAACGAGTACGATATGAGAGAGGTGCATCTAATTTTCTATCTGACAAAGTCTGGACAAACCATTTTGGCATAGCTTTTGACTGCTCAATATCAACTCTATCATCAACTCATGTAAATCTACATTAGAAATGGAATGATCTAAATCATCACATGAAACTTGTTAAGGATGCGAAATTGCATCATTCGGACCAACACTAGACTATCCACCTATAAAAAGAGGCAAAAAAGTGACATAAAGATATTTGGAGCTGATTGATGTCTCCTTAGTATGTGAAAGTAATGATTGAATTGCATCCTCCATAGAAACAACATCCGGGCTCAGCAAAATGTGTCTAGTCTATAGATGATAGAGACAATTGCTTTTGCTTTAAGAAATATACCCAACAAAAGTACATTTCACTGCTTTACCATTGAATTTCATGCATTGTTGTTGAGGCACTAACACATATGCTAGACAATGAGCAATAGATGGCTTGTGACCATGCAAAGCCTCATATAGAGAGATAGACTGCAATGCTTTAGTGAGACATCTGTTAAATATGTATGTTGCACACATAAAAATCTCATGCCAAAAAGTATGTGGTAAAGCCTTACTCTTGAACATACACCTGATCATCTCCATGAGTGACCTATTCTTCCTTTCAAAAACTCCAATTTGTTGAGGTGTATATGGCATTGTACACTGATGTTTTATCACATGTTCATCTAGAAATGCATTAAAGTAAGAAGACATATATTCCCCCCTTGATAAAAACAGACGGTATGCATTTTATATCTTGAAAGATTTTAAGCTGAAACCAAAAACTTTTTGAAGCATAGAAACACTTCTGAATTTCCTTTTAATGGATACACTCATGTATGCATGGAAAAAACATCAATGAAAGTCATGAAGTAAAGGTGGTTCCCAAAATAAGGTGTTTGCATAGGACCATAGACATCACTATGAACAAGATGCAATTTTTGAGTAGCTTGAACTGAACCATCTTTTGGGAAGGAGGAGCACTGCATTTTTCCCAAAATATAGCCTTCACAAAAATGTTTACGAGGTGCCTCAATTTTGGGTAGAGAGGACACCATTTCAGATTTCTATAAGCATAGAAAACTAGCAAAATTTAGATGACCAAAGTGTTCATGCCAAAGCTTTGCATCTGATATAGTATGAGAATCATATAACATGTTGAGTCATTCACAAATTTTTCATAGTCTATCAGTTTACACAGCCCAGGACATAAAATGCTAGAAGTAGTAATGACATCACTATTTGACAAATCATGAACTATATATCTATCACCAAAACATTTCACAACCAAGCCGATCTTGGCTAATGCTGACATTGATAACAAATTTTCCTTGATCCTTGGCATAAATAAAGCATCTGCCAATGTAAAAGAACTACCATCAGGAGTAGTCAAATGAATTTACTAACTCTTGTAACATGTTAAGAGGACTTGTTGGTGAATGTGATAGTATTCGTTGTAGGGGTAGGCTCAAGTGAAGTGAAGAAAATACACTATGAGGTAATATATTTTGTTGTCCCACTATCAAAGTACCAAACATCCGAGTCTACTACAGTCATACACTATTCATGAGAAGATGGATCATAACTGCAAATAGTGGTAAATGCCCATTTTGCACAATATTAGCAGACTTTGTTTTGGGTGTAGGGGCCTCTACAACAACCATCCCAATCTCTTTCTTATTTCCCTCTTTTGCAACCAGTTTTGGGCACTCTTTATGACATGATCATTTCCTTTGTAGTATTTGTAAAACAATTCGTGCTTTTCAATTTTCTTCTCATCGCTATCATCTTTCTTTGATTTTGAAAAATGACCATATTTCTTCTTACTATTAGATGAGCTCCATTTACCTCTACACTTCTCACTAGCCAAGAAATCTTGATCTACAACATGCATGATGGACTTGCTCTATGTACGCTAATCTTCTTGCAATAGAACAGAGGCTAACTCCTCCAATGTTAAGGAACTTGGATTGCCTTTCATCATCAATCAAAGAGTAGAAGCAAAAATTTGATATGAACAAGGAAAAGCATTCAGAACAGCCTGCACAAGTGAACCGAGAGGCAATAGTTCATCAACAAAAAATCAAATACTCCTTCAAATCTTTGATCTCTATAAAAAAAAACCATCAATGGAATTTCCTTCACTCATGTGCTCACTCTCCAACTCTTTTTAGAGGTAAGCAACATGAGCCTTATTCCTTGCCTATTATAAAGTACTAAGTTTATCCCAAGCATCCTTTGTTGTTCTACAAGAGTGAATGTGAGGAATAATCGCATGTTTGATAGACAAGGCTATGAATGCATGTGGCTCTGCATCTCTACCATCCCAACAAAGTTTCTCTATAGTAGGTGTAGCAAGAACCATATAAGAAAGAGGAACTTGAAGAATATGACCATCTTCAACTCTGTACGCATCACCTTTAGTAATTGAGTTTTTACGTGAATAAGACTTTTTAAACACCCTCCATAATGTTCCACAACCCTTTTACCACCAATACATGATGCATCATATGAGCCGAGAATGGATAATTGGTACAATCCAAATTATCCACAAATAGCCAACATGTGGAATAGATCACTACTTTCAACCATGGCACAAAAAGTTGAATAGAACTATCCTGTTGAGTTTTGCTAAACTTGTAGAAAACTTCAAGGCACTTATAGTAGAAAACTAAAACTTGTATATATCTATGGCACAAAAAGATGAAATTCTCTACACAAGCATTGTGATAGTGTATTCCGAGGCCAAAATGAGCCCTAGATGAAGCGGCAACCTACTCTGATACGAATTGTTGGAGCTTGAGGTCTACGAAAACACGTGAATAGCATAAGGAATAAGAAGAAGCTTGGAGCACAACACATAAAACTGATCTTGCAACCCTTTCTCTACTATCTGCCCAACACTTATCAAATTCTTTGTAATGGTAGCGACATAGAGTACCTTACTGAGTAATTTGATGTTTTCATCAAGTGCTTTGAAATTTCCTACCTTCTCCACAAGGTGTCTTGTACTATCTTCTGTCTGCACTTCATGCTTGTTCCTTGGATCTTCTAAATCTAATAGGAGTGCCATATTTCCTGCCACATGATTGGAGCAAACTAAATCTATGTAGAAAACATGCTCATCAGATTTACCTTGTGGCATGGCGATACTCATGATTAGCAATGATTCCTCTTGATTTGAGTCTTCTGTGTAGTTATTGAAGTCTCTTCTTCCTCTATCTCTCCTTGGTAGTTTGAATGGTTGTAATTGTTATGGTTGCCATGGTAATTGTTAAACCTTCCTCTTGAGTAGTCATAACTTCCTCTATTGTAGCCTCTACCTCTTTGATTCTTGGAATTCCTAAAGATTTTTTCTATTGTATGATTAGTTAATCCACAAATCAAGCATGAATTAGAGCCTTTGATTCTCCCCCTACCTTGTCTTCCTCCTCTGCTTCTACCTCTACCATGTCTTCCTCTACCTGCATAATTCGCTTAATGTGTACCTACTTCATCATCCACTTTCTTTCCTATTCCTTTGTTTTCTTTTGACTTGATTTTATCAGTATACAAAGCTGAAGATTGATTACCTTTGGAGATTTCTCCATTCTTGATAAGCTTGGCCTCTTGAGTAAGTAGTCCTATGACTGTGTTGAGATCTAATACATGCATATCCATGTGTAGGTCCATAGTTGTGGTGAATGCTTCCCACTTGTCATCTGCCTTCAAGCTATTGATGACCTACCTTACAATTTTCTCTTCATCTATTACCTCTCCAATGTTTCCCAATTGATCTGCTATGTCCTTGAGCTTTGTGACAAAATCAGTCACATTTTGTTTGGGAGCTTTCTTGAGAGTTTTGAAGTCTAGGCATAGTTGATGCTTCCTGGCCTTTGTACTTGAAGACAGGAAGGCTTCAAGTGCATTCCACACTTCATCAGATGTTTTACAACTTCTAATGTGAGGAAACAAAGAATCTGAGAAAGAGTTGAGGAGATAAGACCTTGCAAGTGCATCCTTGGAGCACTGTGTGCTCAAACTCTTGCTCTTCTTGTGTTGGTTGAACTTTGTGCCTGAAACTTGGCATAACTTCATCTCCCGCTATATAACCATATAAATTCCTTCCTTGAAGATAAGCTTCCATTCTTAATGACCAAGTTGAGTAGTTACCACTATCCAAGTTGTCCTTTGATGAAGGAAATCCATCTGCCATGTTCTCCAACCCTGCTCTGATACCAGTCTGAAGAGATGGATTTGTACTTGGAGAAGATGAAGTGGTGCTGCAAAAACTTTGCACTACACTAACCAAATGAAGTCTTGAGATATGTGGTGGGCTGTCTTAGCTTGCCAAAGGATGTATTTTACACCCTATGTACCTTGGAAGATAACTCTCAAAAAGATGAGTCAAAAGAGATAAGTTGGAGTTGAACCATGAGTAAAACACTTGTTATTTTGGTCTATACACCTGTCCAAAGTTTTGAACAATTCTCTATCCACAGTAGCAATTAACTTAATTCCTTTTGGGGAACTCTTAAAAACTTATTATGCTAAAAATCATAAGTGATTTGATAAAAAATGATGAACCACATAAAGAGAAAAGAACTTAGCAAGTCATACCACTATCATTTCACGGGTTGTAGTAGTACTCTGACCTGGGAGCAGAGAAATGATGACATCTCAAGTTTACAAACTCCAATGATTATGCAATTTTGTAAGCATATACTAGACAATATGCAGATTCTATCAAGCTTTGAATCAAGGAAAATCTTCAAGTACACATTGAGAACCAGCTCTAAGAAAAACACTAATATGATCGAGTGCTGAGAGAGAAGTAGAGAATGAAGTAATATATCCTACCTCAAGTGAACATAACTCAAGATTGAAACAACCAATTGGAATGAAACTTTGGGAGTATATAGTAGACTCAAAGAGCTAATGCTACAAAGTTCATGCACTTAAAATGATGCACCAAGCTCAGACAAATCATCTCTACAATTTGACTGAGAAAATTGAGAGGTATGGCAGTTAACAGTACACTTCACAAGAGCATGAAAATATGAGCTCAATTGATCATGAAAATGAAAGTATATTGATTGTAAAATACAATGGATTTACATATGTGTGCTTTGAGCCCACACCTCTATAATCACTCTCCAAACTGTTTAGTGATTGATTTGATTTTTCAACTACCTTAAATTTACAAATTTGTGGCTTTGTTTCCCTTTTTCCATCAAGTGGACTCAACCACTTTAGATTCCTTTGACTCTTACATCAAGTAAAGACTCAAATATTTACAAGGGATAGTTCATAAGTGAACTCTTCAATTTCCATACATTGTCTTCACTTTAAAGATTTTTCTATGACTTTGTGAGACTCAAGCAAATAATTAGGCTTGTCATAGACTTGCTCCAATAGCAGCTCATCATGATTGGAATGTACAACAATTGGACATTAAAACTACATTTCTAAATGGTGTCTTGCATGAAGAAGTGTATTTTCTTAGCCTCGTCGTTTTGTGTATGAAGGGCATGAACACAAAGTGCACATGTTAAAAAAGGCATTATATGGTTTAAAACAAGCACCACATGCTTGGTTTGAAAAGATACATGCCTTTCTAATTGCACATGGTTTTGAGAAGATTCAAGCTAAGAGCACCCTATATGTTAAACATGCAAATGATGTGCCTTTTGTTGAGCTCTAATCAGTTATCATCAATTGTTGAACTCTTGTACTACTTGTTAACGCGACGAGTGAGCTTAACTAGCTAAAGCTCAACTGCGGAATTCACCACGCCACAAGAACTAAGATAGAGTGATATTAGAACACCTCTATAATCATCAGCAACTTAGTAAAATTTCTGTCACTCAAATATATCAAAAACTGTGTTTTGAACTCACCGAAATGCCACCAGAACTTCACCGGACTGTCATTGAAATGTCACTGTCATCTCATCAGAATCTTACCGGAATCAACTGCAATTCTGTTTGTGGTTACTTCAAATGATTATTGATGAAGTAAGGAAGTAATACCTGAACTTCCTTCACTGAATGAACTCTATCTGAAGTTTAGGAAAAACTTCACTAGTTCTGGATGTCTTTACTTTCAGACGTAGTATTGTGTGTACTTGTTCTGTTTTGTTGATGTATGAACCACCACAAGAAATGAATTAATGTGACACTAGAACACCTCTATGGTCACCATTAACTCATTGCCACTCCAAACTTTGAGAAATGATAGCCTAAAGTGAGAACTTTGCTTCTACAGAAATTCCTAGTCACTGAAATGACATACCTTCAGTATTTTGCTATTTTCTCCTAGCTCAAGTATTATTTCTCCATGAAACGTTATAGGCTAAAACTAGAAGAGTAGAGCTTTCCAACAAGCTATCATATGCATCAAACGGACCTCTAGAACTCAATTTATGGCCTTCACAAGATGACCCTGTATGAGTTTCCAAAACTGGAAACTTTGCCTGTTTTAGTATTCCTGGTGTTCAAAAATAAAAAATTCGATGCCTAGCATCGAATTTCAGTCAAGGTCGATGTTGGGCATCGACTTTGAGCTTTTTTAGGCCTTTTTTCTGCACCAGAAACAGCTTCTTTTACACACACATGAAGAAGATGACTTATATGCTAGAAGTCGATGCCGGGCATCCATTTTATGCTGGAACTCGATGCCAGGCATCGAGTTGCTCCACAAACTTCATATTTTTAGAAGATTCAACAACAATTAACACACAGAGAATGGAAATAATGACTTATCAGCCAAGATTCGATGTCAGGCATCGAATTGCTCAGAAAACTTGATCTTTGTAACTCATCACACCGTAGGCAAGCATGGAGATGATGGAGAGAGACTCATACACAGAACTTTACTCAGTTCTTTCTCATAACTATAAAAAACTCAGAAGTTTTTACAGTGGCTTTCTCACTCAGAGAAGCCCGACTATACACAGTCGTATAAAATGAACTCCTTCTTCTTCTTTCTCTCTCTTCTCTCTCTCACTACGTGTCAGTTGATACAAACTAACTTATATAGATTTTCGTATTCTCGTGATTTTAAAAAACTTCTAGAACTAAAGGGAACTAACTTTACAAATATGATACACTTGTTAATTTGTCCCTTCACATAGGCATGGGGTTTTCTTCCTAAGATTTGACCTTCAAATATATATCCAATTAGTGATTGTTTCTCCAACAGCTCCCCCTCAATCACTAATTGACATTCCCTGTTTCTTCATATCATCTTCTTTTCTTTTACTCCTGCCATGCTTTTGAATCTACTGGTCTTCACACCATCCAAGCTCTTTGTCATTATGTCTGCTAACTGATCTTTAGTAGAAATGTACTCCACTTCAATCTCCTTCTCCATTACCTTTTCTCTGAGAAAATGATATTGTAGCTCTATGTGCTTAGTCCTTGCATGAAATACTGGATTTGCTGCAAGATAAAGTGAACTCATATTATCTCCATGTATTGTAGGTGTACCTTGATCAATGCCTAAGCTCTTGAACAATGTCTGCATCCATATGACTTCCTTAGCTGCTTCCACAAGTCCTTTGTACTCTGCTTCAGTTGATGATAATGCTACTGTATGTTGTTTCTTTGAACACCAACTTACAAGCTTATCACCAATGTATATCATGTAACCATGAGTTGATCTTCTGTCATCCTGGTTACCTGCCCAATCTGAATCACTATAGGCTCTCCACTTCAAATCTGATGTAAAAGGATAATATTATCCTTCCTTTATAGTTCCTTTGATATATCTGAGAACTCTTTGACCTGCAATCCAATGTGGGTCCTTTGGACAATGCATGAATTGTGACAAAACTCCCACTGCATAACTAAGATCAGGTCTTGTTAGTGTAGCATAAATCAAACTACCCACAAGAGATTGATACTTCCTCATATCTTTGTAGTCTGCACCATCATATTTACTGAGCTTGTGATTAACTTCAAGTGGAGTTGAAGCTTCTCTGCAATTTTCCATATCAAACTTCTTCAACAAGTTCAGAAGATACCTTTCTTGTGACACATATATGCCATGATCTGTATAAGTGACTTCCATTCCAAGAAAGTATGACAAGTTTCCTAGGTCACTGATCTTGAACTCTTTTTCAAGTAATCTCTTTACCTCCTTGATTCCTTGATCTGAAGTACCTGTGATTATAATGTCATCTACATAAATACAAATGTAGATTGTACCTTCCTCTGTTCTTTTGATAAGTAGAATTGAATCTGCTTTTGAACTTTGATATCCAAGATCATTGAGATACTTCACCAGTCTATAGTTCCAAGCTCTTGGAGCTTGCTTCAATCCATACAATGCTCTTCTCAACCTGCAAACAAAATCTGGATACCTGGAATCTATAAATCCTTGAGGTTGTTCCATGTATACCTCATCTGATATGTATCCATTCAAGAATGCATTCTTTATATCCAATTGACTTAGAGTCCATCCTTTTGAAGCTGCAATAGCAATGATTGTTCTTATAGTTGACATCTTAGCTACAGGACTGAATGTCTCATCATAATCTATGCCATAGGTCTGGGCATAGCCTTTCACTACCAATCTAGCTTTGTATCTGGCTATACTTCCATCTGCAAGCTTCTTCACTTTATAGACCCATTTATTTCCAATTACTTTCTTACCATTTGGTTTAGGAACAAGTTCCCATGTCTTGTTCTCCTCCAGTGCATTGAACTCTTCCTTCATTGCTTCTTCCCATTGCTTCTTACCTTTAGCTTCATCATAGTTCTGAGGTTCTTCATCATCTTTGACCATATATGCATAGTTCTTCTGAGTTATGTAAGAAGTATCATAAGAATACCTTTCTGGTTGTCTTCTAGTCCTGCTTGACCTTCTTGGTTCACATTCTTCATATGTGTCTGGATACACCTCTTCATCAAATATAGGAGCTTCTTCATTTCTTCTTGTTAATCCACTTCTGGATGTACTTGCTTGCATATAGTCTTCATCTCTATTTACCTGCACAATTGATTTTCCTTTCTCACATCTTCTTACCTCTTCTTCAAATTCTTCAGCTGTATGACTTTGATATGCATACCAACTTTTCTGTTCATCAAATGTAACATCTCTAGAAACAATAAATTGTTTTGTTAGAGGATTCCACAACCTGTAACCCATCTGCTTTTCATCATAACCAATGAACACATATTTTTCTTCCTTTGGTTCAAGTTTATGTCTAAGTTGTGATGGCACATAAGCATATGCAATTGATCCAAACACTCTACAATGATCTAGTGTTGGTTTCTTACCCCACCAAGCTTCATATGGAGTCATTCCATTTAGAGCTGCACATGGTAATCTATTCACAAGATATGTGGCTGTATTTACAGCCTCAGCCCAAAGATAATTTGGACAGTTCTTCTCCTTTAGCATAGCTCTAGCAAACTCAACCAAAGTCCTGTTCCTTCTTTCTGCTACACCATTTTGTTGTGGTGTATACCTGCAGGTTATTTCTCTCTTAATACCTGCATTCCAAAGATAATCATTGAAGTCTTGGGAGAAGTATTCTCCCCCTCCATCAGACCTCAGTCTTTTAAGCTTTTGACCTGTTACTCTCTCTGCATATGCATGAAAATGCTTGAAGGCTCCAAACACTTCTGATCTTTCCTTCAAAACATATAATGTTATCCATCTTGTAGCATCATCAATGAAAAGAACATAATACCTTGAGCCACTGATAGATCCTTCTTTTGTTGGTCCCCATACATCTGTATGAATGAGCTGAAGTACTCCATCATGTTTGAATCGTTTCTTCTAAAATGGTAACCTGTGTGCTTTTCCCATTTGACATGCTTCACATTTATAAACCATATGTTGACTTTGCACATTTGGTAATCCTAGTACAGACTGATTAGCAACCATAGCTTTAATTCCTCTTTCATTGAAATGACCTAATCTCTTATGCCAGAGATCAAGTTCTGTAATCACTGCTTCACCATGTGTGAGCAAAGCTTGACCAATGTTCCCTTGCACTCTTAAAGTAAAGAGTCTACCTTCTTTCTTACCATAGACAATCTGATTATATCCATTCTTTGGATCTTCAACAAATACTCCTTCATTTGTAAACCTGACTTGAAAACCTTTTTCAACTATCTGTCCCACACTAATCAAGTTTTTAGGTATTGTGGGAACATACAAAACATTGGTTAGCAAATCTGCTCCACTCTTACATTTCACTTTTCCAATTGAATGTACACTATGTCTTGTATTATCACCTGTTTGAACTGTATGACTAGAAATGCCTTTTTCCAATTCTGACATCAATTCTATGTTTCCTGACAAATGATTAGAACATCCAGAGTCAATGTAAAATACCTTTAGATCTTCTTTGTCTGATGTGCTGATTGAATTCATCATCAATGATGTATGACTTTCATTCTGTGTGTCATTTGCAGAGTTGTAGTAGGTGGTGTTGTAGGATTGATTATGTCCCCAACTTCTTCCTCCACCTCTACCATAGCCTCCTCTTTGACTTTGTCTACCTCTTTGGAAATTACTTTGATATCTTCCACCTCGACCTCTGCTATTGTT
Source organism: Ceratopteris richardii (assembly GCA_020310875.1). Lineage (NCBI taxonomy): Eukaryota > Viridiplantae > Streptophyta > Polypodiopsida > Polypodiales > Pteridaceae > Ceratopteris > Ceratopteris richardii. The sequence goes on from CM035420.1 coordinate 110,816,753, forward strand.
GTTTTGATTTTGGTTTGATCCTTGTTGGTTGTGCCAACAGTCATGAGCCAAATGATTACTCAATCCACAGATCCAGCAAGCCTTCTTGTTATTATTTTGATTACCTCTACCTCTTCCAAAACCTCTTGCTTTTCCTCTACCAGTGCCTTTACCTCTTGCATAATAAACCTGAGAACTCGACTCCTCTTCATCCTTTGCTTTGCCTTTATCTCCTTTCTTCTTATTCTTCATGTACATTGCAGAACTTTGTCCTTTATCTCCATCTCCCTTCAAGTCTTGCTCATATGTGAGCATCAAACCAAGCAACTGGTTCAAATCTGGAACATAATGATTTAATGAAAGTTCTGTTGATAAGACAAAAGGTTTCCACCTTTCATCTCCTCTCAAACTTGCAAGTAGTTGAGCAATCAATCTGTGATCTTCAACATCTTCTTCTATGGATCCAAGACTATCTGCTAGATCCTTCATCTTAGTGACATAATCACTAATACTTTGACTTGGCTTCTTCTTGAATGTTGTAAACTCTGACCATAGACTTGCTTTCCTTGCTTTGGTAGTACTTTGGAAATGATACTCCAATGCATTCCATATATCTTCAGATGACTCCAATCCTCTGATGTGTGGTAGCAAATGATCAGAGATTGTATTGTAGATGTATGCTTTTGCACTTGCATCCTTCTTCTGCCAATGCTTTAAAGCATCAAGTTCCTCTTTCTTTGGTCGGCTTTCATCTTCAAATACTGGCTTCTCTTCTTCACCTGTTACATATATCATGAGATCCTTACTCATAAGTAAGGCTTCCATTCTCATTACCCATGCGGGGTAATTATCTCTGTCCAGTTTGTCAATGGAGATATGATCTGCCATAGTTCTTTCCTTCTGGTGAAACCTGTGAGCTTAAAGGATAAAGGATAATACCTTTTGAAGTTCTTTGTGTATGAGGATACTTTTGAAGTAACCTTTTGATGCCTTGTGTCTTCAAATGCTTCACCTTTCAAACTTTAATGAAAAACTTTACAAAACTTCTCGTACCTTTGTCGTCTTCTGCTCTCGAGAATCTTTCTGCTCTGATACCACTTGTTGATGTATAAAAAACCACACGAAATGAATTAATGTGACACTAGAACACCTCTATGGTCACCATTAACTCATTGCCACTCCAAACTTTGAGAAATGATAGCCTAAGTGAGAACTTTGCTTCTACAGAAATTCCTAATCATCGAAATGACATACCTTCCGTATTTTGCTAATTTCTCTTAGCTCAAGTATTATTTCTCCATGAAACTTTATAGGCTGAAACTAGAAGAGTAGAGCTTTCCAACAAGCTATCATATGCATCAAACGGACCTCTAGAACTCAAGTTATGGCCTTCACAAGATGACCCTGTATGAGTTTTCAAAACTAGAAACTTTGCCTGTTTTAGTATTCCTGGTGTCCAAAAATAAAAAATTCGATGCCCAGCATCGAATTTCAGTCAAGGTCGATGCTGGGCATCGACTTCGAGAGAACTTTACTCAGTTCTTTCTCATAACTATAAAAAACTCAGAAGTTTTTACAGTTGCTTTCTCACTCAGAGAAGCCCGACTATACACAGTCATATAAAATGAACTCCTTCTTCTTCTTTCTCTCTATTCTCTCTCTCACTACGCGTCAGTTGATACAAACTAACTTATATAGATTTTCGTATTCTCGTGATTTTAAAAAACTTCTAGAACTAAAGGGAACTAACTTTACAAATATGATACACTTGTGAATTTGTCCCTTCACATAGGCATGGGGTTTTCTTCCTAAGATTTGACCTTCAAATATATATCCAATTAGTGATTGTTTCTCCAACATGTTTCACAAAAGTCTTTTGATCAACTTATAGTTGAGACTACTAGCTTTAAGATGAGCTATCTCTCATGAAAAACTTTACACTATGTTACGAGATCTAACTTGTAGATGTACCAAAAAATGTTTACTGAGAAAACTCTAACTATTAACTAACTTCCACATTAATATGAAATTACTCAGATTTCTTCACATACAAAGAATGCGCTCAACTTCCACATGAACATGTGTCTTCTATTAGAGAAGATGTGTACAAAATTAGCTTGGCCTTACTTTGCTCATAGCTATGGAAAACTCTCCTACTCTAAGTAGTTATTCCTTACCATCTCTCTTAGATGAATACCCGACAGTTCAGGTTCTATTATTTATCTCTACATACGCAATCTCTGGCGTCTTCTATATCACTATCCTCAGTTTCTATGTGCCCTGTTCTATTCTGGTTCTATGCACTCTCTTCCTCCTTTCTATTATGATCTTCTACCTCATATATATATACATTTTGTTCCGAGATTCAAAACTCGTATTTCTAGAAGTTTATATGAACTATATTACAGTCGTGAATTTGTCCCTTCAGTAAGGCTTGATTTCCTGATTGCTTTGTTTTTGCTTCTCTTCGTCTTTCTTCGTCTTTATTTTTGTCTGTATGTCAAATTTGTGAGTGATTGTTCAACAGCTCCCGCTCAATCACTAATTTGCATTCTCTGATCTTTCACATATTCTTCTTTTCTTTTATACTTGCCATTTGTTTGAATTTTCTTGTCTTTACTCCATCTAAGCTCTTTGTCAGAATATCTCCTATCTAATCTTTTGTATATGTGTATACTATTTCAATCTCTTTTTCCATTACCTTTTCCCTCAGGAAATGATATTGAATCTCTATGTGTTTTGTTCTTGCATGAAATATTGGATATGCTGCAAGATACAATGAGCTCATATTATCTCCATGTATGATAGGTATACCTTGATCAATACCCATGCTTTTGAATAAGGTCTGCATCCATATCACTTCTTTAGCTGCTTCCACAAGTCCTTTATATTCTGCTTCTATTGACGATAAAGCTACTGTATGCTGCTTCTTTGAGCACCAGCTTACAAGCTTATCTCCTAGGTATATCATATACCCATGTGTTGATCTTCTTTCATCTTGACTTCCTGCCCAGTCTGAGTCACTGTATGCTCTCAGCTTTATATCTGACGTAAAAGGATAATATAATCCTTCCTTTATAGTTCTTTTGATATATCTAAGAACTCTTTGTCCTGCAACCCAATGTTGATCCTTCGGACAATGCATGAATTGTGAGAGAACTCCCACTGCATAACTGAGATCAGGTCTTGTTAGTGTAGAATAAATTAAGCTTCCCACTAATGACTGATACTTCCTCATATCTTTAAACTCTGCACCACCATATTTGCTGAGTTTATGATTTACTTCAAGGGGTGTTGAAGCTTCTTTGCAATTCTCCATGTTAAACTTCTTCAGTAAGTTTAGGAGATACCTTTCTTGTGAATCATATATACCATGATCTGTATATGTAACTTCCATTTCAAGAAAATATGATAACTTTCCTAGATCACTGTTCTTGAACTCCTTTTCAAGCAATCTCTTTACCTCCTTAATTCCTTCATCTGAGGTACCTGTGATTATTATGTCATCTACATAAATACAAATGTAGATCATACCTTCATCTGTTCTCTTAATGAGTAGACTTGCATTAGCCTTTGAGCTTTGGTATCCAAAGTCATTGAGATACTTCACAGGTCTGTAATTCCAAGCTCTTGGAGCTTGCTTCAGTCCATATAGAGCCCTTCTTAATCTGCAAACATGATTTGGGTAACTGGAACTTACAAAACCTTCAGGTTGTTCCATGTAGACTTCATCTAATATATATCCATTTAGAAATGCATTCTTTATATCCAACTGACTTAGCTTCCATCCTTTTGTGACTAAACATCTCATCATAATCTATGCCATACGTCTGAGCATAACCTTAGACCACTAGTCTAGCTTTGTATTTGGCTATCCTTCCATCTGCAAGCTTCTTAACTTTGTAAACCCTTTTATTTCCAATCACTTCCTTACCATTTGGTTGTGGAACAAGATCCCAAGTGTCATTCTGTTCAAGTGCATTAAACTCTTCCTTCATTGCTTCTTCCCATTGTTTCTTACCTTTTGCTTCACTGTAATTCTAAGGTTCTTCATCCTCCTTTACTAAGTAAGCATAGTTTTTCTAAGTCAAATAAGAAGTGTCATAGGAATACCTTGTTGGTTGTTTCCTTACTCTGTTTGACCTTCTTAGCTCATATTTTTCATGTGTATCTGAATACACATCTTCATCAAATCTTGGTCCATCTTCGTTTCTCATACCTGATCCGATCCTGGACGTACTTGCCTGCATATGATCTTCATCTCCATTCACCTGCATATGTCTTCTTCAAGTGTTTCAACACTATGCTCTCTATCTGTATACCAACTCTTTCCTTCATCAAATGTTACATCTAGAAACAATAAACTGTTTGGTTAGAGGACTCCATAACCTATAACCCATCTGTTTTTCATCATATCCGATGAACACATATTTTTCAACTTTTGGTTCAAGCTTATGTCTTAGTTGTGATGGTACATAAGCATAAGAAATTGATCCAAACACTTTACAATGATCAAGTGTTGGTTTCTTGCTCCACCAAGCTTCATAAGGAGTAATCCCATTTAAAGATGTACATGGTAATCTGTTTACCAGATATGTAGCTGTATTTACAGCCTCAGCCCAAAGATAATTTGGATAATTCTTCTCCATTAACCTGTGATCTTTGATATCTTCATCAATAGATCCAAGACTGTCCGCCAAGTCCTTCATCTTAGTGACATAATCACTAATGCTTTGACTTTGCTTTTTCTTGAACGTTGTAAACTCTGACCATAAGCCAGCCTTCCTAGATTTCATCGTATTTTGGAAATGATCTTCCAATGCACTCCAAATGTCTTCCACTTTCTCCGGACCTCTAATGTGCGGTAGTAGATGATCTGTAATGGTATTGTAGATGTACGCTCTTGCCGTTGCAGCTTTCTTCTGCCACAACTTCAAGGCTTCTAACTCTTCTTTCTTTGGTTGACTGTAATCTTTGAAAGTCGGCTTCTTTTCCTCTCCTGTCACATATATCATTAAGTCCTTACTCATAAGTAAGGCTTCCATGTGCATTACCCATGTGGGATAATTATCTCTGTCCAATTTGTCAATAGAGATATGATATGCCAGAATCTTCTTGTTTCTGTTACTTTTGATGAGTGTAATGTTAAAAGGTTTTACCTTTTACAAATCTTTACCCTTGAGAATTACTTCGGAATGCTTCTTCACGCCGTTTACTTTTGATCACCCCAGCTTTCACCTTTCTTGTGAAAGTTCTTCGCATTCTCTTGTATCTTCACTTCCGTTTTCCCTTGAGAACCTTTTCTTCTCTTCAGAACCTTTTCTGCTCTGATACCACTTGTTGAGCTCTAATCAGTTATCATCAACTGTTGAACTCCTATACTACTTGTTAACACGGCGAGTGAGCTTAACTAGCTAAAGCTCAACTACGGAATTCACCACGCCACAAGAACTAAGCTAGAGTGATATTAGAACACCTCTATAATCATCAGTAGCTTATTAAACCTTTTGTCAGTCAAATATATCAAAAATTGTGTTTTGAACTCACCGAAATGCCACTGGAACTTCACCGGACTCTCACCGGAATGTCACCGTAATCTCATCGGAATCTTAGCGGAATCAACTGCAATTTTGTTTGTGGTTACTTCAAATCATTGTTGATGAAGGAAGTAATACCTGAACTTCCTTCACTGAATGAACTCTATCTGAAGTTTAGGAAAAACTTCACCAGTTCTGGATGTCTTTACTTTCAGACGCAGTACTGTGTGTACTTATCCTGTTTCACAAAAGTCTTTTGATCAACTTATAGTTGAGACTACTGGCTTTAAGATGAGCTATGTCTCATGAAAAACTTTACACTATGTTACAAGATCTAACTTGTAGATGTACCGGAAAATGTTTACTGAGAAAACTGTAACTGTTAACTAACTTTCACATTAACATGAAATTACTCAAATTTCTTCACATATGAAGAATGCGCTCAACTTCCACATGAACATGTGTTTTCTATTAGAGAAGATGTGTACGAAATTATCTTGGCCTTACTTTGCTTATAGCTATGGAAAACTCTCCTAGTCTGAGTAGTTATTCCTTACCATCTCTCTCAGATGAATACCCGACAGTTCAGGTTCTATTATTCCTCTCTGCATACGCAATCTCTGGCGTCTTCTATATCACTATCCTCAGTTTCTATATGCGTTGTTCTATTCCGGTTCTATGCACTCTCTTCCTCCTTTCTATTATGATCTTCTACCTCATATATATATATATATATACATTTTGTTCCGAGATTCAAAACTCGTATTTTCAGAAGTTTCTTTGAACTATATTACAGTCATGAACTTGTCCCTTCACTAAGGCTTGATTTTTTGAATGCTTTGTTTCTGCTTCTCTTTGTCTTTCTTCGTCTTTATGTCTGTCTATATGTCAAATTTGTGAGTGATTCTTCAACACCTTTGACCATTGTTCTCTATGTTGATGACATGTTACTCATTGTTCCTAATGAGAAGCATATTGCTGATTTGAAGGCTCATTTGCATGCCTCGTTTGAGATGTCAGATGGGTTAGTTGCATCATTATTTGCGCATTCACTTTATGCAAGTTGATGGCATAATGGCTCTGTATTAAACAAAAATTATTGACACATTATTGTAGTGTTTTGGTCTTGAAGTGTGCAAATCTATTGCCAGTCTCTTATGGAAATAGTTCTATGGTTGAGTCTCTATTCAATTCTCTATCAACACATTATTGGATGCTTGATTTACTTATGCATTACTTGGCTAGTTAATTAGTTCTCTATCTCACAAATAAGCACGTTTATGCATGGCCCATGTTTCAATCATTGGTAGGAAGTTAAGCGAGTCTTTCACTACTTGAGTGGTACTTGTCTACTTGGATTGTTTTATCCCTAGAGAGGATCCCTACCGCCAGATTTACATCCTTGTTTTGACTTTGATTGGGATATTTTCTATGACACTTGTATGTCCACCAATTATTTTTTCTTCATGCTTGGTAGCTCATGCATGTCTTGGTTGAGAAGGAAGTAGCCTACTGTAGCCACTTCTAGTTGTGAGGCTCAGTATAGGGCAACATTCACGAGTGTTGAGTGTGTATGGTTGAGACACCTTATGACTAATTTGGGTGTTGGTCAGCCTTCTACCACCACCATCTTTGGTGGTTGAGACACCTTGTGGCTGATTTGGGTGTTGGTCAGAGCGCATTGGTAGTTGGGAGAAACCCTATGTTCCATGCTTGCACTAAGCACATTGAGATGCACTATCATTATGTTTGGGAGGGGTTCTCTATTGGAGAGATCATTTGAGCATATGTGCCTACATAGGAGAACATTGAAAACATTTTCACAAAGGCTCTACCTAGGGAAAATTTTGAAGCTTTTCGCAAAGGTTTGGTCTTACTTTCTTTTGTGGATTGATTCCACATAGCTTGGCATTTCTTTATACATGAGTGCTAGCTCCTTGTTCACTACATCACTCATAGGGGTAATTTGTTGATATAATTTAGTAGTGATGTGTGTGAACACACTAGACCACCAAGGCATGTTTTTCCCTCTTTAGGAGTTATTTCTCCCCCGGCTTGTATATATGCCTATAACCCTAACGGGTCACTTAGCTTTGTATATTCTCTTAGTAATATAGTCAATATTGTAGGTTGTTCTACAAGATTCGTCTTCCTTATCCTATCTGGTGGTTCTGTAGACCTCAACCTCCAACAGTCTAGAGCACCTTTTTTTGAGGAAGAGAATGTATTGAAAAATACTCCTTCACATAGTCTAGTATTGAATCCTTTTTCCCAAAGAACTCTACCCATTTCTTGAATCTTTTGAGTTTTGGGAACATGAAAAAAATACTAAAGCTCTTATACCACATAATAAAGGGAAGGGGAGCTCTCTAAAAATTCAAAACAAGGAAATCATTTCTGGATAGTGTGACAAACATTATGTACATATGGTCTAGATGAGGAAGAAAGAGAGAATGTAAAATGAAATAAATATTGGTTATCTTGAATAAACGAGAATGAAAATTTATTGAAAGAGTCATGACATAGAAACATATGTACCATAAAGTTCAAGTGCTAAAAAATAGATCAAGGATCTATCTACACATGCACTCCCACAATGGATCTCAAATGGTGATTTAGAGAGATGTTATGTGAAGGGTTATGTTCAAACTCAAGCTCCAACTATACGAGTATATGAAACTCATCTTGGTTGGACATTTGAAGCATCATGAAGAAGGGATCCAAGCCCAAGAACTTCTGCATCCAGGTTTGAATTTGAGTTCCCCTCATATCTCTCAATCAGTCATGTATCATACTTAGGTACGATGAATCCTACTTCCTAGGAAACAAGAATCCTATCATTTAGGGAATCATTTCAAAGTCATAAAAACAGATCATGCACTTCGAAATTCTAGGATCTCATGTGTGTTATCACTTTAGGAATCTGGTTAAGCTAGTAGCCAATATTCATGCTTTAAGCTACAAATGGAATTGAAAATTCCTCCGTCAATTGTATTACAGAAACTTTGACATACAAAGAAACTCAAAGAAAAGCAAAGGAACATATTGAATGCTTCAAAAAATGAGGAGCTAGCCATTCAAGTTCTAGGGCATACATACAACAAAAGAGAAGTCTTTGTGCGAAGAACCAACACATGTATTGCATGTGTTATAATACTCCTAGAAAATAGAGGGAAAGTACTCAATCCACATCACTATCATGCATTAAAGCTCCATTTAAGGAAAAATTAGAGTACACGTTTGATGGGAGAGAAGTCAACTTACCTATGAAGCCCTGAAGCATAGATGGCCTCATAGGGCACTCTTTGAATGTATGTTCACTAGAATGAATGCTTCTCTACACTTTTAAGGATTGAACCTAGGAGCTTTCACACACACAAACTAAACTTAATCACATTTCACTCAACATGCTCATTCGTAGTGTGAAAACAAATGCCAGACGGACAAGTTATTGCATTCATTCAGCATGCACACATTGTTGGTGCATGTCAACCACCAATTGATGTTTTGGATAAAGTCTTGAAGACAAAGAATGAAGAAAAGATTGATTTATGAAGCTTAAAGATAGTGCATATTGAGAAGATGAAGACTTGTATACATACGTACATTAATTTATAGTTAGCTCACTTATACCTTTTGTATGGTTATGAGCTTGTACATATTTGCCTATATATACAAGTAAAAATGTCGGGGCAAATATGAGAGAGCATGTGAATAGAGGAATTAGAAGTTGTAAGAGTTTATTAGACACTTTAGAAGTGAGTAAGATCTCTCTTATCACTCAGATGTAAAACTTCTTAGAAATGAAGAAATATTACGCTCGATCTTTTGCTTAGTGCTTCTTCTGTGTTTTATCTTTTGTGAAATGCTTTTGTACATGTCTAAGTCTATTTCCAAAGTTTTATTAAAAAATTCACACATTTGATTAGTCAATGAGTGAAATATATCTAGCAGACTTTTGAGTATCAACTCACTTCACAATTTGTTTCATCATTGAAATAAGAATTAGGCCGTAATAGAAATATTATGACGGACATGAAGTCTGTGCGAAAGGTCTTTGTCGTACAACATTAACATTTCCGAAATCTTCCATGCACATTCCTTCTTGACGGATTATAATTCTGTCCATCACATACGCAATGCTTCTGTTTTTGTGGTTTCTGAGTTTTCCACATGTATCTGTCTCCGCGTACGTAAATAAGGAATGCTCATATTCTTCTGATTTCACACCTTTTCATGTGTATGCCCACAGGTCTTCCGTCCTTGCAAAATCTCTCCGTAGCTGAGTGCGGGTCTCTGAAGAGGATCTCCGTCCTTCCGAGAAGCCTGGAGACACTACGGTTGCAGAAGTGTCGCCAACTTCAGGTTTTGGATGGCCTGGACACGCTCACAAATTTGAGGGGCGTGAGAATTGTAGAGTGTTTTCACATAGCGGAGGAGAGTCTGCCAGAGAATATAAAGAGTAAGTGAAGACGCAATATTTTGACATGTGTCCATTTTGAAATGCATATGACAGAGAGAGCTCATCTCCTTTATGGAGCTGACGTTATGTTGCTCATCTTTTCATTTCAGGGCTTCCGAGGTTGCCATACCGTTGGCTCTGACTACCCTAATAGTGAGGATTAGGAACTAATCCTCAACCATGGACTTTAGGACATGTGGCTAGACTATCAAACTCCTAGGTCGAAGGTCAAAAGATCAAATCCTTGTAGATCCAGCATTCTAAATTCCATTTTTCAAGGGAGATGTTTCACTAATAGCTTTGCATCTAGTTTCTATCTACATATGCTTAAACTTTGTCACATGTGATTTGTGATAGGTTGGAGCAATCTCATAAGATTCATTCTTTAGTGGGATTTGTATTTTCGTACTATTATTGTGTTCTTCTATTTGTTTGTTGGCATGCATATTTGCTAGTGCTTGACCACTTATTTGGATGAGTGATAGGTTTTAGAGGTAACATTTTACTCATTCTTTTTAGCTACTAATTATCTTGTTGTGATTGCTCGTTTTAAAAGTGATACTTTGTCAAATTGTTTTGAGGATTCTCCACATCTTTTTATAATCATTTTGAAGAGCTTAATGAGGATGCTTATGTTCTAGGTTTGATACACGAGTTTGGTTCGATACATATACAACACTTTTGTCCTATGGTTAACTTTCTTGCTAGAAATTTGTGCTAATTATTATGCATATGCATATGTAGTTGTGATACTATTGTTGGTAAAGTAATCATTGATTTTTCACTTGATAGTATGGCATTATGTCGTTTTAGTTTAATGGCACTATATTTATAAGTTGAAAAATAAAATGTGGTGCACATAGCTAGCACCACAATTACATAGATGCATGTAGGATGATGCATAGAGGCCTTGTGAAATGCTTGGAAATTTGTGGATGGATATAGATGCATTTGCCAAACCCACAATTGTATCTCAACTCATTGATTCCATCTATGGCTCTATTATGTATGAGAAGACATGTAGTTCATTACGGACCATGGTAGAGACTACATGACATTGTTTAGAGTCGGATGAATCATGTAAGACATAGATCACATTGATGGTTTTGAGAATGGGACTATGGCCATGAGATATTAAGGAATGTAGCTTCAAGTGGTTATTAAAAGAACATCATAGACATGGACATGATATGGATCAAGTAGTGGTTTCAAGAGAGGCTATGGTAGTTGATTTTATCTATGATGGTGATGCCACTTTCTCCTAGAGTACATCTTAGGATTCTTTTTTGTCATTGAATGGCACACATATGACTTAATTACTTGATTGATTGATCATTTTCCATGTTTCTTCAATTCATCACAAGTTTAATCAATTTTCAAGTGAGATTCATAGATGCACACACATGCCTGATGGTATGAAATATGACATTGAGTGTGAAGGAGATATATGTGTTTCATTTCCTTATGGTGCATCATATACATCCACCATGCATGATATATGTCAAAGTTGTTAGAAATCAAACCTTGAACCATATCTGAAGGCTCAAGGGCAAGGATGACATGTCAACCTATCATTTGGAGGTTTCATATCATGAAATTCAGGTACAAGAAGTTTCAAGAACCTTCCTAAGTCATAGATTACCAAGAAGCAGAATGTGTGATTATGATATTCTTGCAAAATCATAGAAGTAATTCTTCACAAGCTATATATGTATGAATCCAATTTGTGAGTGTTAGTCCTTAACTTCTACTCTCCTCCTAAGTTGGCTTATATTGTAATAAAGTTGCTACTTGCAGCCTCTTGCTAAGCTAGCCAATTTCTTACCCTATGACTCTCTATACTTAGCCACTTCTCACTACCTTTGTATGTAGTGAGCTTGTTTGCACCATTGTCTGCTTTTAGTTGTAGCTTCTTCTTCCATTATCAATTTGAGAATATTGACTTGTGTGTGATTGATCATATAGTCTACTATGCGTATATAAGCTTCGTGATTCCTCTTTGTTGGTACATTCAACAAGCCTAGGAGCTTTGCTCGGCTTTAGGGACTACACACTTGAAAGAGGGGAACTCACATGAGAACTCATGCTTGTGAATTCATATTATATTTACTTCAAAGGAATTGGTGGTTCTAGATGCACTCTTGTGAAGCTAAAGAAGTCTACTAAGCATCTCTGAAGTTAGACTGGCAGGTATAGAACAAGTTTTTGCAACACGGCCTCATCTCTAGAATCAACACATCATTTCCTCAGTGGTATCAGAGCAACTTGTCAACATGGGAGATGAATTTCCCTCATCCATACACACATTGGATTGAGGAAATTATTCTATTTGGTCACTCAGAATGGAAGCTTATCTTCAAGGGAGAAACCTCTACGATTACATAACTAGAGATGAAATGATGCCAATCCTCAGAAGCAAGGGCCAACCAAAAAAGAAGAACAAGAGAGAAACCTCTATGGTTACATATCTAGAGACGAAATGATGCCAATCCTCAGAAGCAAGGGCCAACCAAAAAATAAGAACAAGAGAGGTTGAATGCATGGTGCTCAAAGCATGCTTTAGCAAGGTCATACATTCTTAAATCAATCTTCTATTTTCTACTTCCACACATTAAGAGCTACAAGACTTCATAAGAGACCTAGAATGCTCTTGAAGCATTCTTCTCATCAAGCACCAAAGCAAGGAAGAACCAACTATGGATGGAGTTCACCACCCTCAAGAAGATGCCCAAGCAGAGTGTGATTGATTTTGTCACCAAAATGAAGGACATAGCAGACCAACTTGGAAGCATTTGGGAATTCATTGAGGAAGAGAAAATATTAAGGCAAGTAATCAAGGATGCCAAATGGGAAGCTTTCACCACAGCCATGGACCTCTACATGGATATGCAAGTTCTTGAGTTCAACACTCTCACTGGACAATCCTTCACACATGAGGCAAAGCTTATGAAGAGGGCCAACTCAAAGGTAATCAATCCTTTGCTCTGTGTACAGATAAGAATAAGAACAAAAATAGCAAAGGCAAAGGTAAGACTTTTTGTGATGAATTCAATGCCTCTCAAGAAAACTTTGTAGGTAGAGGTAGAGGCTCAAGAGGAAGAGTCAAAGGAGGAAGACAAGGTAGGGGGAGAGCTCAAGGATCATCTCCATGTTCCATATGTGGCCTAGCTAATCATATCACTGAGAATTGTTTCAGGAAACCTAGGAAACAAAGAGGAAGATGTTACAACAGAGGAGGCTATGGAAGCTCAAGTGGTTTATTCAACAACTTCAATGGATACAATAACAACTCATACAACAATGAAAACTACCGAGGAGGACGTAGAGGAAGGAAAGACTACAACAATTATGCAGATGAATAAACCAAAGTGGATTCACTGAGGTGGCTCAAATAATGCAGCACATAATGGATCTCTACTCTCATATTTGGAGGATCCAAGGAATAGACATGAAGTCCAAACAAAGGATGAAACAATGCATCTAGTTGAGAAGATAGGTAATGTAAAGACTTGAGATGGTAGTATGAACCTATTGAGCAAGGTATTGTATGTGTCCACTATCACCAAGAACCTCATAAGTGTAGGTCAAATTATGGAGAAGGGATTGCAGGTCACATTCACAAAGAATGGAGCATTCATTGAAGACCCACATCACATATTCAAGATGATAGGGAGAGGGGAAAAAGCGGGTTGATTATTTACATTTGAACTCGAAGATACTAGAAATATTGCATTATTCAAATATGGTAGTTAAAATCTATCAAAATTAGAATTTTGGCACAAAAGATTAGCTCACATAGGTGAAATATCTCTCAATCAAATTAATACGGATCAAAGTGTACTTGTTCTATCAAATATATCGAAGCGAGACATGATTTATAAATGTAGAGCTTGTCAATTTGGCAAGTCACAAAGGCAATCCTTCACAAACAAAGGCCATATACATGGAGATCTATTGTAACTAGTCCATACAGATGTATGCAAACCAAGCAATGAGCCTTCATTCTTTGGATCCAATTATTATATGTCATTCATTGATGATTGTTGCAGAAGGACCATATTGTACTTCATGAAACACAAGGATAAAGTGTTTTCATGTTTCAAGAAATACCTAGCTCTTGCAAAAAACCAAATAGGTAAAACTCTAAAGAGGCTAAGGTGAGATGGAGGGGAGACTACTTCTCCCATATTTGTATCTCCAAGAGAGAGGAATTAAGAGAGAGATCACTACCAAATATACACCAAAACAAAATGGAGTGGCAGAGAGAAGAAATAGAACAAATGTGGAGGTTGCAAGGTTGATGTTAAATGATAAGAATCCACCCAAATATTTATGGGAAGAACTTGTATCTACAACCACATACTTTATCAATATACTCCCATCAAAATAATTGGATGGTATGATGCAATATGAAGCATGGAATAGAAGAAAACCTAGCCTTGACCAATGCAGGATCTTTGGGTGCATAGCATATGCACACATACCTTCACAAATCAAAGGCAAATTGGATCCAAAGGTGGAGAAATGCATTTTCATTGGCTATGACCTTAATAAAAAAACATTAGGAAGAATTCAAGGTTAATGATCTTGGATTGCTCACATACTTCTTAGGCTTGCAAGTTGTGTATACAAAGAAAGGCATGTTTCTCACATAGAGGAAATAGCTTAAAGATATGCTCACTAAATTCAAAATGGAGAATACAAAGGTTGGAGGTGATCACATGGGAGTAAGTTTGAGGTTGAGTGCTCATAAAGGTGAGCTAATTGAAGATGTAATCCGCTATTAGAGTCTACTTGGAAGCCTAAATTATGCTACATTAACTAGAGTAGATATTTTGTATGGAGTAAGTGTGTTGAGTTCGTTCATGCATATTCCAAGGAAGCCTCACATGGAAGCTTCCAACAAAATCCTAAAATATTTGAAGGGAACAATCAATGAAGGACTCTACTATCCAAATACAACTAATATAGATATAAGACGCTTCTCTCATGTAGATTGGGCATGTTGTAAAGAGGATAGGAGAAGCAATTCTAGATACCTTACTTTTGCAAGTACAAAATTGATCTCATGCTCTTCAAAGAATCAACCCACAATTTATCTTTCATCAATACAATCTGAGTATAGAGGACTTGCAAATGCTACACAAGAAACTATGCGGAATAGAACCCTTTCGTATGATTTGAAGAATTCTATTCCACATATATTTGGAGATAATGTTAGTTAATTATCATTATGTCAAAGAGAAGATTATGATTAAAGAGATTAAACTCTCATATGTATCAACTCATCAAGAATGTGTGGATATGATGATAAAGGCCTTAGATGGAAGAAAGTGAAATAGATTCAAATCAATGATTGGATTGCACGAAATCTTGAAGGAGTAGAAACTCAAGCATCTTAGGCTCGAGGGGGAGCTATTGGTACATTTAGCAAGCCTAAGAGCTTTGTTAAGCTCTAATAACTACACACTTAAATTAGGAGAACTCACATGAGAATTCATGCTTATGAATTCATATTTTATTTACTTTTGATAAATGTAAAATTTAAGAAAAGGAAGAATCTCATGAGGTTAGGAATTCGAAATGGTGACTCATTTGATAGGAGGAATCGAATTGGTTTCATTCCTAAAGTCTAGGATCGCTTTTAGGTGAGAAAATTTCAAATTCAAACTCAATAAATGAGTACAAAAAATATAGCTCTTAGTCACAAATGTGAGATGAGTTTGGAGAGGATTTGAGCAACAAAGTTGAGCCTACATTGAGCTCACACTATCTGTGTATTCCAGTGCACTACCTTTATTTCATATGTGCAATAGTATTCATATTTTGATTAAGTTCATTGAATAAGTTTCTATCTATTTTCTACCTCAATTTTGCCATCATTATAGTGAACTTCTAAACTCAATTTCTTTGTGTCTAGTCATTGTTTTTCTATAATTTAACTTGGATTAGTTAGCATAAAGTATCTAGTATCTACATAGCAAATTTTATCAAGTCTAATTCATTAATTCTAGAGATATGAACTTGAGTAGCTGATTGTGTTTGCACATCCTCTAGATCTTGAAAAGTCGGCGTGACCCCTTGACTTGCTAAACTCATTTCTCCTTGTATGGTGCTCATGAAATAACTTTCTTTAGTTAGCTATACACTTCAATTAGATGTGTGCAAAAGCTCTCTGATCAAATCATACTAGATTTTGAGCTCTCAACATAACACTAATACCTTCTCTTCTCAAAATAGAAGGTTCTTCGCATTTCTTGTAACTAGAAGTTATCTGTTTGGGTGCAAACATTTCAGAGTAATGCTTCAAAGGACTTAGTGGTTCTATATCCACTCTTGGGAATCTAAAGAGGTCTACTAAGCATCTCCGAAGTTAGATAGGCAAGTGTAGAGTAGGTTTTTGCAACACCACTACATTTTTGGAACCAACAAATCATCTCCTCACACTCTTTGAGTGACCTCTAAGTGAGGTTGCAAACAATGAAGTGTGTCTCTCTTCATAAGCAGCCAACACCAAGGATAGATATTCTATCTTGCAGAGTATGGGTCTCTATATAGGAGAATCCAAATTGATTTTTTTAAAGTTGTCTAGCATGTAGTCTTGAATTATAAAAAGGATCATTATTTTTCCACATTCAAACTTTTCATTGAAGCCAAAAGCATGACTTTTTCTCATTGTGAAAGACAATCTATGATAGTTTAAAACCTTCCAAAGCTATAGAAGCATGTTGA
Source organism: Ceratopteris richardii (assembly GCA_020310875.1). NCBI lineage: Eukaryota > Viridiplantae > Streptophyta > Polypodiopsida > Polypodiales > Pteridaceae > Ceratopteris > Ceratopteris richardii. The sequence continues at coordinate 110,833,463 of CM035420.1, forward strand.
TTAGCTCCCCAAAAACTTTTTTAGAGCATTTTGAGGAATTTCAGACTCTTCAAGGAAGTAAAATAAAGAATATGAAGTTGGAAAAGGTCTCAGAAATAGATCTGTATTAAATCGGCAAGCTAATCCACATTCACAAGTGGAGTTACAAGTTAAGAAGAAACACCTAAATCCATATGAAGGGAAGAAGCTATAACAAGGTAATTGGTTTGAAATTTTGCTATTCTATCACACTCAATGGAAAATTAGGAAGCATATAAGCTTAAGCAATGGAAAAGTATACTACCAAAGTAGACAAGTTGAACAAATGGAACTACGGACCTCATAGATTTTGGGTTAGCAATTTCTTCATGGAAAGGGACTAAAGGGATTAATGAGAGTTAAGCCTAGGCGTCCATATGTATATCCATTCACACAAGTACAAGCAAGTGAAGTGAATGAGTGGATTGAAAGAGATATGTGAGTCATATTCGTCCTATCCTGACATATTAGTAATACCATGATCAGACATAACCATGACTTGGAATCACCCAAGAAGATGTGGATGGCTTTAGAGGGATATTACTCCACCTCCACAAAGAATTAAAAGATCCAAATTAAGATTGAAATGGAAAAATTAGGGGAGGATTCAAATAGCATCATCAATGATTATACTCAAGGTAAAAAAGATTGAGCATGCCTTAGGATCAATATGCAATTACATCAATGATGATTATTTGGTAGCTCATAAATTAAATGGGCATATAGGTGATAAAAAATGGAGGTCATTTTCTACTTCAGCATATATGAAGGGATCATTATGGGATTTTTAGTAATTAGTTGCATACATGATTAATAAATAGATGAACCTCAATGGAGGACATTCAAAGGGAAATGAAGTCCAAGTCTTTCATGTAGATAATGGCAATGGGAAGAGAGGTGCACACAATAGACAAGGTGGAGGTGGAGGAAGCACAAGCAATGATCATGAAGGTTCAAGTCAAAGATATGGAGCGATGGAGAAAGGAAAATCAAGAGGAAGAGGAAGTTGACATAAAGGATAGCACTACATAAAGGAATGATACAATTGTCACAAACCGAGCCACTTTGCAAGATACTATTACTCAAATGACAACAAAAAACACTACGAGAAAATCAAGGTAACTTCCAAATTACTTCTAATACATCAAATAATGATAATATCCTAGCCATAATGCAAGGTTGTGGTAGAAAAGATGGCATATATTGATATATTTTGGTAGTGATGTGGGTGAACGCACTTGGACCATCGGAGCTCTTTTTCCCTCTTTAGGAGGTCTTCTTCCCCCGACTTGTATACACACCTATAACCCTAATGGGTCACTTGTCTTTGTACATTCTCTTGGTAATATATTCAGTATTGTGTGTATCAGAGCACGTCACCACTTCATCACAATCTCAAAATCGCACGAAGATTGGAGTGCATACTAAGGTCATTACAAGTTTAAAACAGTTTTGTTGCATGTTGTTGAAATTATAATATGAGCTCGTTTTGGCCTCCAAACACATAATCATAGTGCCTTTATAGGAAATTTTGTCTGTTTGTGCCAAAGATATACATAGTTTTTAGTTCACTTGTATGAGCACCTCAAAGTTTGTTAGGTTTAGCAAAACTCGACAGGGTAGTTTTGTTCAACTTTTAGATATACAATCATTTTTCTGCATTAGGGAATTTTAGTCAGTGGCCATGGCTGAAAGCACTGATGTATTTCATATGTTGGCTATTCAAGTTATGTTAGATGGTGCCAACTACCCATTATGGGCTTATGTGACACGTCATATATTGGTCACAAACGTATTGTTGAATATTGTGTAGGGTGTTGGAAAACATCATATTATGCATGTAGATAAAGTTATTGAAGCTCATGTAGATCACATCAAAGATGGTGATATTCTTTAGGTTCCTTTTCATGTTGCAATTCTTGTTGCACCTACTATAGAGCAACTTTGTTGGGATGGCAAAGATGCTCAGGCACATCCATTGATAGCCTTGTCTGTCAAATGTGCCATTACTCCATACATCACTCTTGCAGAATAGTAAAGGATGCTTGGGATACATTTATCACTTTATACCAGACAAGGAATGAGGCTCACGCTGCTAACCTCCAAAAGTAGTTGGAAAATGAGCACATGAATGAAGAATATTCCATGGATAGTTTTTTGACAAAGATCAAATATTTGAAGGAGCAATTGATTTTTTTCTGATGAAGTTTTCTTGATAGATCACTTGTGCAGAGTGTTCTAAATGGTCTTCCAGATTCGTATAAGAGTTTTCCTTCTACTCTTTGATTGATCATGAAAGGCAATCCAAATTCCTTAACAATTGAGGAGTTAATCTCTATTCTATTGCAGGAACATTAGTCCAGGTAGAATAGGTCCATTATGTGTGTCTTTCTTGGCTAGTCAAAAGGGCAAAGCTAAATGGAGCTCATCCACTAGTAAGCAAAAAGCTGCCAATTCTCCACAATCAAAGAAGAGTCTGCTAATCTTGTGCAAAATGAATAATGGGCATTTACGACTGTTTGCAGTTATGACCCATCTTCTCATGGACAATGTATGTTTGGAGTAAACTTAGATGTTTGATACTTTGATAGTGGGGCAACCAAACATATTAGCTCGCAGTGTCATTTCTTCACTTCATTGGAGCCTTCCCCTATAGATAATACTCTCATATGCATCAACAACTCCTCTTATCCTATCATGGGAGTTGGTAAGATCATACTGAGTATTATCGATGGTAGTTCTTTTACATTGTTAGATTCTTTATTTGTGTTAGGGATAAAAAGCAAATATGTTATCAGTTTCAGCATTAGCCAAGATCAGCTTGGTTGTAAAATTTGTTCATGACAAGTGTACATTTCATGATCTCTGAAATGGCAATGTCATTATTTCTTCTAGCATTTTATATCATCGGCTGTATAAGCTCATAAAATATGAAAAATCTATGAATGATTCAGGATGTGTAGTACATAATTCTCAAGATATGTTAGATGCAAAGCTTTGGCATGCACGCTTTGGTCATCTGAATTTTTCTAGTTTTCTACACCTATAGAAATACAAAATGGTGTCCTCTCTGCTCAAACTTAAGGCACCTCACAAACATGTTTGTGAACGCTATATTTTAAGAAAAAAGCAGCATCTCTCATTCTAAAAAGATGGTTCAGTTCGAGCTACTCAAAAATTGCATCTTGTTCATTGTAATGTCTATGGTCCTATGCAAACACCCTCCTTTGAGAAGTATCTTTACTTCATGACTTTCATTGAATGTTTTCCAAGGCATGCATGGGTATATCCATCAAAAGCAAAGTCTAAAGTGTTTATGTGCTTCAAACACTTTTTGGTTTTGGCTAAAAATTGTTCTACATGTAAAATGGGCACCCTCCATTTTGATCAAGGAGGGGAATATGTTGGAGATAGACGTCTGCGGAAGCACGCGAATAGAACAAGAAAGAAGAAGAAGCTTGGAGCACAAACACACAATACTGAATATATTACTAGAGAATGTACAAAGATAAGTAGCCCATTAGGGAATAGGCGTATGTACAAGCCGGGGGAAAAAAACCTCCTAAAGAGGGAAAAAAGTGCCCCGGCGGTCCTAGAGTGTTCACACACATCACTACCTAAATATATCAACAAATCCCCCCTGGGAGTGATGCGGTGAACAAGGAGCTGGCACTCATGTATAAGGAAGTGCCAAGCTATGTGGAAATCACTCCACAAAAGGAAGTAAGCCCTAAGCTTTGCGGAAAGCTTCAAACTTCTCCCTAGGCAGAGCCTTCGTGAAAAGGTCTGCAATGTTTTCCTGCGTGGGCACATATGCCAAGCTGATCTCCCTAGCAGAGAACCTCTCCCTGACATAGTGATAATGCACCTCAATGTGCTTAGTGCGAGCATGGAACACAGGGTTCCTCACAACTGCCAATGCAATCTGACTGTCAGTGAAGATGGTGGTGGCAGAAGACTGGCCAACACCCAAATCAGCCATAAGGTGTTGAGCCACACACACTCAACAGTCGCTATGAAAGCTGCCCTATACTCAGCCTCACAACTAGAAGTGGCCACAGTAGGCTGCTTCTTGCTCAACCAAGATATATATGAGCTACCAAGCATGAAGCAAAAAACCACTGGTGGACACACGAGTGTCATAGCAACCAGCCCAATCTGAGTCAGAATAAGCATGCAAATCTGGCGGTAGTGATCCCCCCAAGTAGCCGAGTACCACTCAAGTAGCAAAAGATGTGCTTAACGGCTTTCCAATGCGTGACTCTTGGGCAATGCATAAACCTGCTCATCTGTGAGACAACAAACTGAATATCTGGCCGAGTAATGCATAAGTAAATCAAGCATCCAATAGCCTGCTGATAGAGAACAATATCAAATGCATCTCTAGCATCATGAAGCCTCAATCGTAAACCTGTCTCCATAGGAGTGGCAATAGGCTTACAATCTTCAAGGCCAAACAATAATGTGTCAATATATTTCGTTTGACACAAAGCCATTCCACCATCAACGTGCATAAACTGAATGCCCAAATAGTGATGCAAATGCCCCAAATTAGACATCTCAAATGAGGCATGCAAATCAGCCTTAAAATCAGCAATATGTGTCTCAATAGGATCAATGAGCAACATGTCATCAACATAGACAACAATGATCAGAAGAACATCATTAGCACGTTTAACATATAAGGTGCTTTCAATTGGACTGTTCTCAAAACCATGTGCAATCAGATAGGCATGTATCTTCTCATACGAAGCACGTGGTGCTTTCTTTAAACCATATAATGCCTTCTTTAACCTGCAAACCTGGTTTTGATGCCCTTTCTGCACAAAGTCACGAGGCTGAAAAACATACACTTCTTCATGCAAGTCACCATTCAGAAATGCTGTTTTAATGTCCAATTGATGCACATTCCAACCATGATGGGCTGCAAGTGCACAAATGCTCCAAACAATAGTCATACGGCATGTAGGTGCAAAGGTCTCATCAAAATCTATGCCTCTTTCCTGTGCATAATCCTTTGCAACAAGCCTAGCCTTATACCTGTCAACTGTACCATCAGGTTTACGCTTCAGCTTGTATACCCATTTAGTGCCAATGGCCTTCTTGCCAGGAGGCAAGTCACATAAAGACCATGTACCATTCTTCATTATAGCATCATATTCAGATTGCATAGCAGCCATCCAATTTTCTGAATTTTGTGCTTCATCAAAAGAAACAGGTTCATTCTCATCACAGAGACTAGATGCAGCCATAGCATAGCAATCTGATGCAAAGGAGGCACTATGAGAACCTGAACGAGTACGATATGACAAAGGTGCATCTAATTTGCTGTCACGCAAAGTCTGCACCAGCCACTTTGGCATAGTTTTTGCCTGCTCAATATCAACTCTCTCATCAACAAGTGCATCATGTAAATCTGCATCAGAAATGGAATGATCTGCATCATCATATGAAACCTGCAAAGTCTAAGAAGTTGCCTCATTAGGACCAGCACTAGCCTGTCCACTTGTAAAAAGAGGCATCAAAGTATCATACATGTCTTTGGAGCTAACAGATATCTCCTTAGTACATGAAAGCAATGGCTGAATAGCATCTTCCACAAAGACAACATCACGGCTAACCAGAATGTGTTTAGTCTGTGGATGATAGAGACGATAGCCTTTACTTTCAGAACTGTACCCCAAAAAAATACATTTTACTACCTTATCATCAAACTTTCTGCGATGTTGTTCATGCACTAATGCATATGCCAAACAACTAAAAACACACAGATGAGCAACATATGGCTTGCGGTCATGCCAAGCCTCATATGGAGTGATAGACTGCAACGCTTTAGTGGGACACCTGTTCAGTACATATGCTGCACACATGACAGCCTCAAGCCAGAAACTATGTGGTAAAGCCTGACTTTTGACCATGCACCTCGCCATCTCCATGAGTGACCTGTTCTTTTGTTCAGCAACTCCATTCTGTTGAGGTGTATACGGCACTATACACTGGTGTTTTATCCCACGTTCAGCCAGAAATGCATTAAAATCTGAAGACATATATTCCCCCCCTCGATCAGAACGGAGGGTGCTCATTTTACATGCTGACAGATTGTCAGCCAAAACCAAAAACTGTTTGAAGCACATGAACACTTCGGACTTTTCTTTGAGTGGATATACCCATGCATGCCTGGAAAAATCATCAATGAAAGTCACGAAGTAAAGGTAATTTCCAAAAGAGGGTGTCTGCATAGGACCACAGACATCACTATGTACAAGCTACAATTTTTGTGTAGCCTGAACTGAACCATCTTTTGGAAAGGAAGAACGCTGCATTTTGCCCAAAATACAACCTTCACAAACATGTTTTCCAGGTGCCTAAAGTTTGGGCAAAGAGGACACCATTTCAGATTTCTGCAGGCGTAATAAACTAGCAAAATTCAGATGACCAAAGCCTGCATGCCAAAGCTTTGCATCTGACATAGCCTGAGAATCATGAACTGTACATGCCGAATCATTCACAGATCTTTCATAGTCTATGAGCTTATACAGCCCACGACATAAGATGCCAGAAGCAATAATCACATCGCCATTTGAGAGAGCATGGACTGTGTTGCGAACATTTGTTTTATGTAGGGTACAAGTTTCAAATTATGTAAATACCTTTGGGAAGTCTTCAAATACTTCAAGAAAGCTCATATTATTCATAAAATGTAGCAAAAATACCACGTGAGTTCTAGAACATGGTGAGTCAAATTAGTGAGGCACAAAGGAGCTTCAGTGGTGTCCTAGTGGAAGGTCGATGTGGCTAGTTATCAAAGTCCATCAATACTTTGCTTATTTGAGCACTTGAGTCATGTAATACCTCCATCCAAGTGTCTACCATGAATTTAGATGTATTAGGAAGGTTTTAGATTAGTTTCCCATGCTATAAAAAGAGGAGAAAAGTCGTGATCTTGTGGGATGTCCAATAGAGTCATATGTGTATCTCTACACTATTGTAGTTTTGTATGCAGAGATTGCAGAGCTTGTATCTCCCTCTTTATATATCCAAATTACATGTTTGATAGCTCATTGGAATGCTCTTCTTGTCTACTTTCCTCTTGTAAATTTTCATAATCATTGGATTTGTGAGTTGAGAGCAATACTCTCTGCAAATAGTGTGTGTTCTCTGTTTTTTATCCCTGCTGAAGGTCTCCATTAAACCTCAAACTTGCAGAGGTCATATCTCCTTGTGTATGTATCCAAATCATGTGTTCTTTGGCTTGTTAGAAAGCTCTTTAAGTCTACTTGTATTCTACAAAAGTTTTAAAGTCATTGGAGTTGTGAGTTAAGAGAAGTAGTCTCTGCAAGTGATGTGTGTCCTCAGGTTCATCTCTGTTTCAAGGTCTCCATTAAAGCTGCATATTACAGAGGTCATAGCTCATTGTGTATTTATCCATTTGAGGTGTTCTATATCTTGTTGGAAAGCTCTTAGAGTCTAGTTTATGTGTGTGAAACAGTTTTGGAAAATTCTAAGTGACTAAAGAGCAATTTTCTCTGCGAGAAAATTGGTCTATGCATACAAGTTTGTGAAGAAGTCAACTAGGTCCTGTTGGGTTTCACCTACTTCTAGCTGTACTTTGGAGATCAATAAAATCCAAAATTTGTATCAGAGCAAGTACTTGGAGGCTTGGAGAAGGTTATCATACCTTGACGAAGAATTTGAAGCTATCAAAGAAGCAGTTCATCATCAACACTACACAAAGGTAGAAGAATATTGCAAGGAGGCATCTGAAGCAACATCCAAGCAAAGAAAGGTGCACATACCTCATTTACAAGGTAAATATTATATTTCTTCTCATCACACACATTGGAAAGGAGGCTTAAAGGAGGAAGCTTAGCATTTGTATTATGGGAGACCAACATGCACAAATAGAGAAGCTTGATAAGACCAATTATCAAGCATGGAAGTTTTGAATCACAGCATACTTGCAAGGTAGAGGCTTGTATGGTTTGATTGACGGCACAGATATCAAACCCGCATTACCAGAGGACTCAAATCAGCAACAATTGAGGGAGTTTAGACTTTGGAATGAGAGAGACAAAAGGGTTATATTCATTTTATCACAAAATATTCAAGTTTCAATGGTAGGACACATACAAGATCTAGACACAAGTGGAGATGTTTGGCTTGCATTGGAAAGGTTGTATGCTACAGGTACAAGAGCAAGGAAGATTCAACTCAAAAATGAGTTGAATAACATAAAGAAAGATACAAGGACATCGGTCAATGATTACATATTGAAAGTTAAAGAGATTGCAGATCAACTAGGATCAATTCAAGCTCATGTGGAGGATGACGACTTGGTTGCACATACTCTCAACGGACTCAAAGATGATGAGAGATGGAAACCCTTCATTACTTCAGTTTATGTCAGAGGAGAATTACCAGATTTTGATCAACTTATTGCCCTCATGGTCACGGAGGAGAAAATCTAAATGGTTCTACTTCAAATAAAAAAGGATCTCAAGGACAAGCTCTTTATGTAGGATCATCAAGAGGTGGAAACAGAGGTGGAAGAGGTTCAAATAGAGGTCGAGGAAGAAGGAGTGATGATCAAAGGACTTCAAGTAGCTTCTTCAACACAAGAGGAAGAGGAAGATCAAGCGCTAGAGGTACGAGAGGCTACTACAATTACAACCAAAGACAAAGGAGTGAAGATAATAAGAACAATTGCTATATATGTGGAAGGTATGGACACTATGCCAGAGATTGTTATCAAAATGAAAATAATCAAGGTGGTAATCGAAGAGGAGGCTATTCAAGAAGAGGTAAACAACAAGGAAATTATGCAGTTGAAGGTAAAAGTGATGATTATGATTCTCTTCTTATGATGAATGTAGAACTAAGATGAATTGCAATAGCGATGTATGGTATGTAGATAGTGGTTGTTCTAATCACATGTCTCATGATGCTTCATGGTTTTCTAATATGCATAATCCGTCATGTAAAGGTCATGTTGAAATAGGAGATGATACAACACATAAGATTATGCAGGTTGGAGATGTTGTTATGCAGGATAAGAGCAAGACAAATTGCTTGAAGGATGTACTTTATGTGCCAACGATCACTAAGAATTTGATGTCGGTTGGTCAAATGGTAGAAAAAGGTCTACGAGTGAGATTTAATCATGCAGGTTGCTTCATTGAGGATCCAAAGCAAAGGAGGTTAATTGCTAGAGGTAAAAAACAAGGTAGATTGTTTACATTCAAGGTAAACCCAAATCATACAAACTATTTCTCTTATGGTATGCATCGAATAGCACAGCTTGATCTATGGCACAAAAGGATTGGACACATGAATGTACACAGGTTAAAGGAGCTATCAAAGAAGAGGATTGTTGAAGGATTACCTGATCTTACTAAGCAACATATGGTGCAGCTTTGTGAAGCATGTCAAATGGGTAAGCAGAGTAGACAACCTTTCAAGCATTCAAGCTATGTAAGTGATGGTTTGCTAGATCTCATACACACAGATGTGTGGGGACCTACTAAAGAGGCATCCTTGGTTGGTAATAAGTACTATGTATCATTCATTGACGATCATAGTAGAATGACATTTGTGTATTTTATTAAACATAAGAGTGAGGTCTTTGATTGTTTCAAGAAGTTCAAATCATATGTCAAAAAGCAAACAGGAAGGTATATTAAGAAGCTAAGATCCGATGGAGGAGGAGAGTATTTCTCTCAAGCTTTTACTGATTTTTTGTATGATGAAGGTATCAAAAGAGAAGTTACATGCAGGTATACTCCACAACCAAATGGAGTCGCAGAAAGAAGAAACAGAATCATAGCAGAAGCATCTAGAAGCATGCTTAATGATATGTGTTTGCCTAATTATTTTTGGGCTGAAGCTGTTAGCACAAGTGTTTACATTATGAATAGAGTTCCGACTGCTGGAGTTCATCATTTGACACCATATGAGGTATGGCATGGAAGGAAATCAAGTGTAAGTCATTTGAAAGTATTTGGTTGTGTATGTTATGTACATGTACCTAGTGAGGTGAGATCTAAACTTGATGCGAAATCAGAAAAATGTATATTTATTGGTTATGTAGATACTCAAAGAGGATATAGATGCTATAATCCTCATACCAATAAGGTTGTTGTGTCAAGAGATGTAAACTTTGATGAATCACTTTCATGGTATGCAGATAAGAATTGTTTGCAGGTCATGGATGAAAATGAAGAAGGTGTGGTTGAAGGAGATGAATGCATAGTTCAGCCATCAGGAAGTTCAAATGATGAAAGGAGTGGTTTAGATGAAGAAAGAGGATCACCTTTCAATGGAAGATTAAGGCAAGAGTCACCTCCAAGTGTTAAAAGTAAAGGTAAACTCAAACTTGTTGAAGTTAATGATGAAGGAGAGGAAATTAGTGATGTATGTGAGTATGGAGAATCATCAAAGGTTCCTAATAAGAAAGGAAGAGCATCAACATTGGAGGTAAGAAGAACTTCAAGAGTAAGTAAGCAACCTCAAAGGTATACTTATGAATCTTTCATGAATACTCATTATGCTTTTATGACAAAAGTTGAGCAGGAAAATGAACCCACATGTTATGATGAGGCCAAAGGAGATGAAAAGTGGGAGAAAGCAATGAGAGAAGAAATGGAAGCACTACAGGATAACAAGACTTGGAATTTAGTTCCAAGTACACCAAAGCAAAAGGTAATTGGTTGCAAGTGGGTTTTTAAGATTAAAAGAAATAGTGATGGTAGTGTGTCTAGATATAAGGCTAGACTTGTCGCAAAAGGATATAATCAAACTCAAGGTGTGGACTATGAGGAAACATTTAGTCCAGTAGCAAATATGCAACAATGAGAACTTTGTTGGCTTTAGCTGCAAGTAAAAGGTGGAATATATGTCAACTCGATATAAAGAATGCCTTTCTTAATGGTGAGTTAAATGAAGAAGTGTATATGTCACAACCAGATGGTTATGTGGATGCAAAATGTCCTAATCATGTATGCAGGTTAAAGAAGGCATTGTATGGTCTTAAGCAGGCACCAAGGGCATGGAATGCAAGGTTGGTAAAGTATCTTATGCTGCAAGGATACACAGCGATGTCGGGTCGTGAGAGATGCTCGGATGGTGGATCAAGTCATCCGCCTAAATCGTTCGGCACACGCGGGGTGTCTGTAGCAAACTCAGGCTTATGAAAATAAGGGTTCCAATATAAATTACCTAATTCTATGACTGAAACTAAAGTTCTCTTATAAAAGTAAATAGTTTTAATTAACTATGGACCGTAAGGACGGGCAGCCTCGTACATAGCAACAGCTTCCTGATATGAGATTGAAACTTCCATAATGGGTTCTTCTACTAAACTTTCAGGTAAGCTAGAGGGTTCTGGTCTGTCTAGAGTTGGCGGAATATTTTCAATATTTTCAATATTTTCAATAGTACTGTGTTCAGACTCATGAACTAACTTAGAAGACATCAAGGAAAGTAATGGAAAAACTAATGAAACAATTTGATGCTAACTGTTTGAATGAATTAAATGATATGCTAATGGTTCGAATTAATAATTCTAATACAACTGGAAGGCCTAAACAATTGGATAATTGTCTAGTCAATTGGATAGTTGACTAAATGAGAAATAAGATTTAAATGGATCTTTAAGCTGCCGCTTCACTTCAATTGTCTTCACTTCAATTAATTGTAATCTTCAATGTTTCTGCAAAAAACATGAGGAATATTAGTAATCTAACAAAAAATTAATGAGAAATATTAAACATATACTTTACATACATAAAACATACACATGTTCATGCATGCTAATATACATTCATGCACATGTTCTAATGCAAATGCTAATACCTAATTTTATGCAACTATACATGCATGCTAACACTCAACCACATGTTAACATACACACATGCATCTTTGCATATCCACTCTATAGTTCCTATATGTAGCTACATTCACAAACCTAAACATTAATATACTAATTTAATATAATATTCATGCATACACACATTCATTAGCTCATACATATGCATTGTCACATATGCTAACATAAACTCATTCAAACATTTAATGTTTGCTTAACCAATCTTACTTACATTCCTACTTGAACTTGTATTTCAACAAGCATATACTATTATGCTCCCACACACATTAGTTCTCATGAATATACAATTACTCATTTAAACTAATACTTAGATGCATTTATGCATATGCATATAATAGTTCAATTACTTACCCATGCATAAAATCATATGCTAACACTCACTGTAATGCACACATATGCACATGCTAGCACTACCTCACTCATAAACATGCATTCTTTTTCACTCAGAAACATGCATTCATGCACACATCACTCACATGTATACATCACTCACATGTATGCTCTCATGCACACATGCACTCTTACTCACAGTCATACATACATGCATACATCTCACATGCATATAATGCATACAATGACACATATTTAATATACATAGTCTTTAATATAAATATGCATACTAACCATGCAAACATGCATGATTTACTTAAGCACACATGGATGTAATTACTAAATAACAAATAATTTAATAAATAATACTTACTAAATAATGAACTAATTATTTAATACTATTAGTTTAATATTCCTAATGCTACAAAAGAAACACCTAATTAAGCCATATCGAATACACATTCTCTCTCTCTCTCTCTCTTTCTCTCTCTCTCTCTCTCTCTCTCTCTCTCTCTCTCTCTCTCTCTCTCTCTCTCTCTCTCTCTCTCTCTCTCTCTCTCTCTCTCTTTCTCTCTCTCTCTCTCTCTCTCTCTCTCTCTCTCTCTCTCTCTCTCTCTCTCCCCCTATCTCTCTCTCTCTTCTCTCTACCGTGCGCAGTGCCAGGGGAAGGGAGGGAGTCTCTCTCTCTCTCTCTCTCTCTCTCTCTCTCTCTCTCTCTCTCTCTCTCTCTCTCTCTCTCTCTCTCTCTCTCTCTCTCTCTCTCTCTCTCTCTCTCTCTCTCTCTCTCTCTCTCTCTCTCTCTCTCTCTCTCTCTGCCGTGCGCAGCGCCAGGGGGGGGGAGGGAGTCTCTCTCTCTCTCTATCTCTCTCTCTCTCTCTCTCTCTCTCTCTCTCTCTCTCTCTCTCTTTCTCTCTCTCCTTGTCTCTCTCTCTCTCTCTCTCTCTCTCTCTCTCTCTCTCTCTCTCTCTCTCTCTCTCTCTCTCTCTCTCTCTCTCTCTCTCTCTGCCGTGCGCAGCGCCAGGGGGGGGAGGGAGTCTCTCTCTCTCTCTCTCTCTCTCTCTCTCTCTCTCTCTCTCTCTCTCTCTCTCTCTCTCTCTCTCTCTCTCTCTCTCTCTCTCTCTCTCTCTCTCTCTCTCTCTCTGCCGTGCGCAGCGCCAGGGGGGGAGGGAGTCTCTCTCTCTCTCACTCTCTCTCTCTCTCTCTCTCTCTCTCTCTCTCTTTCTCTCTCTCCCTCTCTCTCTCTCTCTCTCTCTCTCTCTCTCTCTCTCTCTCTCTGCCGTGCGTAGCGCCAGGGGGGGGAGGGAGTCTCTCTCTCTCTCTCTCTCTCTCTCTCTCTCTCTCTCTCTCTCTCTCTCTCTCTCTCTCTCTCTCTCTCTCTCTCTCTCTCTCTCTCTCTCTCTCTCTGCGCGCGCGCTGCGCGCTGCAGACAGAGGAGAGAGGGGGGGAAGTACACACACACACACACAATACACACACGCAATACACACATAACACACATCACACATACACAACACACATACGTGCACATACACACATCACATACACACTCACATATCACATACACGCACACACATATAACACATACACTCACTTCACACACACACACTTCACATACACACATACATCACGTACACACACTTCACACACACACACACATATACAACACATATCACATACACGCACACACATATAACATATTCACGCACATATACATAACACGTACATTCAACACATATCACATACACATAACACATACGCACATAACACATAACACACATATATATAACTGCAGGGACTCAGACCAAGCCACGGAATAGGCATGGGCATGCTTCCAGCCGGACAATCATGCTTCCAGCCGGACAATCAACAGCAGTACATAAAACCCGAGCACAAGGAGGGTCTAATGAGAAAGAAGGAAGAACAGAAGAAAGTAAAGAGCAGGAGACAGTACCTGCAAAATACATGAGGAGAAACTTGAGCTCAACACACATTTAAATACATACACAAGTCCTTCCTAATCCACTCTTTTGGTTTTAACTTTTAATCTACAACCACACTTTAATCTCCTTACTTTCACCACACTTTAAATTGACTTTATTTACACAACTCACTTACTCCATTCTTTTAACCTTTTTCATATACACCATTCATTTAAAGTTTCTCTTTAACTTCCTTTAATTGCATCATTTATTCCAACCACTCTTTCAATCACTTTAGTTACACATCTTCTATAAACCACTCTTTTTCCTAGTACTCATATAGACCACTAGTTATTTATCCATTTAATTAATCATTCTAATTCTATTTACCCTAAATTTCTCAATTAAATAAATTCATTAAATTAAACTTAGGTTAAGCTTTTAATTAATTAGAACCTTAGTATTAAATGTACATACATGATTAAAGTAATGATTAATAACATAGTTTAATTTTTAATACATAAATATGTAATTTATATATATTAATGTTTTTAAATAACATTTATTTTAACCCTTTAAATATAATAAAACCCTAGAAAACCTATTTGAAACCCATAAAACCCTATTGAAACCCTACTTAAACCCATCAGAAATTCATGAAAATCCTTTAAAACCCTATCTCTAACCCATGATAAATCATCTAAACCCTAGCTTTAACCTATTGGAATCATTGAAGATCCTTTGGATTAACTCTACGGACTTAAACTTATATAAACTTATGAAACCCTAGGGGTATAGACTCATATGTCTTCGATGTATCAATTTAAAACACTCATTAAATGAGTAATTAGGGTAACCCTAATATAAACACATATTCTTCATCATTTTTTTGTACCTGTAAACACTTCAAAAGTAGTTAATTCAATCCAGAACAATTGATCAACAGTGAAAAAGAGGTTTAGAATTCACCAATTAAGTTGCTTTTATTTCCTCTGGTTATCAACTGGAAGATGCAAATCTTCCCGACATCCACCGCCACCAAACCTGCACATCGTCCCGATGGGCCAACTTGCAGATTTAGGGAAGCAGCATTTTCAATGATTATCCTGAAATTAAATCATAGAACAGCATCAAATTCTTTTATAAATATATTTAAATTATCAAATTTTTAATCTTTTCAACATGCACATGAAGTTTATTTCAATTACATCTGGCAATGAAAACATATTAAAGTATAAAGGTAAACTAGTAACCTGTTCAGTCAACAAACATTAATTTACATTTCATCCATTTATAAACTATGTAAAGATTAGTATAAAACAGAATTCATTTTCATTCATTCAAATGCAGGTTTCGTTATATATATGCATTCACATATGAGCAATCAAGCATGCCAAAGAAATCTACTAAATCTACTTGGACAGACAGCCGCCTTGTATGCCCAATTTTAATCACTAGATGTGTTTTTCACAACTAGTTTCTTCATATAAATATGATGTAAACTTCATATTGATAATAAATGTAAATACCTTTTTGGGGTGGAAGAAGGTATAACTTCCATGTCAATATTCTTTTTTTTTTTTTTTCGCTACTTTTTTGTTTTAAAGGGGAAAGGCTTAACCCCTTAATCCGAGCTAAGGATCTAGCTGCATGGACAAGAAAGATCTAGGTTTTCACAGACATGTATCATGCGACAATATGCTCCTACATATATACAACTACTTTCGTTATCTAAATGAACTACAAATCCTTCTATTTTTAACAAATCTCACTTAATCTATAAATGTAGAAATATAAATTATGTCTTTTTTCCTAATATGGTTAAATAGAGTCCTTTATAAAGTAATATTCTTCATTCCAGATTTTAACAATTAGTTTTATATGAATGCAAATAAAATACGTAAAACAAAATTTTAAGACAAAGAAAAATACGACCTAAAATCAATTTTATCTTAAATCTGCTTCATCTTCAATTTGCTCATCTTTATGCATCTTAATTTGTTCTTCAAAGACCTGTTAAAATTCAACCAGCAACAGCTAAACATGCAAAATTAATAAATTTCATATTCAAATCTTCTCTTGGTTTTCCTGCAAAAGAAACCCACACTAAAGAAATTCATTCATACATAATTAATCATGCTCATCATCAAACATTACTTCATACCTTTCATCATCTCTTTGTTTAAATAATTTAATTCTTTTGCCAGCAATTAAGTTTTTAAGAGGCGTGCCATCTAATTCGCGTAAGGCATACGTTCCATTATCATAGGTTTTGACTACCACATAAGGTCCAAACCAACGTCTTTTAAGTTTCCTACGGGCATCATACTGAGAATCAAACGTACTATCATACAGTAAAACCCAATCATTAACATAAATCGGCTTTGGCCTTAACCTATGTGATTTATCAAAATACTTCTTGTTTTTCAATCGAGAATCTTTTAGTTTAACTATAGCCTCTTCTAAACGTTCATTCCCTTGCTCTAACTGCTGGATTCGCAGAGCTAATAAATCTTCTGTTGATAAATTATCTTTCCATGGTAAAGTAGTCCAAGTAAGAATTTGCGTATGCACAGGGAAAATTGATTTCTGGCAATACATCAACTCTGCCGGCATATACCCCGTCGTTCTAGTGCAGGTCATTCTATCGGCCCACAACGCAAATGGCAGATAATTTGGCCAATTCTTAATTTCTCCATTACAAGCTTTGGAAATTGCTTTAATAATAGGAGAATGCCCTCGCTCAATCTTCCCATTAGCTTCAGGGTTGTAAGCAGTAGTAAGGGCTAAGCGAATTCCATGCCTAGCAAAGAATTCTCTAGCCTCCTGTGCATCTAACTCTCCCCTATCAGCCACTACCTTTTCTACATAACCAAATCGTGAAATGACATCCTCAAGAAGAAATTTGCATACATTCAAGGTTGTCTTAGATCTTAAAGCTCGGCCTTCTACATGATTCGTAAGATCTTCACGTGCTAAGACTATATATCTCATCTTATTGATACCTTTGGGCATGGTAACTAAGTCTACAACCCATTTATAATGGATGCATGGTGGATAGGTAGGATGCAACGGATCCCTATGTTTGACTGAGGAATGAATCTGACATACGTCACATGAAGTAACATAATTTTTAACAGTAACATAAATCCCTGGCCACCAGTATCCTTCTCTAATTTTTTCATACGTAGCTACAAAACCTTTATGTCCTGCCCATAAAGTATCATGCATACTCTTCATGACTTGTAACTGAAGATCCTTAGTACCTAGTACTCGTTGTGGCAATCTAATTTTTCCCCTCGCATGTCTCCAAATGAAACCATCTTTCAGGAAAAAGTTGTAAGCTCTTTTCCTAATATCCCAAAATCTATTTGAAGACCATGAAGGTGCCCTAACCAAAGTACTTAAATACTTTCCAATATCCTGCCACTCTCCTTCGTATTCTTCAATATTAAACTGTTCATATGCGTATGCTTTAGAATCATAATTAATTGCATTTATTTCTAATTATGTTTCTTCCTCATTATCAAATCTAGCTCGAGAAAGCATATCAGCCACAGGATTAGATTTACCTGCAATATGTATCAAAACAGGATTTATAAACTTGATGTATGAAATCCATCTAAGCATGGCAATGTCGGGTGATGAACAGTTTGTAATCATTCCAATCAGAGGTAGACAATCTGTCTCAACTATTACATTTTCACCTATAAAATATTCTTTATCGGATTTTAATGCCGCGACTAAACCCCATAGTTCTCGTTTAATTTGCGGATAATTTCTTTGCGTATCGTGTAAAATCTTTGCTCCAAATCTCACAGCATACCTATTGCCCTCTTCATCGTCCTGACCAATAACCCATCCTATTCCTATAGGGCTCGTATCAACAGTTAAAATGATAGGCTTTTGATCAGTATAATCTACTCGCTTTAAAATAGGAGCTTCAAGAAGTAATTTCTTTAACTTTTTCATAGCTTTTGAGTGTTCTTCAGTCCAAAGAAACTTTCGATTCTTCCTTAGTAAAGCATAAAGACAGTTTGCAACATGTGCATAGTGTGGGATCCAGATGGCATAAAACACACAAGCACCAAGAAATCGTCTTACCTCACTAATATTACTACAGGTTTCAGAAATCTTGTTTATAGCGTCGACTTTAGGTGGATATGGCCTCCGACCGTAATGTCCACATAAATGCCCAACTATAAGTACCTCATTGACACCAAAAACAGATTTCTCAATGGAGAATGTGAGACCAACCTCTTCAAATCTCTAGAAAATCCTTTCACAGTCAGAGATATGATCTACTACAAACTTCCTGCAGCCAGAGGAATCTAAAGTTTCATCTTTTGCATTCTCAATACATCCTTTAATAGGAATGTCATCAATAAATGGCATGGCTATATTAGGAATGAAGTCATGTAATACTGAATTCATGGCGTTCATCATATGCGCTACTGAATTAGTAGCTCCTTGTGGCAAAGTGCACATGCGAACTAAGCCTAAAGGAGTTTTCATGGTCGTAATGTCTCTACTTTCAATAGCAAGCTGAAATTGATCGTAGCCAGAATACAAGTCTCCCATTGAGTAAATGGCATGACCAGCGAAGGCTTCAGCGAATTCCCCTACAATGGGCCCAGTACCTACATTCCTAATAGTAACCTTGTTAACAGGTTGTAAATCTTGAATGAACCGTAACTTGCCATTTTTCTTTGGAACAGTAAACCACCTATTTGAGTAGGGTGCAGACGATGGCTCTAAAATTCGCATGTGAATCTTTTCCTTAAGAAGCCACATTAACTCTGGTAAATGGGCTTTCGGAACAGGTATGGGTCGAAGATTCCATGGAATGTGAGGCACTGTAAAGATGATCATTGGTGGTACAATTTTTGGGTCTGCACAACCTATCTCATGGGAATATAAAGAAAATGCCTTTCCATGCTTTCTAATCACTCTTTGAAATAGTTCACGTTCCTCGGGTAACAAAAAATTTTCATCATTTCCTATCTTGATTAGCTTTAAAGTTTCTTCTGTGAAGGTATGACCTATATTTGTGCGCTCTCTTAAATAAGGATCATTGGTAACTTTCCTAAACTTCTCTTCACTCTCTCGTGGTAATGATTGGGCAATTGGTTTAATTTTTTTATCAACGGTTTTGTATTTTGTATTTACTTTTGCTTCCTTTTCATTACTCATGACAAATTTAATAATCAAATCATATTCCTCAATAGAATTTAAAAGTACAAATCTAAAATTTTCTTTTTCATGCAAAATATTTTGAAGTTCTTCAATCAATGAGTTTGAAGATAAAGTTTCAATTACGGTTTCAATGTGTTCATCAGATGAAATGAATCCTTTCTCTTTATAAAATTTTTCATAATGTTTTATATTTTTTTTAGGAATTTGTTTATAATGACTGAATTGCAAATATGATGAAGGGAAATACAAAGAAAAACTATCTAAAGTATCTACAGATGGGTGCGAGACATCAAACCAAGAACCACCGTTGTCTCGCTCAACAGTGGCATCTAAGCAAAATTTTGATCATAATAAGTTCCAAACTCACGAAGAGGCATATGATCTTCACGTATCTTTTCATGAGAACGGATGGGCGTATTCCTAATTCGCTCCCTATTTCGTACATGGTTTGGGCTGACTATCATAACTTGGAGCGATTGTAGATCATCTTTAGATCTAATTCTTGCGTATGCTGAGCCGTCATCTATTACTTTAGTCTCCATTCTGGCTTCACATATGAATGGTTGACCTAAGATAATTTCATAAGAGCAGTTGTCCTGAATGAAAAAGTGGAATGTCTCAGAGATTCCACCTATCATTAGAGGTATGTTGGCACATGCTCCTAGGAGTGATCCACAACCATTGTCCGCGGTTCGCATTATCTAGCCGTGATTTTTATCAATAGGCCATTTAAACTTATCATATAATCCTTTCGAAATCACATTGATTTCAGACCCAGAGTCAATTAGGGCTAAAGCAGAATATGATCTCTTCTGATCTCCTAAGTTAACTTTAATCTCCGGTGTGCCTCTCGCCCAAAAACTTTTTCTAAAATCACTCTCTGAGTTTTTTGTTTCGTCATCTGGTACAATCGGCCCTAAGAAATTTTTGTTCACATTACAGGTATTATCTTCTTCATCTTCTGAGTCTAAAGAAAGAGATTCATGAATCAAGTGAGTTACATCGGCAACATCTTGCATCTCTACCTCTTGTGACAGAGGGAATCTCTTCCTTTTAATTAGTTTAATAAAATTTTCCTTAAATTCAATTTTTGCTATTGAGAAGATTTGTTCTAAAGTCATTGTTACTGCACTTTTTAATAAGATGTCATACAATATTTCTTTCGAATCAACTTTTTGTTCAAGTTCAGAAATAAGAATAGCTTTCGGTACTCGTTTTGGTTTCTTTTCTGGTTTCTCTTCAGGTTTTGTTTCAGGTCTAGGAATTTGCTCTACTTTGTCTGATGTTTGAATTGGCTCACTAAACACAGGTTGTTTACCCTCCCTAATTTCTTTTCTTCGCTCCTCATTTGTTTTAGAACTTTCGCCTAGTTCAAACTGAACTTTCTTAGGCTTCGGCTCATCTCTCATCTTACTTCTAGTCATTCGTCTTCCTGAATCATTTGTATCTTGCTCATCATCCCTCTTTCTTTTCTCTTCAACATTCGCAATATGCGAATATATCGAGAATTGATCGACAGGAGAGTTCCACGCAGTTTTCTGCATAATATCATCTCTTGCCTTTATCAAAGCTTCAATTGAGTAGTTCCTTGTTTCCCTTGTTTGTTCGGAATCAGAGTCACTATCAACATATTCTAGTTTAACAGCAGAAGCAGATTTCGAAGACTCAGAAAAGTTTTCATACAGCTTCTGCATCCCTCCCTTTCCCCAATTGGCAGCTAAGGGTAAATGTGTTCTATAGTCGCACAATCGCTTGTCAATATCAATTACAAGTCTTTTCTCTTTCGCATCTTTCAATGCTTCACATGTGTAAGTCAAATGATCTGTGGCATCGCACCAGATACATCTCCTCACATTGGCATTTCTCCTTTCATTGAAATTTCTTTGGTTAAATGCTTGAGGAATCGGTTGAGGAATTGGTTGGGGTACAACTGGAGGATTAGGAGGTATAAAAGATGGATTAGGAGGTACTAATGGATGATTCGGAGCTACTAATGGTGGATTTGGAGCATTTACTGGTTGAGGATAAATAGTCGGATGAGCTTGCATTGCAGGTTTATCTTGTAGGTTTAAAGCATACACCACATTCTGCAAAGCCGCTACCTCTTTAGACATATTCTCGTGCATATGCATCATATTGTCCAACTTGTTAAACAAAATCTCAAATTGTAACTCGGTTGGTACTCTAGATGTGGATGTTGTAGGCTCAACTTTTGAATCTATATGTGTATCCCTAGTTGCCTGAATCGGAGGAAAACTGGAAGATGGTTGAGACATCGATTCATAAAGGAGTGTTTTACGTTGGATCATGTGAGCAACCGCTTCAACTACAGTTTTCACTACACCCCAGTCATCTGTAAGCCCATATTTCTTTCCCGGTTCTTCAAGCCTACGCTCAACCTCTACCCTTATATCTGGAGTCAAGATTTTAAGAAAATATAAAATGATATCTGGGGTAAGGGCAACTCTATCCTGTTCGGGTAATTGAGAGAATCTTTTCATAAATTCGCCATGGAGTTGAGTTAAAGAAATGTGAGGCTTAGGTGAACTAATCCATTTCATAAATCCTTCTCTACTATGTTGACTGTAGTCTTCTAAGTAGAATTCCTTATGCAGCTCTTTTCTAAACTCATCCCATTCCTTATTGTCATGTATATCCATAATAGCTTTTACAGTACCTATGGCCAGACGTCCAAGATAGGATTTCCACTTTGTTTCAGGTAAACCGTGTAACTTAGCTAATTCCTCAAACGTGTCTAAATAATTTGTAACATTCATACCAGTAAATTTCCCTTTATCTTTTAATAACGTTTCAACTACCTTTTGTCCTTGCGTTTCGTGCATCATAGTTTGAAATAGCTCGTCCATTTTTGAAGTTTGTTTTGACCTAGCTTGAACAATTCTAACTATATCCTGAACTTCTTTTGTTACTCTTTCCTTATGTTCAGCTACTAATTCTGAAATTCCGTTAGAGTCCAGTTTGTTAAGTTTATACTATGCCAATATGCTTCAAGTAAAGCTATGATTAACGCTTAACCTATGATTAACAAACAATTGCCTTTAACCTATACCAATAATAAAATTTTGCACCCAAGAATGTAAGGGTAAAGAAATTATACCAACTGCTCGAAGATGAGGCTCAAAACAGTGTTTTCTGTGAAATTCAATACATTTATTGATTTGAATCAAAACCTAAATACATAGTTTGCTAAAATGGGTGCGAACGTTGTGTTCTTCAATTGTTGATGAAAGGGGTGGCGAGATGAGGGTAGCTACTTGCCACTCTTCGTGGAGGCGCTCAGTTCCCTAGGGAACAGCCCTCAACACCTAGAAAAGTGCAAGGTTCCAACGACACAGCCACAGCTTCCACGGATGAAGAAGCTTCTGCAATTCAACCTGTCGATGTATGCATATGCAAGCAAAATTTAAAATTTATACCTAAGCTGCATCGCCGTTTGTTCACGTCGGGTTCACCAATGTCGGGTCGTGAGAGATGCTCGGATGGTGGATCAAGTCATCCGCCTAAATCGTTCGGCACACGCGGGGTGTCTGTAGCAAACTCAGGCTTATGAAAATAAGGGTTCCAATATAAATTACCTAATTCTATGATTGAAACTAAAGTTCTCTTATAAAAGTAAATAGTTTTAATTAACTATGGACCGTAAGGACGGGCAGCCTCGTACATAGCAACAGCTTCCTGATATGAGATTGAAACTTCCATAATGGGTTCTTCTACTAAACTTTCAGGTAAGCTAGAGGGTTCTGGTCTGTCTAGAGTTGGCGGAATATTTTCAATATTTTCAATATTTTCAATAGTACTGTGTTCAGACTCATGAACTAACTTAGAAGGCATCAAGGAAAGTAATGGAAAAACTAATGAAACAATTTGATGCTAACTGTTTGAATGAATTAAATGATATGCTAATGGTTCGAATTAATAATTCTAATACAACTGGAAGGCCTAAACAATTGGATAATTGTCTAGTCAATTGGATAGTTGACTAAATGAGAAATAAGATTTAAATGGATCTTTAAGCTGCCGCTTCACTTCAATTGTCTTCACTTCAATTAATTGTAATCTTCAATGTTTCTGCAAAAAACATGAGGAATATTAGTAATCTAACAAAAAATTAATGAGAAATATTAAACATATACTTTACATACATAAAACATACACATGTTCATGCATGCTAATATACATTCATGCACATGTTCTAATGCAAATGCTAATACCTAATTTTATGCAACTATACATGCATGCTAACACTCAACCACATGTTAACATACACACATGCATCTTTGCATATCCACTCTATAGTTCCTATATGTAGCTACATTCACAAACCTAAACATTAATATACTAATTTAATATAATATTCATGCATACACACATTCATTAGCTCATACATATGCATTGTCACATATGCTAACATAAACTCATTCAAACATTTAATGTTTGCTTAACCAATCTTACTTACATTCCTACTTGAACTTGTATTTCAACAAGCATATACTATTATGCTCCCACACACATTAGTTCTCATGAATATACAATTACTCATTTAAACTAATACTTAGATGCATTTATGCATATGCATATAATAGTTCAATTACTTACCCATGCATAAAATCATATGCTAACACTCACTGTAATGCACACATATGCACATGCTAACACTACCTCACTCATAAACATGCATTCTTTTTCACTCAGAAACATGCATTCATGCACACATCACTCACATGTATACATCACTCACATGTATGCTCTCATGCACACATGCACTCTTACTCACAGTCATACATACATGCATACATCTCACATGCATATAATGCATACAATGACACATATTTAATATACATAGTCTTTAATATAAATATGCATACTAACCATGCAAACATGCATGATTTACTTAAGCACACATGGATGTAATTACTAAATAACAAATCATTTAATAAATAATACTTACTAAATAATGAACTAATTATTTAATACTATTAGTTTAATATTCCTAATGCTACAAAAGAAACACCTAATTAAGCCATATCGAATACACATTCTCTCTCTCTCTCTTTCTCTCTCTCTCTCTCTCTCTCTCTCTCTTCTCTCTACCGTGTGCAGTGCCAGGGGAAGGGAGGGAGTCTCTCTCTCTCTCTCTCTCTCTCTCTCTCTCTCTCTCTCTCTCTCTCTCTCTCTCTCTCTCTCTCTCTCTCTCTCTCTCTCTCGCTCTCTCTCTCTCTCTCTCTGCCGTGCGCAACGCCAGGGGGGGAGGGAGTCTCTCTCTCTCTCTCTCTCTCTCTCTCTCTCTCTCTCTCTCTCTCTCTCTCTTTCTCTCTCTCCCTCTCTCTCTCTCTCTCTCTCTCTCTCTCTCTCTCTCTCTCTCTGCCGTGCGCAGCGCCAGGGGGGGGAGGGAGTCTCTCTCTCTCTCTCTCTCTCTCTCTCTCTCTCTCTCTCTCTCTCTCTCTCTCTCTCTCTCTCTCTCTCTCTCTCTCTCTCTCTCTCTCTCTCTCTGCGCGCGTGCTGCGCGCTGCAGACAGAGGAGAGAGGGGGGGAAAGTACACACACACACAGTACACACACGCAATACACACATAACACACATCACACATACACAACACACATACGTGCACATACACACATCACATACACACTCACATATCACATACACGCACACACATATAACACATACACTCACTTCACACACACACACTTCACATACACACATACATCACGTACACACACTTCACACACACACACACATATACAACACATATCACATACACGCACACACATATAACATATTCACGCACATATACATAACACGTACATTCAACACATATCACATACACATAACACATACGCACATAACACATAACACACATATATATAACTGCAGGGACTCAGACCAAGCCACGGAATAGGCATGGGCATGCTTCCAGCCGGACAATCATGCTTCCAGCCGGACAATCATGCTTCCAGCCGGACAATCATGCTTCCAGCCGGACAATCAACAGCAGTACATAAAACCCGAGCACAAGGAGGGTCTAATGAGAAAGAAGGAAGAACAGAAGAAAGTAAAGAGCAGGAGACAGTACCTGCAAAAAACATGAGGAGAAACTTGAGCTCAACACACATTTAAATACATACACAAGTCCTTCCTAATCCACTCTTTTGGTTTTAACTTTTAATCTACAACCACACTTTAATCTCCTTACTTTCACCACACTTTAAATTGACTTTATTTACACAACTCACTTACTCCATTCTTTTAACCTTTTTCATATACACCATTCATTTAAAGTTTCTCTTTAACTTCCTTTAATTGCATCATTTATTCCAACCACTCTTTCAATCACTTTAGTTACACATCTTCTATAAACCACTCTTTTTCCTAGTACTCATATAGACCACTAGTTATTTATCCATTTAATTAATCATTCTAATTCTATTTACCCTAAATTTCTCAATTAAATAAATTCATTAAATTAAACTTAGGTTAAGCTTTTAATTAATTAGAACCTTAGTATTAAATGTACATACATGATTAAAGTAATTATTAATAACATAGTTTAATTTTTAATACATAAATATGTAATTTATATATATTAATGTTTTTAAATAACATTTATTTTAACCCTTTAAATATAATAAAACCCTAGAAAACCTATTTGAAACCCATAAAACCCTATTGAAACCCTACTTAAACCCATCAGAAATTCATGAAAATCCTTTAAAACCCTATCTCTAACCCATGATAAATCATCTAAACCCTAGCTTTAACCTATTGGAATCATTGAAGATCCTTTGGATTAACCCTACGGACTTAAACTTATATAAACTTATGAAACCCTAGGGGTATAGACTCATATGTCTTCGATGTATCAATTTAAAACACTCATTAAATGAGTAATTAGGGTAACCGTAATATAAACACATATTCTTCATCATTTTTTTGTACCTGTAAACACTTCAAAAGTAGTTAATTCAATCCAGAACAATTGATCAACAGTGAAAAAGAGGTTTAGAATTCACCAATTAAGTTGCTTTTATTTCCTCTAGTTATCAACTGGAAGATGCAAATCTTCCCGACAGCGAGTCATGCTGATCCTTCACTTTATGTAAAACATGTAGATGGCATGTGTGTCTATGTATGCATTTATGTGGATGACTTGTTGATTACAGGGAATGATGCAAAAGCAATTGATGAGATAAAAGGTAATTTGGGAAAGGAATTTAAAATTTCAGATCTTGGTTTGCTCAGATACTTTCTTGGGATTGAAATTGTGTATAGGGATGAAGGTATGTGGTTGATACAAAGAAAGTATATATGTGATATGCTGAAAAGGTTTGGTATGCAGGAATGTAAATTTGTTTCTACTCCAATGGAATGTAATGTAAAGCTAAGCGCAAAGGAAGGTGATGAGTTGCATGATATGAATGTATATAGATCCATGGTAGGATCTTTGATTTATGCAACAAAAACTAGACCTGATATATGTTATGCAGTGGGAGTATTGTCACAGTTTATGCATGAACCTAGAGTACCTCATATGCATGCAGCGAAAAGAGTGCTTAGGTATCTGAAAGGTACCATGAACGAAGGATTATTTTATAGTCATGATGCTGATCTAACTCTTAAAGTCTTTAGTGATGCAGATTGGGCTGGAAGCAAAGATGACAGAAGATCCACAAGTGGATATGTGGTAATAGCAGGAAACAAGACATTAACATGGAGTTCAAAGAAACAGCCTACAGTTGCTTTATCTTCTACAGAGGCTGAGTATAGAGGTTTAGACTGGTACCACATTTTGTGTGTTGAATAGAAGAGAGTTATCTCTCTCTCTCTCTGTGTCTATATATTCATTGTTTTTTTAGCTCCTCGTTGAAGTCGTACATGACTAGAGTCTGTCATATGAACACTCATATAAGTCCATCAATACGTGCTATTTCTCTGCATACATAGCAATCGATATACGTGTTATTTTTGTGCATACAAAGCGATTGATATATCTCATTAAGGTGCTGCAAGTAATGATAGTCTGTGATTAGATATGCCGTGTTTCAACATGCATGCACTAAAGTGACTTGCATCAATTTTTTTGGACACACATTAGTTTACTTTTGTGTATTGAATGAATCTTGTGTTATGCGATACTTATGGTTACATACTGCAGGGACATCAAGATCCTTTGAGTGGAAGTATACTTTGTGCAAATATATGTCTGCATAGTTACACAATACTCTTATATGCATAAGAGACTGTTGGACTGAACTATCTCTCCGAGGATCAATATATGAGTTGCGTGAAGTTAACATATGTTTATTGTGCTGGTCGTCAATGATGTGCTACTCATGTAACATCTGTTACATCCTCATTTCAATGCTCTAGACTACAGGGATTTATATTGATGGGGACAATCAACTAAAATTTTGGTGGGGATTTCTTGAGTAGATTTTATGAACTCAACTACGGAGGACTGCTAGCAACACACAGATTGATGATCAGTTAGTGTAATGATTGTTCTTCTTAAGGTTGTTGAAGATATGGACTTGTTGTGAGCTTTGAATGCACTCATGCAACTACTGAATGGATGAAGTTCGTATTGTTGTAATATGACTGGAAGTAGTGTCACAATAAGAGTATGGTCTAAGTTTGTTCTATACATATACAAGATACTCTATGCAGCTCATGGGAACCATGGTACGTGTGCACTTATGTATGAAGTGTTGGATGCTAACACATCCTTATAATTTTGATGTGTTGAAATGCAATGGTTATTGGTATCATGCCCTGATGTAAGAATCATGTGGTAAATGTATGATATTTGAGGGTGAGTAACTGTGATCATAATTGGTTATTTGTTTGAGACATGCAAGCAAGTTGAATCAGGATCTTGGGGAGCTTGCCATTTTTCTACTCCTCTTCAACCTGTATGACTGTTCTTTCTATCTTCATGTTGGCTGCACATTCTTGTTTTGCATCTTCAAAACAGACTTCTAAATCTCCCCTTTGCTCTTCAACCTGTATGACTATTTTTTCTATCTTCATGTTGGCTGCACATTCCTGTTTTGCATCTTCAAAACAGACTTCTAAATCTCCCCTTTTCTTGTGGATTCGTATGGATGCTTTCTCCGCTTGATTTTCTTCCATGAGAAATCTTTGTTTCATAATTTTCTTCATGACAAGAATTCAGATATCTTACGAACCTTCAGTAGGGAAGCTTTTGGCTTGCCACTTAGTGGACTTAGTAGCCTCCTTGAGATGGCTTCACTTGCCTCTCCTACACTTGGACACACTCCTCTTGGTGGTCTCCCACTCACAACCCTTCCTTGGGAGTGGCTTTCTTCTTTTGGAGGAATTTCTCTCCTACTCTTTGCTTGGATTTCTCCTTGTCTTGTGGATTCTTAATGGAAATCCACTCCTCTTCCTGGTTTGCTACTAGGAACCTTTCCTTGTAGGTGGCTTCACTAAGCCATTTCTTCTTCTTTGGCTACTTTGATGCAGCCTTAACAACACTTGTAGCTATCTTCTTTTGGAGGAATTTCTCTCCTAGTCTTTACCTGCTACTGATTTTGTCTCGTCTTCTTGATTCTTGATGGCAGCCCTTGTGGTTGTCTTCTTTTGACTGTCCCGTCTTCATTCCTTTGATAGTCTTGTCTTCTTCACTTGTTGATGACGACAATTGTCCTTATGATTCTCTATCTCTATGACTATTTTTGTCTTTTGTCTTCTAAATTTTTGACAGCAGCCATTCTTCTTTGTACCTTGCCTTGAAACACTTTTGCTTGAGCTTCTTCTAAGGATAGATGATTTTGTGTTATCGGCTTATTGGTCTTGGACTTTTTTCCGCTTCCTTGTTCATGCACCACGAACTCTTCAATCATCCAAAATCCCAAATGTTTGAGCTTCAAGAACTAATCGATCTTTGTCGAGTTATCTCACTGCTTAAACTTCGAGTCAATCCTCAGCACACACTCTTTTTGATGCTAACAGCCTTCTTCAGGATGTACCACTGATATATGGGGATAACTTGAGCAGCATTCATATGACCTCAAATCCTATTTTTCATGCTAGAACAAAGCATATAGAGGTTCACTATCATTATGTTCGAGAGAAAGCCATGAACAATGAAGTGCAGGTTTCTTTTGTTGGAACAAAGGATCAAGTTGCAGATATCTTCACCAAATCCTTGGATGGACCAAAGCTTCAAAGATTCAACTATATTCTTGGCATGAAGGAAATACCCTTTGAAACTTGAGGGGGAGAATGTTGCGAACATTTGTTTTATGTAGGGTACAAGTTTCAAATTATGTAAATACCTTTGGGAAGTCTTCAAATACTTCAAGAAGGCTCATATTATTCATTAAATGTAGCAAAAATACCACGTGAGTTCTAGAACATGGTGAGTCAAATTAGTGAGTCACAAAGGAGCTTCAGTGGTGTCCTAGTGGAAGGTCGATGTGGCTAGTTCTCAAAGTCCATCAATACTTTGCTTATTTGAGTACTTGATTCATGTAATACCTCCATCCAAGTGTCTACCACGAATTTAGATGTATTAGGAAGGTTTTAGATTAGTTTCCCATGCTATAAAAAGAGGAGAAAAGTCGTGATCTTGTGGGATGTCCAATAGAGTCATATGTGTATCTCTACACTATTGTAGTTTTGTATGCAGAGATTGCAGAGCTTGTATCTCCCTCATTATGTATCCAAATTACATGTTTGATAGCTCATTCCAAAGCTCTTACTGTCTCATTTCTTCCTGTAAATTTTCATAATCATTGGATTTGTGAGTTGAGAGCAATACTCTCTGCAAGTAGTGTGTGTTCTCTGTTTTTTATCCCTGCTGAAGGTCTCCATTAAACCTCAAACTTGCAGAGGTCATATCTCCTTGTGTATGTATCCAAATCATGTGTTATTTGGCTTCTTAAAAAGCTCTTTAAATCTACTTGTATTCTGGAAAGTTTCAAAGTCATTGGAGTTGTGAGTTAAGAGCAGTAGTCTCTGCAAGTGATGTGTGTCCTCAGGTTCATCTCTGTTTCAAGGTCTCCATTAAAGCTGCATATTACATAGGTCATAGCTCATTGTGTATTTATCCATTTGAGGTGTTCTATATCTTGTTGGAAAGCTCTTAGAGTCTAGTTTATGTGTGTGAAACAGTTTTGGAAAATTTTAAGTGAGTGAAGAGCAATTTGCTCTGCGAGAAAATTGGTCTATGCATACAAGTTTGTGAAAAAGTCAACTAGGTCCTGTTGGGTTTCACCTACTTCTAGCTGTACTTTGGAGATCAATAAAATCCAACAGACTGTACACCTATCATCAACGAATTTCACAACCAAGCCAATCTTGGCTAATGCAGAAACTGATAACAGGTTCTTTTTGATCCCTGGCACAAATAAAGCATCTGACAAAGTGAAAGAACTACCATCAGTAGTAGTCAGAATGATCTTACCAACTCCCATAACAGGATAAGAGGAGTTATTGGCGCATGTGAAAGTATTCCCTGTAGGGGCAGGCTCGAGTGAAGAGAAGAAACTGTGCTGCGAGGTAATATGTTTGGTCGCCCCACTGTCAAAGTACCAAACATTTGAGTCTACTGCAAACATGCACTGATCATGAGAAGATGGGTCAAAACTGCAGACAGTAGTAAACGCCCATTCTTCTTCCTACACAAGATTTGCAGACTCTATTTTTGGTGTAGAGGCCTCTACAACAACCATTCTAGCCTCTTTCTTCTTTACCTCTTTAGCAGCCAGTTTTGGACAGTTCTTTATAATATGATCATTTCCTTTACAGTACTTGCAGAACAATTTCTGCTTTTCTGATTTCTTCTCATCTTTATCCTGGCTCTTCGATTGTGCATCATTTGCAGATTTCTGCTTACTAGTAGAAGAGCTCCATTTTCCTTTGCCCTTCTAACTAGCAAAGAAAGCTTGATCTGCAACACGCATAATGGACCTATTCTGCTTGGACTGATCTTCCTGCAACAGAACAAAGACTAATTCCTCAAATGACAAGGCATTTGGATTGCCTTTCATCATCAACCGAAGAGTAGAGGCAAAACTCTGATATGAATCAGGAAGACCATTCAGAACGGTCTGCACAAGTGAGCTATCTGGTATAACCTCATCAGCAGAAATCAATTGTTCCTTCAGGTCTTTGATCTTTGTAAGAAAACTATCCATAAAATCACCTTCATTCATGTGCTCACTCTCCAACTGTTTTCGGAGGTAAGCAACATGAGCCTCATTCCTAGCCTGGTACAAAGTGGTAAGTGTATCCCAAGCATCCTTTGCTGTTCTGCAAGAGCGAATGTGAGGAATAATGGCACGTTTGACAAACAAAGCTATCAATGCATGTGCCTGGGCATCTCTGCCATCCCAATGAATCTGCTCTACAGTAGGTGCAACAGAAACAACAGCACGAACAGGAATCTGCGGAATGTCATCTTCGACACCATCTTCATCAGCTCCAATACCTGTATTTGCAGTACCTGTCGTTACAGGTGTAACATGACATCTTTCAACACCCTGCACAATGTTCCACAATCCTTTTGCAACCAGTACATGTCGCATCATATAAGCCCATAATGGGTAGTTGGTACCATCCAACTTATCCTCAACAACCAACATACGGAATACATCACTGCTTTCAGCCATGGCCGGTGACTAAAATACCTTGATGCAGAAAATTGACTATATCTCAAAAAGTGGAACAGAACTGCCCAGACAAGTTCTGCTAGACCTGTAGCAGACTTCGAGATGCTTAAACTGGCGAACAGAAACTGGTATATACCTTTGGCACAAAAGGACAAAATAGCCTACACAAGTGCTACAATAGTGCGTTTGGAGGCCGAAACGAGCTCAGATCACGATTTTGGCACCAGAGATCAAAGCTGTTTTAATCTTGGAAACACGCTGAGTATGCTCACCAAATTTCGTGTGAATCTGAGATTGCAAACGGAGGAGTGTCGACGGCGCCCTAGAAGAAGTGACGACCTGCTCTGATACCAATTGTTGGAGATAGACGTCTACGGAAGCACGCGAAGAGCACAAGGAAGAAGAAGAAGCTTGGAGCACAAACACACAATACTTAATGTATTACTAGAGAATGTACAAAGATAAGTAGCCCATTGGGGCAATAGGTGTATGTACAAGCCGGGGGAAAAAAACCTCCTAAAGAGGGAAAAAAAGTGCCCCGGCGGTCCTAGAGTGTTCACACACATCACTACCTAAATATATCAACAAAATATATGTCTTCTAGCTTTAATGTATTTCTCGCTAAAGGTGGGATAAAACATCAGTGCACAATTCCATATACACCTCAATGGAATGGAGTTGTTGAAGGAAGAGTAGGTCACTCATGGAGATGGTGAGGTAAATGGTCAAGGGTCAGGCTTTACCACATAGTGTCTTGCTTGAGGATGTTATGTGTGTAGCATACGTACTTAACAGGTGTCCCACTAAATCATTATAGTCTATCACCCCATATGAGGCTTGGCATGGTTGCAAGCCATATGTTTCTCAACTGCGCATCTTTGGTTGCCTCGCCTATGCATTAGTCCTCGAACAACAATGTAGGAAATTGGATGATAAACTAGTGAAATATATTTTTGTTGGGTACAATTTTGAAAGAAAAGGCTATTGTTTATATCATCCACAGATTAAGTGCATTTTGGTAAGCTGTGATGTTTTTGTGGAAGATGCAATTCAGTCATAAGTTTCATGTACTAGGAGACATCACTTAGCTCCAAAGATATGTATGACACTGCTAACCCTTTTTATAGGTGGAAAGTCTAGTTCTAGTCCAAATGAGGCAATTTCTCAGCTTTTACAAGTTTCATGTGAAGATGCAAATCATTCCATTTCTGATGTAGACTTACATGATGCACTTGTTGATGAGAGAACTGATATAGAGGAGGCAAAAACTATGCATAAATGGTTGGTGTAGACTTTATGAGATAGAAAATTAGATGCACCTCTATCATATCGTACTCATTTAGGCTCTCATACTACTAGTTTTGCATCAGATTGTTATGCTATGATTGCCTCTAGTCTCTTTGATGAGAATGAGTCTGTTTTGTATCATGAAGCATATAATTCAAAAAATAAGATGGGTGCTATGCAATCATAATATGATGCTATTGTTAAACGAGGTATGTGGTCATTAGGTGGCTTTCTTCCTAGCAAGAAGGTCATTCACACTAAGTGGGTATACAAGTTGAAGTGTAAGGTTGATGGAACAATTGACAGGTATAAGGCTAGGCTTGTTGCAAAAGGTTATGCTCAAGAAAGAGGCACCAATTTTGATGAGACCTTAGCACCTACATGCTGAATGACTATTGTTCATAGCATCTGTGCACTTGTAGCTCATCGTGGTAGGAATTTACATTAGCTGGACATTAAAAATTCATTTCTAAATGGTGGCTTTCATGAAGAAGTGTATGTTTTTAGCCTCGTGATTTTGTGCAAAAAAAGCATGAAAACAAAGTTTGCAGGTTGAAAAATGCATTATATGGATTGAAGCAAGAACCACGTGCTTGGTATGAAAAGATACATGCGTGTCTGATTGCACATGGCTTTGAAAATAGTCCGACTAAGAGCACCTTATATGTTAAGCATGCAAATGATGTGCTTTCGATCATTGTTGTCTATGTTGATGGCATGCTACTCAGTGGTCCTAATGAGAAGCATATTGCTGAGTATGATCCTGATTTTCATGTCTCATTTAAGGTGGAAGGTTTGGGGCATTTGTATCATTATTTGAGCATTTAGTTTATGAAAATTGATGGTGAAGATGCATTTGATGTTGTTCTCTATCAGCTAGCTATTGGATGCTTGATTTACTTATACATTACATGACCAGATATTTAGTTTGCTATCTCACATATGAGCAAGTTTATGCATTGCTTAGGTGTCAAGCATTGGCAGGCAATTAAGTGCTTCTTTTGCTACTTAAGTGGAACTTAGCTACTTGGATTGTTTTATCCCAAGGAGGGATTAGTACCACCAAATTTGCATGCTTTTTCTAACTCTCACTAGACTCGTTTCTATGAAACTTTTGTGTGCACCATTGGTTTTTGCTTCATTCTTGGTAGCTCAGCCTAGGGAGAAATTTGAAGCTTTCCACAAAGATTTGGGCTTAATTCCTTTTGCGGATTGATCCCACATAGCTTGGCACTTCCTTATACAAGAGTGCCACCTCTTTGTTCACCGCATCACTCCCAAGGGGGATTTGATGATATACTTTGTTAGTGATGAGTGTTTACACACTAGGACAACTGGGGCAGTTCTTTCCCTCGTGAGGAGGTTTTTCCCTGGCTTGTATATATGGCTATAACCCTAATGGTTCACTTATCTTTGTACATTCTCTTGGTAATAAATTCAGTATTCTGTGTTGTGCTCCAAGCTTCTTCTTTTTCTTCCTTGTGTTATTTTTGTGCTTCCATAGACCTCAAACTCCAACATCATAGACACCATATGGTACGTTAAAAGTGGATGTTCAAATCACATGAGGTGCGATAGGGAAATATTTTTCAATTTGCATGAAATAAGCATATAAGGGAATGTAGAAAAAGGGGATGACATGAGCATAGGATTATACACATAAGTGATGTTCCTTTCAATGAAAATTAAAATGTAAAGTGTCTCCAAGATGTGTTGCATGTGCCTACAATCATGAACAATCTAGTATGAATTTAATTGATGGTTGAAAGATGGTATCTATTCAAGTTCAAGAACAAGGGATGATTTTTGGAAGATCGAGGATGAGGAGACAAGCCCATTGCTAAAGGAAATAACAAAAACAGGTTTCTCATCACAAAACTAAGACCACTGTCATCATATATAGATCCATTTCACATTTTCCAATAAGGAAATAGCTCAAGAAGATTTGTGGCACAAGAGGATCAACCACATAAACCTTCAATACTTGAAGGACATGCAAAGGAGAGTTGTGGTAACCATTCTTCCAAATTTTCATTCTCAAAGTATGCAACTTTTTTGTGAAGCATGTGAATTGGGGAGGAAAGCAAGGCTTCCATTCTTGAAGAATACACAAAGGAAAAAATTTCCTCTTGTACACTATTCACCCAAACATATGGAGACCAAAGGACTCCTCAATGGGAGAGAATAGGTATTTGGTAGCTCATAAACTAAATGGGCATATACGTGATAAATATTGGAGGTCATTTTCTACTTCAGAATATATGAAGGAATCATTATGGGATTTCAAGAAGTTAGTTGCACACACGATGAACAAGGAGATGAACCTCAATGGAGGACATTCAACGGGCAATGAATCCCTAGTCTTTCATGTAGATAGCGGCAATGGAAAGAGAGGTGGACACAATAGGCAAGGTAGAGGTAGAGGAAGAACAAGCAATGATCATGAAGGTTTAAGTCAAAGATATGGAGCGATGGGGAGAGGAAGATCAATAGGAAGATGAAGTTGACATAAAGGATAGCACTACACAAAGAAATGATCCGATTTTCACAAACCGAGCAATTTTGCAAGATACTATTACTCAAATAACAACAAAAATCACTACAACAAGAATCAAGGTAACTTTAGGGGTTTTCTTCCCCCGGCTTGTATATACGTTGTTGTAGTGCAAAGAAGAGCACAACGTAGAGAAAAAGACGGGCCCCAAAATTTTTCCGATTTGGACACTCCATTTTTGTATTATAACCATTCTTGTAAGTTATTTTCCATTGTAAATGCACTAGAGGAGTCCTCTAGATGCATCCCCACAGAAGATTAGTAGCTTACCCATGTAAATTAGTAGGAAATTTACCTTTTAGAGAATAAAGTGCCGGTCTCTTGTGTGAAAGGACCATTTTTAGGGCACATGTATATAAGTCAATTTGTGACTCTTTGTAAAGACTTTTTGCCATTGTGAGAATCAAGAGCACAGAATTTCGAATTTGTGTCTTCTTCTCTCTGTATCATCTTCTTTGTGAGCTTGTATGCATGTGTGTTGCTTGGAAAGAGTGTTAGGAAGTGTTGTCTATCCATGAAAGTGTTTATTTGTTGTAGTTAAGGTGTGTGTGAAGCATAGGAAGTGTTGAAGTGTAGGAAGGTCACTCCCGTGACTCAGTATTTTGCTCATTACTTGAAATAGAAGCGTCAAAATTTAGTGAAGATGCCACCATTGGATGCATCTTCTCGAGATCTTCAAAAGGCATATGCTATTCGCTATATTTGGAGTTCGGAGCTGAGAGAAAAGCTCAATTTATTGTTGACTACTGCTCCGAGTATCGTGACACCATGACTGACAGTTGAAGCTTGTTTGGATTAGTCTTTGCCTTGTTTGCGCTCTTTGAGAAACTCATTTTCATTGATCATCATTTGAATGCATGTCCTCATACACTCGGCTAGGTTTTGATACTCATCGGATTGATAAATAAAGCGTGAATCCCCACTATATGCACTTGAGGGGGATTGAGGTATAGTCTCTTTCTCCACAAGTCCCTAGGTTGGATCTTAGGTACACACGTTTTTTGGCGCCGTTGCCGGGGAGTGTCGAATCAAACCGAGACATTCGTGTGATGGTAAGCAGCTTTTAGCATTGAAGTGAGTAGAGGAGTTGTGAATTTCTCTTCTTTGGTAAGTCACACTCATCCGCACTTACTACTTCTCACTCTTGGAGTATGTGTAGTGAGTTATTAGTCTAGTGAAGTGAGTGGAGTGAGTAGAGTAGGAGGAGGAAGGGAGTAGGTTAGGAAGCTAGAGTAGTTATTAATCTGAGTCTTGTTGAGTCTTTGTAGTTAGGAGACCTTTTCAAAAGAATATAAAAACCAAAAAATGTCATTTCTCAAGTCACTTGTCTCTAGAACAAGTATCATGAGAAGCTGCTGTCGAGTATCGTGAGTGAAGATCCGGGCTTTTTGAGCTGCGCAGAGCAAGTCAGAGTGGTTAGAGAGTTGAGAGAGAGTTCCCAAGGTAAGCACATTCATCATTCTCTCATCACTGTCACATAAATTAAGCATTTCAGAGAAAGGATCTACGATAAGTATTGCGAAAGTCATCCAGGGGTGAGAAAAGTTTATTTATGTGATACAGTTGGTGAGGAGAGGGTAGAAAAGCTTGAGAAACACATATATTCATTTTAAATTCAAAACATACTTGCAAAAAACTGGAAAAGTGTCAAGTATCGTGTTCTCCCACGATCGAGTATCGCGATACCTGAGTATCGTGATCTCCTATGGTTGAGTATTGTGATACCTGACCTATTTGTGTATCGTGTATCGTTGAACTCTCTTCGCGATACATGTCAAGTATCGGGTATCGTTGATCTGGGTCTGACCATACATGTCAAGTATCGAGTATCGTTGAGAATTTCTCACGATACTTGGCGATATCGCATATCGTGTATCATGAAGAGTTCAGATCATGATACTCGTTGAGTATCGTGTATCGTGAGTCTCAGATCGCGATACTTGCTAGATATCGTGTATCGCGGAGACAACTTTCCTGATACCTGACGAATATCGAGTATCGTCTTGAATTTCCTCGCGACACTTGTTGAGTGTCGAGTATCGTGGACATTCTTTTCATTGAATATCGTGTATCGAGTATCGCAAGATTTCAGATCGCGATACTTGTCAAATATCATGTATCGAGCCTCAAGTATTGAGTATCGTGTTTGGCACGCGATATTGGTCAACTATGTGTATCACCTTTCTGGAGTATTGTGTATCGTTTTTCACCAAGTATCGTATATCGTGTTCTTGGAATATCATGTATCGGCTGGTTCACATGTCGAGTATCGTGGTACCCTTCTAGTATGTCAGGTATCGAGTATTGTGACATACTCTGTTTGGGTAAAATATCGAGTATCGTGGATTACTTTGGGTCAAGTATCGTGAGTTGTGGATTCGCTGTCAGCCTTTTTCCAACCAAATTTTCTCTAGAATTCTGACCCTTAGTGAAGAACTCTAGAAGCTGGAGGTTGGCTAAGGCAAAATAGAACTTTAAAGAGAATGAACCTAAGATCTGGAAGAACCCTAGGAAGCCGAAGAAGTGTAGTCTCTTCAGTGGGAAGTGTAGCCGAACCGAGTAGTGGCTCACATTATTCTAAAACCTCTAGTGAGTCAGAGGAAGAAATTTCCATGGCTTCCGAGGACATGCAAAATACCATACCAATGACTGGCATGATGTCAATTATTGAGGGAGAATATCGGACATCTTTAGAATTTGTGAACACCAACCAGAATGAGATACCTATCTACCTAGATGGACTAAACGGATCAGTGGCCAGACTGAAGAAAGCTTCAAATGCTTACATAGTGCCTAGGCCTGTGGTTAAGTATGCAGGAGGATTTTATATGGACAAAAGGGATGTCCAGTATGTGGTTACAGAACACCCTGAAAACATCAATGAACTTGGGGAAGAAAATAATGCTCATAACCTTAATGAAGAAGGAAATGAAGAGCAAGCGACCACTCCTAGAGGGAGATCTACTGTTGTTAGGGTGTGGAGAGGAGATGTGGTTCCCCAAGTTGACTCCTTAATGGATGTGTATTTGATCAATGGAATGGAGCATCTCCTTAGAGCCCACTCATCACTATGGGAAGTAGCCCCTAACCCAATTACTGTCTATGAGTTACAAGATCCTGAATTCCCCACTATTATCACATATTTGGACAAAAATCATAGGAGATACTAGCCTCTAACAGAGTTAGAAAGATTAGGGTAAAAATATCAGAACATTCCTGTGTTTCCTCCTAGAGATCAAGCCACTACTTCACAAAACCCACATGGAACATCTCAGAATAATTCATTCCAACAGTCAAGCCAAACACAACAAACACATATTCCGGTCAGACCACACATACAATTCGCTATGCCTGCAAATAACCCCCACTATCAGCCTCAGCCACCTTTTGACTCAAGGAACGGAATTCCTGCCCTAGCTAGACCACCTATAGCAAGAGGACCAGGTATACCCATTGGAAGACCAATTTTCCCTGTAATACCTAGACCACCTGATGCAGGAAGAAGATTAAGACCCATCCAAGTCGCTAAATGCATGAGAAACCATTATGATGGCTCTAGCGAACCTTACAATCATATAGCTGAATTTAAGCAAGTAATCAAAGCCGAACAAGTGGAAGATTTCTTAATCCAATATGAATCTTTTGGTCTAACTTTGACAGACACAGCTTTAGCTTGGTTCCAGCCATTAGACCCTAATAATTTTCAAAACATGGAACAAGTCTATCAAGAAATGATTGAAGAATTCACTAAGTCAGGGATTAAAAACAACTCATCATCATTGATCCATAGTTTTAAGCAAGCTCCTACAGAATCAGTGAGATTGGCAGCAAGAAGATTTAAGTCATGGAGAGTGTTAATCTCCAAAAGAACAACCTAATCTTGAATTTAGAACACCTCTATATCAAGATTAAGTCAAAACCTTCACCAATTTAAGCTATCAATGATCAAATGTCAATTTCTTGATTAAACTGTGAAGAAGAAAATTCCTCAGAAAGTCTGCTGCATAGATCTTGCTCATTGACTGAGTAAATGTGTAAAGTTTTTTATGAAACTTTAGACAAGGTGTTGCCTAAAGATTGCGCACCTTCTCCAAGTCGAATTACTTCAAAAGGTTCAGTAGATCTTGAGAAATCTACTTACCAAGTTAGCTATGTCTAAATCTGCACTTCTGAGAAGTCGATTTGGACACCCCTAACTTCTTAACTTTGGTTCTCCAAATGTCGAACCCGTTTGATCAAATCCTTTTGGCTGTAGATAGCTTATCTCTCAACTTAGATTTTGAGCTATCATATGTGTAAAACTTTACACTGTGCACTGAGCACTACTCATTTGATTGAACTCGAAATCTGCGCCTGTTTCAGGAGACTGTGAACACTCAACACATATGAATGTTCCTACTAACAATTCTCCTTACCTGATTACAATTAAACTCTGAAACTTAAGCCATAGATTGATTAACTATGAACTTAGATATCCTCAAAAGGAATTCACAAAAGATCTACCACAGACGAAGCAGACACAGAAATATCGGGCGCAACTTTTCTTCTATTTCTCAGAGATTTACAACTGAATGAGGATAGAAAATTCAACTCACTTCTCATGTGTCTAATGACACTTACTACTTCTCATTTCTCTATTCCTATGCTCATACATAGTCTCTCCTTCTTTCCTCCTCTTTGCCCCGACATTTTTCCAAAGTATTTATAGGCAAATATGTACAAGTTTATGAGTATTCAAAACTCTAAGTAATCTATGTCTTCACTAATGTACATATGTGTACAAATCATTCATCCTGTGAATATTTCCATCTTCTTTGCTTCAAAACTTGATCTCATCTCCATCCTTTGTCCTTCAAATCTTCAATTGGTGATTGGTCTGCACCAACATTAAGCAGTATGTGGACAGATGTCCAGTGGAAGAGAGACCCACTGAAAACAAGATGGTGTCATTGTTTTTGGAAGGGTTAATTAATGGATCATTAAGATCTCTGGTGTACGTGAAAAGAGTTCAAACTTTGCAAGAGTGTATGTAAGAATGTATCGACCTAGAAGACAATCTAGTTGAAGACCTGAAAATACCTCAAGGTAGTGTGAGAAGTGAAGATTTTGCGAGCAGCACATCAAACTCAAAGAACCAGGTAGAGGAAATAGCCGACTTAGTAGCAAAGAAACTAAATGTTCAAGGACAGAGGAACTACCCCAACAACCCAATGAGAGTCCCTATGCTTAGAAGATGCATGCATTGTGGAGGTGATCATCCCTCTC
Source organism: Ceratopteris richardii (assembly GCA_020310875.1). Classification (NCBI taxonomy): domain Eukaryota; kingdom Viridiplantae; phylum Streptophyta; class Polypodiopsida; order Polypodiales; family Pteridaceae; genus Ceratopteris; species Ceratopteris richardii. The sequence continues at coordinate 110,874,573 of CM035420.1, forward strand.
ATTTGTGCACTAGGGGTGTAGTCCCACCACCTGCTTATGCTTATAATAGACCACCTATCCCCGGCCATCTACAATATTGTAGCATAGAACAGAAGTACACAAATCACAGCATAGAAAACTATCCTACAATAGGCAATCAAGACCGGTACAACCTGTCATGAGACCTTATGGATACCCTCAGAGAGATCTAGGAGGAGAAGCCTACAGATATCCCACATATCAGCAACACGCACCAACACTTATGCCTATCAAGGATACACCCAACAACAGCCGGTTTTAGGCCAACAACCACCCCAACCTCAAAATGTTGTCCCAGTGAAAGTGGTTCAACCTTAAGAAAACTTAGAGAGAGCAATAGTTCGAGCCACACCTTTGACTAGTAACGAATTATATGACCCATCTTATGACCATAGTCAAGGAAACTATTCCACTTATGAGAGCTCTATGATAGAATATGGACAGATGTACAAACCATATACATATGGCATGGAAGCACCAAATAATTCTTACGGATATGAGCAGGATTATGTGCCATTGATGTACATGGCTCCCAGAGCACCCATACCCCCCCGACCTATGATTAGACCGTTTGTACCTAGAGGACCATGTTATAGTTGTGGAGGTGATCATTGCATCAGAGATTGTACACTACCAAACCCACCACCACCACAATGAGTTTGGGAAGGATATTGTAGTGATTGTGGTAAGGAATACATTTTCAGAGATTGCCCCAAGAACCCCAACAAAGTTAACTCTAACATGCAGATTAATGTGATAGAAGTGATAGAGTCGTCAGGGAGTGATACGGAGTACACCGTACCATTGAAAGCAATAACAAGAGCTAAAACTAGAGAGACACCAGAAAAAAATAGGGAGAAGGACCAAAGCAATAGAGAGGTGAGTACACCCACACCTCAAATAGTTGAAGACTCGGAAGAGCCTGGAAAAAGTATCACAAGTAAACGAACATAGAGATGGAAGAATCGTAGAGATAGGATAAAGGAAAAGAAACTACAACAACAGATGGAGAAGGAAAAGAATGAGCAAGATCAAAAAGAAAAACAGAAACTTGAAGAAGAAAATAAAAAAGGAAAGTATAAAGAAGAAGAAGAAGAAATTTGAAAGCCGGAAAAAGAAGACGTAGGATCAGTTTTAGCAGATCCCATGCCAGAGGAGTTAGCCATGTGGATTCAGGCGTACAAGGCACGAATAAGAGCAGGACCTACCATCGAACAACATGAAAGAGAATATCCTAGAGGAGACTTAGAGAAGGAAAGGTTGGAGATATGCAAAAAATTAATTGAAGTAGCTCAACAGACCTTAGAAAAATCTGCTCTTCAACTACCCAATTCACGAATTCCCAAAAAAGAATTCCAAGAGTGTGTCATCCCTAATGACCCCAAGAAACCCGAAGCAGGTGAGACACATAGTGGAAATTACTGCGAGGATAAAAGGGAAGGATCCGTTATTCCCGAAGTAGAAGGGGAATGGCCTAAAGATTTGTGGGCAAGAGTCCAAGAAGACAGATGGAAGAAAGTGGAAGGAATTGAACCACCCTTTGAAGAGCTAGAAGCAGAAGGTGGAATAGAAGATTCAATACCTGAATTGAATTCACAAGGAATATTTCCAAGGGATCCAAGTAAAGGCTCTACCAAATTACACAGGGGAATACGAATGTAACTCTGAGCTATATTGCATCAACTCAATAAGGAAAACAGGACCAAACCCATCAGTCCAAACGTCGGATATCATACAACATCTTAAAAAAGTAGAAATCCCTTGTACTCTGACATTGGAAGAACTTTTGAAGATCAAACCACATTTGAAGGAGAAACTAACTAGTCAATTAGAGATCAAGACAGAAGAGAAGGAGATGTCAAATGAAGCAAACACAGTGAAAATCCAAGTCGATAAGGTTGGAGATTTCAGTGAGGGAGATGAAGGAAACACTTGCCTTCCAATTACCTATAGGGGTTACACCACTAAAGCCATCTTGGATTCGGGAGCTGGAGTAGGAATAGCAACTAAAGAAATCTGGGAGAAATGGGGAAAGCTAGCTTTAAGACCAACGTGCATGAAGATATAAATGGCTGACGGACACATTGAACAACCCTTGGGATTATTGGAACGAGTAATTTTTACCACCTGTGGAGTTGAATTCAAACACACCTTAGCGATATGTCAATTTGAAAGGGCTAGCAATTATGAAATGATACTTGGAAGTGCAGGATTGGGGAAAAGATGCAGTATACCTACAGCATGAAGGAACCACCACAAGAATAAATCTCCACACATATACATATCAAGATGTTCCCCCCTTACAATGGAATCAGATTCATAAGGAGGAAGATAATCAATCAATTCACAGTATAGGTTCAAGCGACCAATCTTGGATGAACGAAGACACTCATCTATGGATATGCCAAATTGCAAAAAAGGAAGAGGATACAAGGAAAGGATGGCAGCAAAGGCAAGGAATCGCTAGGTCTGTACAAGATCCTGCTTACATGCCTCAAATATTCCTAGATGAAGAATTCGAACCTCATGGTTGGATGGAGATTTTAGCCACTTTAGATGTATGTGTAAACGAAGAAGTGATAACCATGAATGAATGCATTGACGAGGAAGGATATCATGTTAGTCTATACGTGGTAGTGCTTCAAGAAGCGAAAGAAGGAGAGGTAATTGAAAAAGAATGGAAAGAGGATTATGAGAGCATTGAAATGGAGCAGGAACAAATGGAAACTGAAAGTGGAAATCAAGGAGTAAGTTTCATACTTACTGAATTAGATCAAGAAAGAACACAGGAAAAAGAGCCTAGATTTGATAAAGAACAAGAAAACTGAGAAAACAAGCCATAAGATCAGTTTGAAGTGCCTGCCCACTTCAAAAAATATGAAGTAGAAGAGAGCAAAATTGCTATTCAGATGCCGAAACGAGAAGCAGAGCCAGGAATAGCATATGACAACAAAGAACAGACAAAAAAATAGTAGTAACCTTGGAGGAAGGAGAAGAACGATGTACTTTTATAGGACAAGATGTCTCAATGGAAGAAGAGCAAGAATTGATACGACTTATTTGAGAATATAGGGACGTCTTTGCCTCGACATATAAGCATTTGAAAGGAGTAGATCCTTCTATATGTGCCCATAGAATTCCTATGAAATCCGAAGCCAAACCTTCCAAACAAAGACCATACACATATAACGATGTTTACTCAGCTAAGATCAAAGAAGAGATAGATAAGTTGATAGATGCTGGATTCATTTACAAGATCGAACATACGGAATGGGTGTCACCTTTGGTAGTTGTACCGAAAAAGAATGGTAAGTTAAGAGTATGCATAAACCTGAAAAAGGTAAATGCTGCCACCATAAGAGATAATTACCCATTACCCGTCACGGATCATCTTCTAGAAAGAGTGGCAGGAAAGGAAGTTTATAGTTTTTTGGATGGCTTCTCAGGTTATAATCAAGTAGCCATCGCTCCTGAGGACCATCATAAAACAGCCTTTACAACTGAATGGGGAGTATACGCCTTTAGAATCATGCCTTTTGTTCTAACCAATACCCCTACCACTTTCCAAAGATTGATGTGTCATGTATTCAAGGAGTTCTTGCGAAAGAGTATGGAGGTATACATGGATGATTTATGCACTTATTCAACTGTACGATCAAAACATATCCCCAAACTAGGAAAGATCTTTGCCAAATGTCGACAATATAGAGTATGCCTCAATCCAGAAAAGTGTGTTTTTATGGTTCGACAAGGAAAGATATTAGGACATATTGTCTCTAAGAATGGAATCTCAACAGACGAAGACAAAATCAAAGTAATTCTGCATTTGCCGAGACCAAAGACTGCTAAAGAAGTACAAGCATTTATGGGACACTACGGATACTATCGAAGATTTATACATATGTATGCCATAATTGCCAGACCTCTTTATGCATTATTTTCTCAGTTTAATTGGACAAAAGAATGTTAAAAAGCCTTTAACGAGTTAAAGAGTCGATTGAGTTCAGCACCAATCCTTCGAGTACCTAATTGGAACAAGCCATTTCACATTCACGTAGATGCTTCCAAGTTTGCCATTGGTTGCATCTTAGCTCAACCCGCAGATACAACAAAGTTAGATCACCCTATAGCCTATGCCAGTAGACAATTGAATCAAGCAGAATGCAATTATACCACGACTGAAAGAGAAGGCCTAGGGATGGTGTACGCAGTAAAGAAATTTTGACACTACTTATTGGCAAACAAATTCAAATTCTTCATCGATCATCAAGCTCTATTGTACTTGTTGGTGCATTTCAAGCCTTCACACTTGGCTTGGAACTTTGGAAGATTAGCTTGGAACCCTTGAAGGGTATCACTATGTGAAGCTAGAACCATAGGAACACTTGCCTATGTGTTATTACATTTTACTCATTGTAAAAGTCTATATGACTTGGCATCTCATGTAATCACACCTACTTGATAGATTCGTGGAAAAAAGGTAGTTGATTAATGGAGAGAATATCTCCCTACATTTAGTGGAGTGATCATAGGAGATTTGAATTTGAATTCAAACTCAAATTCTCACTTAACTCCTATAAAAGCTACAAGTCAAATATCGCGGGTGTTCTTCACTTTTCCCGAGGCTAATACTCTTGATCATTGAGTGTGTGAGTGCTACACCATAGCCTACACATCTCCAACTCATTAGGCTACATCTATCAAGCCAATGAGATTGTACATTCATGTGAACTAATAGAAAGATTTACAATCACTATCTCTGGTTTTCTCTGAGTCATCATCTCCAAGTCTGTCAACTTCAACAAGGCATATCTCAAGATCTACTCAACCAAATCAAGTGATTCAAAGCACATTGGATTCAGATTAAAGTCTTCTACACGCTAAAAATTTTGAAGTAAATTGGTTCAGCTATTACAGAGAAATCTCAGTCGAAGTGCTCACTGGTCTATGTCTGCAAAGCTCCTAAAATATCGAGGGTAAACTTTATTTTGCTAACGTGATTTCTCAGAGTATAGTTTATAATTTCTTCTCATTCCACTTGCAAATGGTAGCTTGTTAAGCTAATTTAATATTTCCACAAGGAATTTGATCAATTATAAGTGTGCTGGTCATACTAAGTGAAAGACTGAGCAGGTATCAATACCAAAATAGCAAGTTTTCTTGGATTTGTGAAGTGCAAAGTTATCTGTTTTGATTTGATCATTACACATATCATTTGCAAAGTACATATATGCTTTCTTGGTATCATTTGGAAGCTAATCAAGTGTACTAAGCATATTTGGAATCAAAGGAGGGCTGGTGTGAAGCAGGTTTAGCAGCACCAACTCAATCTTCTGAGTGCATCCAACCATCTCTCCCAACAGTGGTATCAGAGCAAATAAGGTAAACATGGGAGATGGTTTTCCCTCATTCATTGACAAATTGGACAAGAACAATTACCAGGCTTGGTCTCTGAGAATGAAGACCTATCTACAAGGAAGAAGCTTGTTTGGATTCATATCAGGAGATGAGGAATTGCCCTCATTCAAAGCTAGAGGACTACCCACCAAGGATGAACAAGAGAGACTCAACCAATGGTGTGCAAAGGATGCTTTGGCAAGGTCTTACCTTCTTAACTCTATATCTCATTTCCTTTTACCTCATATAAGGAACTGTAAGACTTCCCAAGAGACTTGGGAAACCTTGTCAACATATTTCTCTTCCAACACAAGAGCCAGGAAAAATCAACTGTGGATTGAATTCACAACCCTTAGGAAGCAGCCCAAGCAATCAGTCTCAGAGTATGTGACAAAGATTAAAGATGTGGCAGACCAATTAGCAAGCATTGGAGAGGAGATTGAAGAGGAGCAAATAGTCAGACAAGTAACAAATGGACTCAAGGCAGATGATAAGTGAGAAAGTTTCACCACTGCAATGGACCTCTACATGGACATGCATACCCCAGATCTCACAACACTTATGGGCCAACTATTTACACATGAAGCAAAGTTTACAAAGGCAGGAGATCAATCAAAAGGTAACAACCCCTCTGCTCTATATACTGATAAGAAGGTTAAAGATAAAGGTAAAAGTAAGAAGGTTGATGAAGAAGGTTCTACCTCCCAAGCAAACTATGCAGGGAGAGGTAGATCCTCAAAAGGAAGAGGCAGAGGAGGTAAGTCAGGTAGGGGGATGTTGGGGCTTCACTCACTAATTAGGCATGGATATATAAATTGTTACTTAACATTAGCAAGAACTTCTCTTAGTAAATGATCAAAGGAATTTGCAAAGATCAAGCTAATACAGGTCAGATTGAAGATTTGAAGAAAAGGCGCAAATTTCTGTGAAGTGAAATTTTGATTTTCACTAAGTTCAGAGATGAAGACTTACATTAAGAGTATTGCTAAGCTAATGATGGTTATGGAGGTCTTCTAATACCACATTAGTTTAGTTCTTGTGGTGTTTTATACACCAACAAGTGGTATCAGAGCAGATAAGGTCCTCGAGAGTAAAGAGAGAGCAGATACAAGAAGAATTGAAGAGTTCTTTATCAAAGAAGGTGAAAGCTGAGGTGTTCAACAAACAAAAGTCATCAGAAGATTATTTCGAAGTTACTTCCAAAGGTAAAGGTCTATGAAAGGTATCATTCGTTAACTTTATACTTACAGGTTGAAGCAGAAGCAAGAATACTATGGCAGATCATGTGTCCATTGACAAATTGGACAGAGATAATTACCCTGCTTGGGTGATGAGGATGGAAGCCTTACTTATGAGTAAGGATCTAATGGTATATGTGACAGGTGAAGAAGAAAAGCCTAAATTTGAAGATGAGAGTCATCCAAGAAAGGAAGAGCTAGAAGCTTTAAAGCTATGGCAGAAGAGAGATGCAAGTGCAAGAGCTTATATATATAACACTATTACAGATCATTTGTTACCACATATCAGAGGTTTAGAAACAGCTGAAGACATTTGGAATGCTTTGGAGGATTACTTCCAAAACACTACTAAAGCTAGGAAGGCTAGCTTATGGTCAGAGTTCACCACATTCAAGAAAAAGCAATATCAGAGCATTAGTGATTATGTCACTAAGATGGACTTGGCAGATAGCCTTGGATCTATTGATGAGGATATTGAAGATCATAGGTTGATAGCACAATTACTTGCAGGGTTAAGAGGTGATGAAAGATGGAAGCCTTTTGTACTTTCAACAGAACTCTCATTAAATCATTATGTGCCAGAATTGAATCAATTACTTGGATTGATGCTCACATTTGAGCAAGACTTGAAGTCAGATGGAGACAAAGGGCAAAGTTCTGCAATGTACATGAAGAACAAGAAGAAAGGAGATAAAGGTAAAGCAAAGGATGAAGAAGAGTCAACAACTCAAGCAAATTATGTAAGAGGAAGAGGTATTGGCAGAGGTAAAGGTCGAGGAAATGGAAGAGGTAGAGGTAATCAAAATAATAACAAGAAGACATGTTGGATTTGTGGATTGAGCAATCATCTAGCATATGATTGTTGGCATAATCAACAAGCATCAAGCCAAAATCAAAACAACAATGGCAGAGGAAGAGGTGGAAGATTTCAGAATCAATTTCAAAGAGGAAGACAAAATTCAAGAGAAAGTTATGGTAGAGGTGGTGGAAGAAATTGGAATCAAAATCAGTCTTACAATACCACATATTACAATTATGCAAATGATACACAAAATGACATTCATACAACATTGATGATGAATTCAATAAGTCCATCAGAGAAGGAGGATCTCAAGGTATTTTATATTGACTCTGGTTGTTCAAATCATTTGTCAGGTAATATAGAATTATTGTCAGAATTGGAAGAAGGCAATTCAAGTCATACAGTACAAACAGGTGATAATACAAAACATAATGTGCATTCAATTGGAAAAGTGAAGTGCAGGAGTGGAGCTGATTTGTTAACAAATGTTTTGTATGTTCCAACAATACCAAAGAATCTGATTAGTGTTGGACAAATAGTGGAAAAAGGTTTTCAAGTCAGATTTACAAATGAAGGGGTATTTGTTGAAGATCCAGAGGATGCATACAATCCCATTGTTTGTGGTAAGAAGGAAGGTAGACTTTTTACTCTCAAAGTGCAAGGAAATGTTGGTCAAGCCTTAATCACACATGGTGATGAAGTAATTACAGAGTTAGATCTTTGGCATAAGAGATTGGGACACTTCAATGAAAGAGGAATCAAAACTATGGTGGAGAACCAATCTGTAATAGGGCTACCAAATGTGAAAAGTCAACATATGATATACAAGTGTGAAGCTTGTCAGATGGGAAAAGCACACAGATTACCATTTCAGAAGAAAGGTTTCAAGCATGATGGTTTGCTTGAACTCATACATACAGATGTATGGCGACCAACAAAAGAAGGATCAATAAATGGATCTAGGTATTATGTTCTGTTTATTGATGATGCTACAAGGTGGATAACCCTTTATGTTCTAAAAGAAAGATCAGAAGTATTTGGAGCCTTCAAACATTTTCATGCTTATGCAGAAAGAGTTACAGGTCAAAAACGCAAGAGTTTAAGGTCTGATGGAGGGGGAGAATACTTCTCCCAAGAGTTTAATGACTATCTTTGGAATGCAGGTATCAAGAGAGAGATAACTTGCAGGTATACACCTCAACATAATGGGGTGGCAGAAAGGAGAAATAGAACATTGGTTGAATTTGCAAGAGCAATGTTAAGAGAAAAGAATTGCCCTAATTATCTTTGGGCTCAGGCTGTAAATACAGCTACATACCTTGTGAATAGACTACCATGTGAAGCTTTGAATGGTATGACCCCTTATGAAGCTTGGTGGGGTAAGAAACCAACACTTGACCATTGTAAAGTGTTTGGGTCAATTGCCTATGCTTATGTGCCATCACAACTTAGACATAAGCTTGAACCAAAGGCAGAAAAATATGTGTTTATTGGGTATGATGAAAAGAAAATGGGTTATAGGCTATGGAGTCCTTTAACTAAACATTTTATTGTTTCCAGAGATGTGACCTTTGATGAACAGAAGAGTTGGTATGTAGATAAAGATTGTGACCTTGAAACATTTGAAGAAGAGATAAGAAGAAGTGCAAGAGGTAAGTCACATATGCAGATAGATGGAGATGAAGAACATATGCAAACAAGCACATCAAGAGTTGGATCATATAGAAGAAATGAAGATAGACCAATATTTGATGAAGAAGTACATCCAGATATACATGAAGAGTGTGAACCAAGAAGATCAACCAGAATGAGGAAGCAACCCACAAGGTATTCCTATGATACTTCTTACTTGACTCAGAAAAATTATGCTTACATGGTTAAGGAAGATGAAGAACCTCAAAGCTATGATGAAGCAAAGGGTAAGAGACAATGGGAAGAAGCAATGAAGGAAGAGTTTGATGCACTTGAAGAAAACAAAACTTGGGAACTTGTTCCAAAGCCTAATGGTAAGAAAGTGATTGGAAATAAATGGGTTTACAAAATTAAGAAGCATGCAGATGGAAGAATAGCCAGATACAAAGCTAGGTTGGTGGTTAAAGGCTATGCTCAAACTTTTGGCATAGATTATGATGAGACATTCAGTCTTGTGGCAAAGATGTCAACTATAAGGACAATCATTGCCATTGCAGCATCAAAAGGATGGACATTGAGTCAATTGGATATTAAGAATGCATTTTTGAATGGATATATATCAGATGAGGTTTACATGGAGCAACCTCAAGGGTTTGCAGATCACAAGTTTCCAAATTATGTTTGCAGGCTGAGAAGAGCACTTTATGGTTTGAAGCAAGCTCCAAGAGCTTGGAATTATAGACTTGTAAAGTATCTTAATGATCTTGGATATCAAAGTTCAAAGGCAGATGCAAGTTTACTTATCAAAAGAACAGATGAAGGTATGATCTACATTTGTATTTATGTAGATGATATTATAATTACAGGTACCTCAAATGAAGGAATCAAGGAGGTGGAGAAGTTACTTGAGAGAGAATTTAAGATAAGTGATCTAGGACAATTGTCATATTTTCTTGGAATGGAAATCACTTATGCAGAACATGGCATATATGTATCACAAGAAAGGTATCTCTTGAATCTTCTAAAGAAGTTTAACATGGAGAATTGCAGAGAGGCATCAACACCACTAGAGGTCAATCATAAACTCAGTAGATATGATGGTGCAAAGTTCAAAGACATGAGGAAGTATCAATCTTTAGTGGGAAGTCTAATTTATGCTACATTAACAAGGCCTGATCTTAGTTATGCAGTGGGTGTTCTTTCTCAGTTCATGCATTGTCCAAAGGATCCACATTGGATTGCAAGTCAAAGAGTTCTTAGATATATCAAAGGGACTTTGAAAGAAGGATTGTATTATCCTTTTACATCAAATATAAGATTGAGAGCCTATAGTGATTCAGATTGGGCAGGAAGTCAGGATGATAGAAGATCTACTCATGGCTACATGATATACATTGGAGATAAACTTGTGAGTTGGTGTTCAAAGAAACAACATACAGTGGCTTTATCATCAACAGAAGCTGAGTACAAAGGACTTGTGGAAGCAGCAAAAGAAGTAATATGGATGCAGACATTATTCAAAAGCTTGGGAATTGATCAAGGTATACCTATCATTCATGGAGATAATATGAGCTCACTATATCTTGCAGCAAATCCTGTATTTCATGCAAGGACAAAGCACATAGAAATACAGTACCATTTTCTCAGAGAAAAGGTAATGGAGAAGGAGATTGAAGTGGTGTACACTTCTACAAAAGATCAGATTGCAGATATTATGACAAAGAGCTTGGATGGAGTGAAGACAAGTAGGTTCAAGGAGATGGCAGGAATAAAAGAGAAGAAGACTATATGAAGAAGTCAAAGCATGCTAATTAGTGATTGAGGGGGAGCTTTTGGGGCTTCACTCACTAATTAGGCATGGATATATGAAGATATATGAAGAAAGGAAGAAGGAAAGGAGAAGTGAAGAAAAAGTATACAGAAAATTAAGCCTAAGTGAAGGGACAATTTCACTATTGTAAATTCGTGCAAATTAGAGTCTAGTTTTTCATAGATCTTCAAAACTTACGAGTTCGAGTCTAGGAGAATGTAAAACATAGGTATATAAGTTAATTTGAGATACAAAACATGTAGAGAGAACTCAATTTTGAAATCTGAGTGAGTAGAGAAAAGTCGTGTCTTTTCTGAGAGAGATGTTCAAGAAAAACTTCTGAGTGTGAGAGAGTTTTCCATGGCTATGAGCAAAATTAGGCTAAGCCATTTTGTACACATCCTCTCTGATATACAACATATGTTTGTGTAGAAGGATTAAGTCTAATTCCTCTTGTACATTGAGTTCTAAGTCATTTCATATGACTGTGTAAGTTAGTTGACAGTTACGACTTTTCTGGCACACATTTACCTGAACTTCTTAAGGTCAGATCTCGAAGTATACTGTAAAGTTTTTAGTAACTGATAGCTCATTTTAAAGCTACTATCTTCAACTACATTTGGTCAAAAGATCTTTAAGAAACGGGACGCATACTCAGAGAAATCAGCTTAACAGTGAAGGTATGTCAAATCGATGAAGTCGGTTTTCAATTTTCAGAGATAGTGAAAAGTTTGGAGCAAATTTAGAAGATTTTGAAGTTAGTATTTGAAAGTTTTGCTTGTTATGTGTTACTTAACATTAGCAAGAACTTCTCTTAGTAAATGATCAAAGGAATTTGCAAAGATCAAGCTAATACAGGTCAGATTGAAGATTTGAAGAAAAGGCGCAAATTTCTGTGAAGTGAAATTTTGATTTTCACTAAGTTCAGAGATGAAGACTTACATTAAGAGTATTGCTAAGCTAATGATGGTTATGGAGGTCTTCTAATACCACATTTGTTTAGTTCTTGTGGTGTTTTATACACCAACAGGGGAGACCCTAAAACTCATCACCATGCAACATTTGTGGATTGTCCAATCATACCACAGATGAATGCTACAAGAACTACAAGAATCAGAGAGGAAGAGGCTACTCAAGAGGTGGATACTCTCAAGGGAAAGGTAGATTCAACCAACACCAAGGCTAAAATGGATACAACAATCAGTACAACAACAATTACAACCACAACCACAATGGTAATTACCAAAGTGGATTCAGAAATAGAAGGGATTACAACAACTACACAGAGGAGCAAGATGACTCCCTATTGATTATGAATATGACCTCTAAGGCAGGTACAAATGATGATCATTTATTTTATATTGACTCAGGATGTTCTAACCATGTAGCTGGCAATGTGGCACTACTCTCTGATTTGGAAGAACCCAAGGGCAAACATCAGGTACAGACAGGTGATGATACTAAACACTCTGTTGTAAAGATTGGAAATGTGAAGACATGTGATGGTAACCAGAATCTATTGAGCAGGGTACTCTATGTACCAACCATCACCAAGAATCTAATGAGTGTTGGTCAGATTGTGGAGAAAGGTTTGCAGGTCAGATTCACTCAACATGGAGCATATGTGGAGGACCCAAGACATGGTTTCAAAAGAATTGCCAAAGGGGAGAAATCAGGTAGATTGTTTACTTTTGAGCTAGAAGACACCAAGAACATTGCTTTATATAATTACAAGGATCAAACACTTTTAGAGTTAGAAATATGGCACAAGAGGTTAGGTCACATAGGTGAAAGAACCCTAAAGCAAATGTGCAGGGATCAATGTGTGCTTGGGATACCTAATGTATCCAAGCAACACATGATTTATAAGTGTGGAGCATGTCAGTTTGGTAAGTCTCACAGGTTGCCCTATTCAAAGAAAGGTTTCATGCATGAAGAATACCTAGACTTGGTACACATAGATGTTTGGGGACCTAGCAAGGACCCTTCCATTTCAGGATCAAGGTATTATGTGTCCTTCATTGATGACTATAGCAGGTGGACTATCTTATACTTTATGAAGCATAAAGATGAAGTGTTTCATTGTTTCAAGAGATATCTTGCACTTGTTGAAAACCAAACAGGAAGAAGCTTGAAGAGGCTAAGGTCAGATGGAGGAGGAGAATACTTCTCAAATGAGTTTGAAGATTTCTTGCAGGAAAGAGGCATCAAAAGGGAGATTACTACAAGGTACTCACCTGAACAAAATGGGGTAGCTGAAAGAAGGAATAGACTCATTGTAGAAACAGCTAGATCGATGCTTAATGAAAAGAAACTACCAAATTATCTTTGGTCAGAAGGTGTATCCACTGCCACCTATCTCATCAATAGGTTGCCATCCAAATCACTTGATGGCATGACACCATATGAAGCTTGGCATGGTAAGAGACCTTCTCTGGATCATTGTAAAATCTTTGGTTGTGTAGCATATGTGCATATTCCCTCACAGGTAAGGGGAAAGCTAGACCCTAAAGCTGAAAAATGTATCTTCATTGGTTATGATTTGAACCAAAAGGGATACAGATTCTACAACCCAACAAACAAAGGCTTCAAGGTAAGCAGAGATGTCATCTTTTATGAGAATGACTCATGGTATGAGAATGAATGCAGGAAGGTTAGTCTACCCTATGACATGGAAGAAGATTTCCCAAAGCTCACCAAGAAGGAATCAATTCAGAAAGAAGACTCAAGCTCAGATGATGATGAAAATATCAATCTTGAGGAGTTCAAAGCATGGAAGTCCAAAGGAAAGATGAAGATGAAGAAGCTAGAGGATATACCAGAATCCTCAACTCAAGCAATGAGGAGATCTCAAAGAGAAAGTAAGAAGCCTATCAGATATGGGTATGATACTTCTCTTGTAACCAAGCATTCTGTATATCTTGCAAAGGATCTGTTGAATGAAGAACCAGGTACCTATGAAGAAGCAATCACCAAACCAGAATGGAAAGGAGCTATGGATGAAGAAATAGAAGCTCTCAAGGAGAGTGATACTTGGGACTTGGTACCCAAGAAGGACTCTATGAAGGTGATAGGGTCCAGATGGATCTACAAGCTAAAGAGGAATTCAGATGGAACAATAAACAGGTACAAAGCTAGGTTGGTTGCCAAGGGTTTTGCGCAAACCCAAGGCATTGATTATGAGGAGACATTTTCTCCTGTGGCTAAGATGCCAACTATCAGAATATTGGTGAGTGTAGCTGCATCCAAAAATTGGAACATGTACCAATTAGATTGATGGAGAGTGTTAATCTCCAAAAGAACAAGCTATCCTTGGTATTAGACCACCTCTAGACCAAGAATAACTTTAGACTCCTCATAGTTTGGAAATCCACTAACACATTACCAAGAAGTTGACTAACTGTGAAGAAATCATTTCTCTGAAAAGTCTGCTGCAGATTAATCACTCATTGACTAATCAATCCTGTAAAGTTTTTAATAAAACTTTGCACAATGCTTCGCCTTAAGGTTGCGCACCCTCTCCAACTTAAATCTCTGCAAATGATTCAGTGTACTCTGAGAAATCATACAAGCAAGTTACCTGTGTGTAAAACACCTTCTCTGTAGTGACGACTTTGACACCTATAACTTCTTAGTTATAGTTCTCCCAATGTCGAACCCGTTTGATCAAGATCTTCTAGCCATAGATGGCTTACCTTCCAACTTAGATTTTGAGTCCTCACTTGTGTAAAACTTTACACCATGCTCTGAGCAATGTTCATATCTTTGAACATGAAATCTGCGCCAGTTTTGTCGACTCTTAGAACATCATCACATATGAATGTTCCTATGCAAAATTCTCTCAGCCTGATTGCAATTAACCTCTCAAATTCTAACCATAGATGGATTAGCTATGGACTTAGATACGTGTAAAAGGATTTCTCAAAAGATTAAACACAGAAGGAGAATGGGAGAGAAGATCGATGCGCCATATCTGAAATTTTCACTTATCTATTTCCTTCATACATCTGATGGATGATTTGTACAATGTACATCACTAACTCATCTCATACTCTCTTCTCTATGTCTCATACGACTACAAGCATGTACTTATGTATATATACGAGTCCTAACTCGTAACTACTTCAAGTATATTGAAGTATCTAAAGAACTAATGTACATTTGATTCAAGAACTTTACTATCTGATTCTTTCCTTCAATTCATGACATTGATCTTCAATCTTCTCTTCATGTCTTTACTTCTACCCTTTGTATAATCACAATTTGTTGATTTTCTTGCTCCAATAGCTCCCCCTCAATCATCAATTGTGATTATCTGCATCTTCTTTATTCCTGCCATGTCTTTGAACTTCTGTAACTTTGGTCCATCTAAACTTTTTGTCATCATATCTGCAAGTTGATCTTTTGTAGGAGTGTGTATGACTTCAATCTCCTTATCAATAAACTTCTCTCTCAAAAAATGATACTGTATTTCAATATGCTTAGTTCTAGCATGAAACACAGGATTAGCTGCCAAGTATAGAGAACTCATATTGTCTCCACAGATAATAGGAGTACTTTGAATCACATCAAAATCCTTCATAAGTGTCTTTAGCCATATTACCTCCTTTGCAGCTTCCACCATACCTTTGTATTCTGCTTCTGTAGATGACAAAGCAACTGTATGTTTCTTCTTAGAACACCATGAAATCAATTTGTCTCCTATATAGCACAAATATCCATGTGTTGATCTGCTATCATCCACATTACCTTCCCAATCTGCATCACTGTATATCTTCACTCTTGTATCAGAAGTAAATCCATAGTACAACCCTTCTCTGAGTGTACCCTTGATGTACCTAAGTACTCTTTGTCCTGCAATCCAATGTTCCTTTCTAGGACAATGCATAAATTGTGAAAGCACACCAACTGCATATGACAAATCAGGCCTTGTTAATGTAGCATAAATCAAGCTACCAACCAAACTTTGATAGAGCTTCATGTCTCTGAATTCTTCTCCTCCAAATCTAGACAATTTATGGTTCACTTCCAATGGTGTAGGTGCAACCCTGCAATCTTCCATCTTAAATTTGGTTAGCAAATTTTTAAGATACCTTTCTTGGGTCACATATACTCCATGTTGAGTATATAAAATCTCCATTCCCAAGAAGAATGACAAGTTCCCTAAATCACTGATTTTGAACTCTTTCTCCATCTGCTTCTTGATCATTTGTATTCCTTTATCATCTGTTCCTGTAAGTATTATGTCATCAACATAAATGCAAACATAAATGAATCCATCTTCACTTGCTTTGACTAGCAAGCTACTATCTACCTTTGATGCTTGAAATCCAAGTTCCTTCAAGAACTTTACAAGCCTATAATTCCATGCCCTTGGGGCTTGCTTTAATCCATACAAAGTTCTCTTGAGCTTACACACATAATTTGGATTCACTTGATCTTTGAACCCATCTGGTTGCTCCATGTAAACTTCATCTGAAATGTAACCATTCAAAAAAGCATTTTTAACATCTAATTGAGATAACTTCCAACCTTTGCAAGCAGCAATTGCTATGAGAGTTCTTATGGTTGTCATCTTTGCCACAAGACTATAGGTCTCATCATAGTCCACTCCATATGTCTGTGCATACCCTTTCACAACAAGTCTAGCTTTGTACCTAGACACACTTCCATCTGAAAATCTCTTTGTTTTGTACACCCACTTACATCCAATAATTTTCTGGCTATTAGGTTTAGGAACCAAATCCCAAGTCTGATTCTCTATCAATGCATCATACTCCTCTTGCATAGCTTCTTCCCAATTTCTCTTGCCTTTGGCTTCATCATATGTAGATCGATCTTCATCTACTTTTACCAAATAAGCATAATCTTTAGTAGTCAAGAATGAGGTATCATAGCTATACCTTGTAGGTTGCCATTTGTGTCTAGATGACCTCCTAACTTCTGCACTTTTTGAAGTCTCTGGTTCATCACATTCTGGATCAAACCTTGGCCTCTCTTCAACATCAACCTGTACTTCATTATTCTCACTTTCATCAAGTAATTGAATCTTTGCTTTACCTTTCCTTTGATCCACTACTTCTTCAACATCTGCATGTATATTATATTTACCTGCATACCAAGTACCTTGCTCATCAAATGTAACATCCTTAGATACAAGGAATTGTTTTGTGGATGGACTCCACAACCTGTATCCCATTTGCTTATCATCATAGCCAATGAATACATACTTTTCTGCCTTAGGCTCCAACTTATGCCTCAATTGAGATGGCACATATGCATATGCCAAACATCCAAATATCCTGCAATGATCCAAGGTAGGTCTCTTACCCCACCAAGCTTCATATGGTGTCATACCTTGCAAAGCTTTACAAGGCAATCTATTGACCAAATAAGTAGCTGTATTTACAGCCTCTGCCCACAAATAATTTGGGCAATTCTTCTCTTTCATCATGGACCTTGCAAACTCAACAAGAGTCCTATTTCTTCTTTCTGCTACCCCATTTTGTTGAGGGGAGTACCTGCAAGTAACTTCTCTCTTTATACCTGCATTCCACAAGTAATCATTGAACTCATTTGGAAAATACTCTCCCCCTCCATCTGACCTTAGTCTCTTCAATTTTTGACCTGTAATCCTTTTTGCATATGCATGATAGTGTTTAAATGTATTAAACACTTCTGACTTTTCTTTAATCACATAAATTGTGATCCATCTGGTAGCATCATCAACATATATGACATAATATCTTGAACCATTTATACTAAAGTCCTTTGAAGGACCCCACACATCTGTATGAACCAATTCAAGTCTTTCTGAATACATAAACCCATGCTTGGAATAGGATTGCTTATGAGCCTTACCTAATTGACATGCCTCACATCTGTATGTCATGTATTGACCTGCAATGTTAGGCAACCCAAGTACTGAATCATTATTAATCATGTCTTTGATACCTCTTTCATTGAAGTGTCCAAGTATTTTATGCTAAAGATCCAATTCAGACACCTTCTGCTCTCCATATGTGAACATAGCATGTCCAACATTTCCTTGTACCTTTAATGTGAAAAGCCTTCCTTCTTTCTTTCCTGTAACAACCTGTTTGTACCCTTGACTAGGGTCTTCAACATAGACTCCATCATTGGTGAATCTTACCTCATATCCTTTTTCCACAATTTGACCTACACTGATCAAATTCTTTGGAATTGTGGGAACATAAAGAACCTTACTCAGAAGAGTACTCCCATCCTTAGCTTTGACTGAACCAATTGACTTTACCTTATGCTTTGTATTATCTCCTGTTTGAACAGTATGGTTAATTGCATTATGATCTAGATCAGTCATCAAAGCAATATTTCCACTTAAATGATTACTACATCCTGAATCAATGTAGAACACTCTCATGTCCTCATGTGAGGTTTCACAAGTTGCATTCATAATGAGAGTCGAGTCCTCCTTCTGATCTGATGCATAGTTGTAGTAGGTGTTATTATAGGATTGATTTTGGAAGCTTCTTCTTCCACCTCTTCCAAAAGAATTCCTACCACCTCTACCTCTGAAGTTTCCTCTCTGAAATCTACCACCTCTTGCTCTTTGATTAAAGTTCTGATAATTACCATGGTTCTGATTATTGTGCCAACAATCATGAGATAGATGATTGGTCTTACCACATATCCAACAAGCTCTTGTATTATCCTTATTGTTTCTGCCTCTTCCTCTACTTTTGCCATTTCCTTTTCCTCTTATGAAATTTGCTTGGTTTGAAGTACCTTCTTCTTCACCTGATTGTTGCTTTCCTTTGTTAGCTTTCTTCTTGTCTTTAGAGTACATTGCATGACCTGCAGTCTTATCAACATCTCCTTTGATGTCATTCTCAAAAGTTAGCATATGACCTAACAATTGATTCAAATCAGGAGTGAAGTGATCTAAAGAAAGTTCTGTAGAAAAAATAAAAGGCTTCCACTTCTCATCTCCTCTTAGCCCTGTGAGAATTTGTCTTACCAATTTATCTTCTTCAATATCTTCATCCACTGCACCTAAAGAATCTGCAATGTCCTTCATCTTTGTCACATAATCAGAAATTGATTGTGAGGCCTTCTTCTTGAAAGTAGTAAATTTTGCCCATAGTGAAGCCTTCCTTGATTTGGTTGTGTTTTGGAAATGCTCTTCCAAAGCATTCCAAATGTCACATGCACTTTCAAGTCCTATAATGTAAGGAAGCAGGTAGTCATTGACTGCCATGTAAATTATGCTTCTTGCTTGAGCATCCTTCTTCATCCAATTCTTCATGTCTGCAAGCTCCTCTCTAGTTGGAACACTAGAGTCTCTAAATTCTGGCTTTTCTTCCTCTCCAGTGATGTATCCCATCAGATCTTTGCTCATAAGATGAGCTTCCATCCTCATAGACCAAGTTGGATAGTTCTCTCTATCCAACTTTTCAATTTGGAGACTATCTCCCATCCTTGCTTCACCTGTAGTCTCAAAGCTTTAACCTTTACAAGAAATAAATGTACCTTGACTTCGAATCTTACTCCTTCTGATCCTTTTGATAGCTTCAATGTGTCTACCTTCAAGTTTTCTTCAACCTTTATCCTTTTGCACCTTCAAGATGTAAAGATTTGTGTTTCTGCAGTAGTCGGAGTCTTCTTCACTTCAATTTTGACACATCCTGCTCTGATACCACTGATGGAGAGTGTTAATCTCCAAAAGAACAAGCTATCCTTGGTATTAGACCACCTCTAGACCAAGAATAACTTTAGACTCCTCATAATTTGGAAATCCACTAACACATTACCAAGAAGTTGACTAACTGTGAAGAAATCATTTCTCTGAAAAGTCTGCTAATCACTCATTGACTAATCAATCCTGTAAAGTTTTTAATAAAACTTTGCACAATGCTTCGCCTTAAGGTTGCGCACCTTCTCCAACTTAAATCTCTGCAAATGATTCAGTGTACTCTGAGAAATCATACAAGCAAGTTACCTGTGTGTAAAACACCTTCTCTGCAGTGACGACTTTGACACCTATAACTTCTTAGTTATAGTTCTCCCAATGTCGAACCCGTTTGATCAAGATCTTCTAGCCATAGATGGCTTGCCTTCCAACTTAGATTTTGAGTCCTCACTTGTGTAAAACTTTACACCATGCTCTGAGCAATGTTCATATCTTTGAACATGAAATCTGCGCCAGTTTTGTCGACTCTTAGAACATCATCACATATGAATGTTCCTATGCAAAATTCTCTCAGCCTGATTGCAATTAACCTCTCAAATTCTAACCATAGATGGATTAGCTATGGACTTAGATACGTGTAAAAGGATTTCTCAAAAGATTAAACACAGAAGGAGAATGGGAGAGAAGATCGACGCGCCATATCTGAAATTTTCACTTATCTATTTCCTTCATACATCTGATGGATGATTTGTACAATGTACATCACTAACTCATCTCATACTCTCTTCTCTATGTCTCATACGACTACAAGCATGTACTTATGTATATATACAAGTCCTAACTCGTAACTACTTCAAGTATATTGAAGTATCTAAAGAACTAATGTACATTTGATTCAAGAACTTTACTATCTGATTCTTTCCTTCAATTCATGACATTGATCTTCAATCTTCTCTTCATGTCTTTACTTCTACCCTTTGTATAATCAGAATTTGTTGATTGTCTTGCTCCAACATAGATGTCAAGAATGCTTTCTTAAATGGATGGATATCTGAAGAAGTCTACATGTCACAACCACCTGGCTATGAAGACCCCAAGAAGGTAAATTATGTTTGTAAATTGAAGAAGGCTCTATATGGATTAAAACAGGCACCTAGAGCATGGAATTACAGGTTGACAACATATCTCCAAGACCAAGGATTTGTGATGAGCAAAGATGACACTTCTCTATTCATAAAGAGAAGTAGTACAGAGGTAATCTACTTGTGTGTTTATGTTGATGACATCATCATTACAGGCAATGATGTCAATGGGATTAGACACATCAAAGGACAAATAATGAAAGAGTTCAAGATTAATGATCTTGGATTATTAAAGTACTTCTTAGGTCTTGAGTTAGTCTACACCAACTCAGGTATATATATCACTCAAAAGAAGTATATACAGGATATGGTCAAGAAGTTTGGCTTGCAGGATGCTAAAGTCTCAACTACTCCAATGGAGGTCAACCTAAAACTAAGTGCTCATGAAGGGGAAGAAGTCCAAGACATCACAGGATATCAAAGTATGGTAGGTAGTTTGAATTATGCTACCTTGACTAGAATTGACATAGCATATGGAGTTAGTGTGCTAAGTCAATTCATGCACAAACCAAGGGTACCTCACCTAGAGGCAGCAAAGAAAATCTTGAAGTACCTCAAAGGAACTCAAAGCCATGGTTTGTACTTTCCTTATACATCAGATATTGACATTAAAGTATACTCAGATGCAGATTGGGCAGGATGCAAGGATGATAGGAGAAGCACATCAGGTTACATTTGTTTTGCAGGAGATAAACCTATTTCTTGGTCAGCCAAGAAGCAACCTACAGTGGCATTGTCATCTACTGAAGCAGAGTATAGAGGGCTTGCCAATGCCACTCAAGAAGCTATCTGGTTAAAGCTTTTTTATACAGAACTAGGCCTATACACTAGGCCTCCAATCATCTTTGGAGATAACACAAGCTCTCTTCACCTTGCAGCTAATCCAATA
Source organism: Ceratopteris richardii (assembly GCA_020310875.1). Taxonomy (NCBI): domain Eukaryota; kingdom Viridiplantae; phylum Streptophyta; class Polypodiopsida; order Polypodiales; family Pteridaceae; genus Ceratopteris; species Ceratopteris richardii. The sequence continues at coordinate 110,896,172 of CM035420.1, forward strand.
TATCATGCTAGGACAAAACACATAGAGGTTCATTACCACTATGTGAGAGAGAAATTACTAAGCAAAGAGATTCAATTGACTTATGTGTCTACTAATATGCAATGTGCAGATTTACTCACTAAAGCATTGGATGGAAACAAGTTATGCAGATTCAAATCCATGATTGGATTGCAGGATGTGATTGAAGATTAAAGATGAAGACTTAAGCCAAAGTGCTTGGCTTGAGGGGGAGCTGTTGGTTCATTTCAAGCCTTCACACTTGGCTTGGAACTTTGGAATATTAGCTTGGAACCCTTGAAGGGTATCACTATGTGAAGCTAGAACCATAGGAACACTTGCCTATGTGTTATTACATTTTACTCATTGTAAAAGTCTATATGACTTGGCATCTCATGTAATCACACCTACTTGATAGATTCGTGGAAAAAAGGTAGTTGATTAATGGAGAGAATATCTCCCTACATTTAGTGGAGTGATCATAGGAGATTTGAATTTGAATTCAAACTCAAATTCTCACTTAACTCCTATAAAAGCTACAAGTCAAATGTCGCGGGTGTTCTTCACTTTTCCCGAGGCTAATACTCTTGATCATTGAGTGTGTGAGTGCTACACCATAGCCTACACATCTCCAACTCATTAGGCTACATCTATCAAGCCAATGAGATTGTACATTCATGTGAACTAATAGAAAGATTTACAATCACTATCTTTGGTTTTCTCTGAGTCATCATCTCCAAGTCTGTCCACTTCAACAAGGCATATCTCAAGATCTACTCAACCAAATCAAGTGATTCAAAGCACATTGGATTCAGCTTAAAGTCCTCTACACGCCTACAAATGCTTAAGTAAATTGGTTCAGCCATTACAAAGAAATCTCAGTCGAAGTGCTCACTAGTCTGTGTCTGCAAAGCTCCTAAAATATCGGGGGTAAACTTTATTTTGCTAAAGTGATTTCTCAGAGTATAGTTTATCATTTCTTCTCATTCCACTTGCAAATGGTAGCTTGTTAAGCTAATTTAATATGTCCAGAAGGAATTTGATCAATTGTAAGTGTGCTGGTCATACTGAGTGAAAGATTGAGCAGGTATCAATACCAAAATAGCAAGTTTTCTTGGATTTGTGAAGTGCAAAGTTATCTATTTTGATTTGATCATTACACATATCATTTGCAAAGTACATATATGATTTCTTGGTATCATTTGGAAGCTAATCAAGTGTACTAAGCATATCTGGAATCAAAGGAGTGCTGGTGTGAAGCAGGTTTAGCAACACCAACTCAATCTTCTGAGTGCATCCAACCATCTCTCCCAACAGTACTTAGTCAATAAGCCTTGTAATACAGGACAACTAGTACGATGGTTTCTATTGTGGATGGAATTTGATTTTGAAATAGTAGTCAAGAAAGGGAATACCCACATCAGAGCAGACCACTTATCAAGAATGACACATGGAGAACCACCCATAGGAGTACCGGATGATCTGCCTGACACATACCTTTTTAATCTCGAAGTATGTCCCCAATGGGCAGAAAACTTGATCCAAATAATCACATATGGACCTAAACATGGGATCTGATCAAATCAAAATCAAGACTTATGGAAGACTAAAAACCTTCATATCATTGCTGGAAGTTTATATCATCAAGACTCAAGTGGATTACTCATGTGATGCGTGGAATGTTGGAGTTAGACGTCTACGGAAGCACGCGAACAGCACAACGAAGAAGAAGAAGCTTGGAGCACAACACACAAGAATGAATGTATTACTAGAGAATGTACAAAGATAAGCAGCTCATTAGGGCAATAGGCGTATATACAAGCCGGGGGGAAAAAACCTCCTAAAGAGGGAAAAAAGTGCCTCGGCGGTCTTAGAGTGTTCACACACATCACTACCTAAATATATCAACAAATCCCCCCTAGGAGTGATGCAGTGAACAAGGAGCTGGCACTCATGTATAAGGAAGTGCCGAGCTATGTGGAAATCACTCCACAAAAGGAAGAAAGCCCAAAGCTTTGCGGAAAGCTTCAAACTTCTCCCTAGGCAGAGCCTTCGTGAAAAGGTCTGCAATGTTCTCCTACGTGGGCACATATGCCAAGCTGATCTCCCCAGCAGAGAACCTCTCCCTCACATAGTGATAATGCACCTCAATGTGCTTAGTGCGAGCATGGAACATAGGGTTCCTCACAACTACCAATGCGCTCTGACTGTCAGTGAAGATGGTGGTGGCAGAAGACTGGCCAACACCCAAATCAGCCATAAGGCGTCTGAGCCACACACACTCAACAGTCGCTGTGAAAGCTGCCCTATACTCAGCCTCACAACTAGAAGTGGCCATAGTAGGCTGCTTCTTGCTCAACCAAGATATACATGAGCTACCAAGCATGAAGCAAAAACCACTCGTGGACACATGAGTGTCATAGCAACCAACCCAATCTGAGTCAGAAAAAGCATGCAAATCTGGCGGTAGTGATCCCCCCTTGCGATAAAACAACCCAAGTAGCCGAGTACCACTCAAGTAACGAAAGATGCGCTTAACCGCTTTCCAATGCGTGACTCCTGGGCAATGCATAAACCTGCTCATCTGTGAGACAACAAACTGAATATCTGGTCGAGTAATGCATAAGTAAATCAAGCATCCAACAGCCTGTTGATAGAGAACAACATCAAATGCATCAGCATCATCAAGACTCAATCGTAAACTTGTCTCCATAGCAGTGGCAATAGGCTTACAGTCTTCAAGGCCAAAACGCTGCAATAATGTGTCAATATATTTCGTTTGACACAAAGCCATTCCACCATCAATGTGCATAAACTGAATGCCCAAATAGTGATGCAAATGCCCCAAATCAGACATCTCAAATGAGGCATGCAAATCAACCTTAAAATGAGCAATATGTGTCTCAATAGGACCAGTGAGCAGCATGTCATCAACATAGACAACAATGATCAGAAGCACATCATTAGCATGTAGGTGCTTTCAATTGGACTGTTCTCAAAACCATGTGCAATCAGATAGGCATGTATCTTCTCATACCAAGCACGTGGTGCTTGCTTTAAACCATATAATGCCTTCTTTAACCTGCAAACGTGGTTTTCATGCCCTTTCTGCACAAAGCCATGGGGCTGAAAAACATACACTTCTTCATGCAAGTCACCATTCAGAAATGTTGTTTTAAAGTCCAACTGATGTACATTCCAACCATGATGGGCTTCAAGTGCACAAATGCTCCGAACAATAGTCATACGGCATGTAGGTGCAAAGGTCTCATCAAAATCAATGCCTCTTTCCTGTGCATAACCCTCTACAACAAGCCTAGCCTTATACCTGTCAACTGTACCATTAGGTTTATGCTTCAGCTTGTATACCCACTTAGTGCCAATGACTTTCTTGCCAAGAGGCAAGTCACATAAAGACCATGTACCATTCTTCATTATAGCATCATATTCAGATTGCATAGCAGCCATCCAATTTTCTGAATTTTGAGCTTCATCGAAAGAAACAGGCTCATTCTCATCACAGAGACTAGATGTAGCCATAGCATAGCAATCTGATGCAAAGGAGGTACTCTGAGAGCCTGAACAAATACGATATGACAAAGGTGCATCTAATTTGTTGTCACACAAAGTCTGCACCAGCCATTTTGGCATAATTTTTGCCTGCTCAATATCAGCTCTCTCATCAACAAGTGCATCATGTAAATCTGCATCAGAAATGGAATGATCTCCATCATCATATGAAACCTGCAAAGGCTTAGAAGTTGCCTCATTAGGACCAGTACTAGCCTGTCCACCTGTAAAAAGAGGCATCAAAGTATCATACATGTCTTTGGAGCTAACAGATGTCTCCTTAGTACATGAAAGCAATGGCTGAATAGCATCTTCCACAAAGACAACATCACGGCTAACCAGAATGCGTTTAGTTTGTGGATGATACAGACGATAGCCTTTACTTTCAGAACTGTACCCAACAAGAATACATTTTACTTCCTTAGCATTCAATTTTTTGCGATGTTGTTCAGGCACTAATGCATATGCCAAACAACCAAAAACACGCAGATGAGCAACAGATGGCTTGCGGTCATGCCAAGCCTCATATGGAGTGATAGACTGCAACACTTTAGTGGGACACCTGCTCAGTACATATGCTGCACACATGACAGCCTCAAGCCAGAAACTATGTGGTAAAGCCTGACTTTTGACCATGCACCTGGCCATCTCCATGAGTGACCTGTTCTTTCGTTTAGCAACTCCATTCTTTTGAGGTGTATACGGCACTGTACACTGATGTTTTATCCCACGTTCAACCAGAAATGCATTAAAATCTGAAGACATATATTCCCCCCCTCGATCAGAACCGAGGGTGCCCATTTTACATGCTGACAGATTTTTAGCCAAAATCAAAAACTGTTTGAAGCACATGAACACTTCGGACTTTTCTTTGAGTGGATATACCCATGCATGCGTGGAAAAATCATTAATGAAAGTCACAAAGTAAAGGTAATTTCCAAAAGAGGGTGTCTGCATAGGACCACAAACATCACTATGTAGAAGCTGCAATTTTCTGCGTAGCCCAAACTGAACCATCTTTTGAAAAGGAAGAACGCTGCATTTTGCCCAAAATACAGCCTTCACAAACATGTTTTCTAGGTGCTTCAAGTTTGGGCAAAGAGGACACCATTTCAGATTTCTGTAGGCGTAACAAACTAGCAAAATTCAGATGACCAAAGCGTGCATGCCAAAGCTTTGCATCTGATATAGCCTGAGAATCATGAATTGCACATGCCGAATCATTCACAGATCTTTCATAGTCTATGAGCTTATACCGCCCACGACATAAAATGCCAGAAGCAATAATCACATCGCCATTTGAGAGATCATGGACTGTACACCTGTCATCAATGAATTTCACAACCAAGCCAATCTTGGCTAATGCAGAAACTGATAACAGGTTCTTTTTGATCCCTGGCACAAATAAAGCATCTGACAAAGTGAAAGAACTACCATCACCAGTAGTCCGAATGATCTTACCAACTCCCATAACATGATAAGAGGAGTTATTGGCACATGTGACAGTATTCCCTGTAGGGGCAGGCTCGAGTGAAGAGAAGAAATTGCGCTCCAAGGTAGTATGTTTAGTCGCCCCACTATCAAAGTACCAAACATCTGAGTCTACTGCAGACATGCACTGATCATGAGAAGATGGGTCAAAACTGCAGACAGTAGTAAACACCCATTCTTCTTCTTGCACAAGATTTGCAGACTATGTTTTTGGTGTAGAGGCCTCTGCAACAACCATTCTAGGCTCTTTCTTCTTTGCCTCTTTGGCAGCCAGTTTTGGACAGTTCTTTATATTATGATCATTTCCTTTACAGTACTTGCAGAACAATTTTTGCTTTTCTGATTTCTTCTCATCTTTATCCTGGTTCTTTGATTGTGCAGCATTTGCAGATTTTTGCTTACTAGTAGAAGAGCTCCATTTTCCTTTGCCCTTCTGACTAGCCAGGAAAGCTTGATCTGCAACACGCATAATGGACGTGTTCTACCTGGACTGATCTTCCTGCAACAGAACAGAGACTAATTCCTCAAATGATAAGGCATTCGGATTGCCTTTCATCATCAACCGAAGAGTACAGGAAAAACTCTGATATGAATCAGGAAGACCATTCAGAACGGTCTGCACAAGTGATTGTTCCTTCAGGTCTTTGATCTTTGTAAGAAAACTGTCCATAGTATCACCTTCATTCATGTGCTCACTCTCCAACTGTTTGCGGAGGTAAGCAACATGAGCCTCATTCCTAGCCTGGTACAAAGTGGTAAGTGTATCCCAAGCATCCTTTGCTGTTTTGCAAGAGCGAATGTGAGGAATAATGGCACGTTTGACAGACAAAGCTATCAATGCATGTGCCTGGCCATCTCTGCCATCCCAACGAATCTGCTCTGCAGTAGGTGCAACAGAAACAGCAGCACGAACAGGAATCTGCGGAATATCATCTTCGACACCATCTTCATCAGCTCCAACACGTGTATTTGCACGACCTGTCGTTACAGGTGTAACAGGACGTCTTTCAACACCCTACACAATGTTCCACAATCCTTTTGCAACCAATACATGTCGCATCATATAAGCCCATAATGGGTAGTTGGTACCATCCAACTTATCCTCAACAGCCAACATACAGAATACATCACTGCTTTCAGCCATGGCCGGTGACTAAAATACCTTGATGCAAAAAATTGACTATATCTCAAAAAGTTGAACGGAATTGCCTAGACAAGTTCTGCTAGACGTGTAGCAGACTTCGAGATGCTTAAACTAGTGAACAGAAACTGGTATATACCTTTGGCACAAAAGGACGAAATAGCTTGCACAAGCGCTGTGATAGTGTGTTCGAAGGCCGAAACGAGCTTAGATCGTGATTTTGGCACCACAGAACGAAGCTGTTTTGATCTCAGAAACACCCTGCGTATGCTCACCAAATTTCGTGCGAATCTGAGACTGCAAACGGAGGAGTGTCGACGGTGCTCTAGAAGAAGCGACGACCTGCTCTGATACCAATTGATGGAATTAGACGTCTGCGGAAGCACGTGAACAGCACAAGGAAGAAGAAGAAGCTTGGAGCACAACACACAAGACTGAATGTATTACTAGAGAATGTACAAAGATAAGTAGCTCATTAGGGCAATAGGCGACTATACAAGCCGGGGGAAAAAAACCTCCTAAAGAGGGAAAAAAGTGCCTCGGCGGTCCTAGAGTGTTCACACACATCACTACCTAAATATATCAACATGGAAGAGGAGGAACAAGAAATGTGACTTCAAAAAGCACATGTAAATCAATGGAAAACTCATTTAAAATTCGAACGGAACATGGCAAACACTGAAGAGATTAGGCATATATTGGCCAACCATGTAGAGGGATGCACATAACTACGTAACAGCCTGCCCAACTTGTCAAGAACGAAATCTAGAAGAGAACTCCACTCTATGCTACTCCACAGTAGCACCAAGATGGAGCATGCCTCTGGTGAAATTCTTGAAGACCCAAGAGTATCCAGAAGGAGCCACTCTAGCAAGGAAACGTGCACTTGTAGAACAAAGCAAGGACTATCATAGGAAAACAACTCTTTAAGCGAGGAAGAGACAATCATTTACGAATGTGCATTCATGAAGATGAGTATCTTGCTGTCTTAGAGATGGCACATACAGGAGCTGCAGGAGGACATTTTTCTGCAGATAAAACTGCAAAAATGATTCTCTTTGCTGGATTGTGGTGGCCAACTCTACATCAAGATGCAGAAGCATATGTGCAAAGATGTGATACTTGTCAACGAATGAAATATCCAATTAGAAGGGATGAAATGCCACTGAAACCCATGATAAGTGCAAGAGCCTTCACCAAATGGGGAATAGACTTCATAGGACCTATTAGCCCACCAGCTAAAGGATCCCATGTTGAATACATAATTGTTGCCACAGACTATCTGACCAAATGGGTTGAAGCCAAAGCAACCAAGAAAAACGATGCAAGGACTACGGCCAAGTTTCTCTTTGAGAATGTTTTCACTAGATTTGGACTGCTGATAGAAATTGTGAGTGATTTGGACTGCTGATAGAAATTGGACTGCATGCATTTTGTAAATGAAGTAATAGAAGCCCTTCTGAGTGAATTCTTAGTCATTCATAAGAAATCATCCCCATATCACCCACAAGCCAATGGACAAGCCGAAAGTTCAAATAAAATCTTGTGCACAATTCTCACTAAAATTGTCAATAATGGTCGATCGGATTGGGATAAACAATTACATCATGCTTTATGGGCATTCCGAGTAGCCTACAAATCTGCCATAGGAACCACTCCTTTTAACTTAGTGTACGGATAGAATGCGATTTTACCAATTGACTTCTTAATACCCACTCTCAGAGTAGCAACAACGTACGAGTGGATGGGACATGAATTATCAACTCAATTGGATCAAATAGAAAAGTAACACGAAACTAGGCTACAAGCAGTAGCAGGGATTTATGCTGCTAAAAGGCGACAGAAGGCTTATTTTGATGCTCATATTAAAGATAAAAATTTAAAGGAAGGAGATTTAGTTTTGGTTTATACTTTGAAACAACACGCAAAGAAACAGCAAAAAAGAGGATATGGCCCATTAATCATCAATCGTATATCTACTAGTGGAGCCATCAGTCTAGCAACCCTAGATGGAGAATGTTGGAGATAGACGTCTATGGAAGCATGCAAACAGCACAAGGAAGAAGAAGAAGCTTGGAGCACAAACACACAATACTGAATGTATTACTAGAGAATGTACAAAGATAAGTAGCCCATTAGAGCAATAGGCGTATATACAAGCCGGGGGAAAAAACCTCCTAAAGAGGGAAAAAAGTGCCCCGGCGGTCCTAGAGTGTTCACACACATCACTACCTAAATATATCAACAAATCCCCCCTGGGAGTGATGCGGTGAACAAGGAGCTGGCACTCATGTATAAGGAAGTGCCAAGCTATGTGGAAATCACTCCACAAAAGGAAGTAAGCCCAAAGCTTTGTGGAAAGCTTCAAACTTCTCCCTAGGCAGAGCCTTCGTGAAAAGCTCTGCAATGTTCTCCTGCGTGGGCACATATGCCAAGCTTATCTCCCCAACAGACAAACCTCTCCCTCACATAGTGATAATGCACCTCAATGTGCTTAGTGCGAGCATGGAACACAGGGTTCCTCGCAACTGCCAATGCGCTCTAACTGTCAGTCAAGATGGTGGTGGCAGAAGACTGGCCAACACCCAAATCAGCCATAAGGCGTCTGAGCCACACACACTCAACAGTCATTGTGAAAGCTTCCCTATACTCAGCCTCACAACTGGAAGTGGCCACAGTAGGTTGCTTCTTGCTCAACCAAGATATACATGAGCTACCAAGCATGAAGCAAAAGCCACTGGTGGACACACGAGTGTCATAGCAACCAGCCCAATCCGAGTTAGAAAAAGCATGCAAATCTAGCGGTAGTGATCCCCCCTTGAGATAAAACAACCCAAGTAGCCGAGTACCACTCAAGTAGCGAAAGATGTGCTTAACCGCTTTCCAATGCGTGACTCCGGGGCCATGCATAAACCTGCTCATCTGTGAGATAGCAAACTGAATATCTGGCCGAGTAATGCATAAGTAAATCAAGCATCCAACAGCCTGTTGATAGAGAACAACATCAAATGCATCACCAGCATCATGAAGACTCAATCGTAAACCTGTCTCCATAGGAGTGGCAATAGGCTTACAGTCTTCAAGGCCAAAACGCTACAATAATATGTCAATATATTTTGTTTGACACAAAGCCATTCCACCATGAACGTGCATAAACTGAATGCCCAAATAGTGATGCAAATGCCCCAAATCAGACATCTCAAATGAGGCATGCAAATCAGCCTTAAAATCAGCAATATGTGTCTCAATAGGACCAGTGAGCAGCATGTCATCAACATAGACAACAATGATCAGAAGCACATCATTAGCACGTTTAACATATAAGGTGCTTTCAGTTGGACTGTTCTCAAAACCATGTGCAATCAGATAGGCATGTATCTTCTCATACCAAGCACATGGTGCTTGCTTTAAACCATATAATGCCTTCTTTAACCTGCAAACCTGGTTTTCATGCCCTTTCTGCACAAAGCCACGGGGCTGAAAAACATACACTTCTTCATGCAAGTCACCATTCAGAAATGCTGTTTTAATGTCCAACTGATTAACATTCCAACCATGATGGGCTGCAAGTGCACAAATGCTCCGAACAGTAGTCATACAACATGTAGGTGCAAAGGTCTCATCAAAATCAATGCCTCTTTCCTGTGCATAACCCTTTGCAACAAGCCTAGCCTTATACCTGTCAATTGTACCATCAGGTTTACGCTTCAGCTTGTATACCCACTTAGTGCCAATGGCCTGCTTGCCAGGAGGCAAGTCACATAAAGACCATGTACCATTCTTCATTATAGCATCATATTTAGATTGCATAGCAGCCATCCAATTTTTTGAATTTTGCGCTTCATCAAAAGAAATGCGCTCATTCTCATCACAGAGACTAGATGCAGCCATAGCATAGAAATCTGATGCAAAGGAGGCACTATGAGAGCCTGAACGAGTACGATATGACAAAGATGCATCTAATTTGCTATCACGCAAAGTCTGCACCAGCCATTTGGGCATAGTTTTTGCCTGCTCAATATCAGCTCTCTCATCAACAAGTGCATCATGTAAATCTGCATCAGAAATGGAATGATCTGCATCATCATATGAAACCTGCAAAGGCTGAGAAGTTGCCTCATTAGGACGAGCACTAGCCTGTCCACCTGTAAAAACAGGCATCAAAGTATCATACATGTCTTTGGAGCGAACAAATGTCTCCTTAGTACATGAAAGCAATGGCTGAATAGCATCTTCCACAAAGCCAACATCACGGCTAACCAGAATGCGTTTAGTTTGTGGATGATACAGACGATAGCCTTTACTTTCAGAACAGTACCCAATAAAAATACATTTTACTGCCTTATCATCCAATTTTCTGCAATGTTGTTCAGGCACTAATGCATATGCCAAACAACCAAAAACACGCAGATGAGCAACAGATGGCTTGCGGTCATGCCAAGCCTCATATGGAGTGATAGACTGCAACGCTTTAGTGGGATACCTGTTCAGTACATATGCTGCACACATGACAGCCTCAAGCCAGAAACTATGTGGTAAAGCCTGACTTTTGACCATGCACCTCGCCATCTCCATGAGTGACCTGTTCTTTCGTTTAGCAACTCCATTCTGTTGAGGTGTATACGGCACTGTACACTAGTGTTTTATCCCACGTTCAGCCAGAAATGCATTAAAATCTGAAGACATATATTCCCCCCCTCGATCAGAACGGAGGGTGCCCATTTTACATGCTGACAGATTTTCAGCCAAAACCAAAAACTGTTTGAAGCACATGAACACTTTGGACTTTGCTTTGAGTGGATATACCCATGCATGCCTGGAAAAATCATCAATGAAATTCACGAAATAAAGGTAATTTCCAAAAGAGGGTGTCTGCATAGGACCATAGACATCACTATGTACAAGCTGCAATTTCTGCGTAGCCCGAACTGAACCATCTTTTGGAAAGGAAGAACGCTGCATTTTGCCCAAAATACAGCCTTCACAAACATGTTTTCCACGTGCCTCAAGTTTGGGCAAAGAGGACACCCTTTCAGATTTCTGTAGGCGTAACAAACTAGCTAAATTCAGATGACCAAAGCGTGCATGCCAAAGGTTTGCATCTGACATAGCCTGAGAATCATGAACTGCACATGCCGAATCATTCACAGATCTTTCATAGTCTATGAGCTTATACAGCCCATGACATAAAATGCAAGAAGCAATAATCACATCGCCATTTGAGAGATCATGGACTGTACACCTGTCATCAATGAATTTCACAACCAAGCCAATCTTGGCTAATGCAGAAACGGATAACAGGTTCTTTTTGATCCCTGGCACAAATAAAGCATCTAACAAAGTGAAAGAACTACCATCAGCAGTAGTCAGAATGATCTTACCAACTCCCATAACAGGATAAGAGGAGTTATTGGCGCATGTGATAGTATTCCCTATAGGGGCAGGCTCGAGTGAAGAGAAGAAACTGCGCTGCGATGTAATATGTTTGGTCGCCCCACTGTCAAAGTACCAAACATCTTAGTCTACTGCAGACATGCACTGATCATGAGAAGATGGGTCAAAACTGCAGACAGTAGTAAACGCCCATTCTTCTTCTTGCACAAGATTTGCACACTCTGTTTTTGGTGTAGAGGCCTCTGCAACAACCATTCCAGCCTCTTTCTTCTTTGCCTCTTTAGCAGCCAGTTTTGGATAGTTCTTTATAATATGATCCTTTCCTTTACAGTACTTGCAGAACAATTTCTACTTTTTTGATTTCTTCTCATCTTTATCCTGGTTCTTCGATTGTGGAGCATTTGCAGATTTTTGCTTACTAGTAGAAGAGCTGCATTTTCCTTTGCCCTTCTGACTAGCCAGGAAAGCTTGATCTGCAACACGCATAATGGACCTGTTCTGCCTGGACTGATCTTCCTACAACAGAACAGAGACTAATTCCTCAAATGACAAGGCATTCGGATTGCTTTTCATCATCAACCGAAGAGTAGAGGCAAAACTTTAGAACGGTCTACACAAGTGAGCTATCTGGTATAACCTCATCAGCAGAAATCAATTGTTCCTTCAGGTCTTTGATCTTTGTAAGAAAACTGTCCATAGAATCACCTTCATTCATGTGCTCACTCTTCAACTGTTTTCGGAGGTAAGCAACACGAGCCTCATTCTTAGCCTGGTACAAAGTGGTAAGTGTATCCCAAGCATCCTTTGCTGTTCTGCAAGAGCGAATGTGAGGAATAATGGCACGTTTGACAGACAAAGCTATGAATGCATGTGCCTAGGCATCTCTACCATCCCAACGAATCTGCTCTGCAGTAGGTGCAACAGAAACAGCAGCACGAACAGGAATCTGCGGAATATCATCTTCGACACCATCTTCATCACCTCCAACATGTGTATTTGCAGTACCTGTCATTGCAGGTGTAATAGGACGTCTTTCAACACCCTGCACAATGTTCCACAATCCTTTTGCAACCAGTACATGTCGCATCATATAAGCCCATAATGGGTAGTTGGTACCATCCAACTTATCCTCAACAGCCAACATACGGAATACATCACTGTTTTCAGCCATGGTCGATGACTAAAATACCTTGATGCAGAAAATTGATTGTATCTCAAAAAGTTGAACAGAACTGCCAAAACGAGTTCTGCTAGACCTGTAGCAGACTTCGAGACGCTTAAACTGGCGAACAAAAACTGGTATATACCTTTGGCACAAAAGGACGAAATAGCCTGCACAAGCGCTACTATAGTGCATTCGGAGGCCGAAACAAGCTCAGATCGCGATTAAGGCACCACACAGTGAAGCTGTTTTGATCTCGGAAACACCCTAAGTATGCTCACCAAATTTCATGCGAATCTGAGACTGCAAACAGAGGAGTGTCGACGGTGCCCTAGAAGAAGCGAGGACCTGCTCTAATACCAATTTTTGGAGATAGACGCATGCGGAAGCACGCGAACAGCACAAGGAAGAAGAAGAAGCTTGGAGCACAAACACACAATACTGAATGTATTACTAGAGAATGTACAAAGATAAGTATCCCATTAGGGCAATAGGCGTATATACAAGCCGGGGGAAAAAAACCTCCTAAAGAGGGAAAAAAGTGCCCCGGCGGTCCTAGAGTGTTCACACACATCACTACCTAAATATATCAATAGAGAAGTATTACCAAACTATATCAGTGGATGTCAAGTAAAAAAATATCTAGAGCCATTGACTGAAGAGATAATGTCACGACTAATAATGGATAAAAATAGATGCATCGAGGAAGAAAGGATACGAGAAGAAGCCAGACAGGAAGCACTAGAACGAATCAAGAGACGAAAAGAGTGGATGAGAGAGAGAGATGAGAGATATCGACTAGGAGAGGAACTCATCCCCACGGCTAATTTTAGAGCCTACGAAAACCTAGGTCAGCAAAAGACACAACCTTATTTGAATTTGGGTGCTGGAACAAAAGAGTACCACTTAGTGGATGCTCTCGTTGACACAAGAGCCGCTGTAAGCTGTATCAAATTTTCATTAACACACAAACTCAAAGAAGAATTACGCCCATCAAAGGCACAGCTGGTAGGAATAGGAGGAAAAATTACTCAATGTATAGGTGAGGTTACCTTACCTCTACATCTCGGAAACAACACAATGGAACAAAAACTTGTAGTATGTCAGGATCAGGACTTATTAGAAGAGCTTGTGTTAGGTCAAGATTTGATATATGAATATGAAGTGACTATTCAGTTGGCCCTAGGATACATCTCTACCAAGATAGGACATCGTGAGGTATTCAGCATGTTAGACGAACGATCAATCAGAGCCAAGGATATAGACCCGAGAGCTCAGTCTAATGAACACGATGATGAATGTATGTTCACTAGCACTATGGAAACTCCTTCATCGAGTACTTCATATGAGGATGCACCGAAATCCCCTTGCACACAATCTTCTAATCTAGCAAGTCACAAGAGTAGTATTCTATCCGAAAACAGCCTCAGTGAGAAACCACACACACGAGAGACAAGCCAGCAAGACCATTACAAATCTGCACTTATTAGAATATATCCAATTCCTTACACTAGTCAAGCTTGGATACGGAAGGATCAAGTGTCGGCATATCTTCAACAACAAAAACATTATCGACATCAAAACGAACCATCGAACAAGCAAGCAACTCAATGGGAACACCTCGGTCCACAACGAATTGCGAGAGTATGGATTCCGAAGAAAGTGGTAGCCACCCAGCCGGCCCGAATGCAAATATGGATTCCAAAGTTATGTGCCCAAGTGATAATCATCAGAAAGGATGAGCCATGGCACAAGGAGAATCAGTATGGTGTAAAGGCAAAACAATCAAAGATGAATAGCTATAGGACAGAGCAGGAGTCTACATATGCATTAACAACCATTCCAAGATTCAAAAAGCAGAAAAAGCAGATGTACAACATGAGAAGCATCACATTCACCAGGAATGTTGGGAACATAATCTGTCCCAACAGAATACAGCAAATTTGGATGCCGAAAAGCAAGACTAGTTGTATGCTTCAACCAAGTAATTCGAGTTGCACACATTTGGAGTTACTAGAATCCAAAGTATGCATGATAGGGCCACATTACAAGGCCAAGAATTCGGCACCTTTTGCTTCTACTTCAGGATAGTGTAGCACATTTTCCTCTTGGGAAATAGGAAAGCACTTGTACATAGTCTAAAGAAAGTTACTCAAAAATTTAATAACCGCTTTGGCTATGAACTAATTTTTCTGTTTTTCTTTCAGACAAAAACATAAAAATATCTAAAAATATGAAAAATCCTAGGTATTACCTTTCTCACACTCACTGGGAAGTGACGACATCATTCACGCGAAGAGTTGCCAATCTGATGATGAATAAATGAAGGATGATTCTTGATACCACCTGTCACTAATTACTGCTCTCAAATGAGTGCAAATGGCATCTTCTAATTCCAAGGCTACACGAGAGGAAGAGGTCCAACTTCTTCCATTCGAATCAATAACTAAGGCAAGAGGTCATTGGTTTCTAGATGACCAACAAGTGTCCGAACCAATTTTCATGGCAACTATCAAAATCATGGACAGGGATAACTACTTCCCTATTATGTCACAAGATTTCAAGACTATCATACAAGGATTACCGCGCATGATGGATGTCTGGACACAAGCAAGAATTGATGCATTTCTAAGATTGCCTATCTATCTGCCAGATTTCCAGAGATGTACGTAAGTGATGAATACACTTCAATCAGCACCAAATAAGGCATCAGTCCTTGAAGCAAGAGTGCTTGGTAAAGTAGGAACATGGAAAACAATTCAATTCACTCATGATTTGATTAACAAAGCTTTTGGATGGAATCAAGAAGGCCTCATGAATGTCAAAGATGAATGTCATGATCCAAAAAAGAGATCCTTTTTAGAAATCAACAGAACGGATATTGAAGACGTTGTTCGCTTAGTGCACCAGCATTTTTGTTTTCCAAGCATGCATAGATATACAGCACCTCAAAAGATTGTCGTGCAACTACCCTCACATGCTATGAGGCAAGTCGGAAATCAGGTAAATATGACTCCATATGTTCAAGACCGTCTATTTGAAGCAAAAAAGAAGTGGGTTCAGAAAAGGTTTTTGAATGGTAGTTTGTCCTTGATCCTACTCATTTAGGAGGCACTTGACATGAAGAACTACCTGTGCGTGATGCCAACCTCCACCGAGCTAGCCAAATATGCTAAGTCAGCAAGTGTTCCAAAGAAAAAGAAACCAGCCATCTCTATTGATGAAGTAGGAACCAGTTCAAAGAAACCCATGCGGGGAACTAAACGACTAATAGAGGAAGAAGCTTAGGAGACACCCCAATCAAAGAGAACACATGTATTGCCAAAGCTTCCTGTGACACAACAACCATTTACGGAAAGAGACCTCTCTGTAGCTCTAGAAGAAACGCATCAGTATATGCGGGGGCAAGTAAATTTGAACATTCAAGGCCACCATTACAGACAAGCAAGCCAGGAAAAAAGACAGAAAGATAAAGCATATACTCCAGAACAATCTGCTAGATACAAAGAACTAGGGCTAAAAGACTCGAGCTCTGATGAAGAATCTAGCCCAGAGAAGGACACCCTGGATAATGACATAAGAACAGAAACACACAATAAGGACTCGACAGAAATAAATCAGGTGGAAGTCACACCTGACAATCAACAACAACAAGCACAGCACCAGGAAGTACAAACTGAACATGAACACTTGATTTAGTTAAATGATACGTCAAAGATCAGCATCAAGGAAGCTCCAATAACTAATAAAGATGCAGTACCACCTATCAAAGAAGAAACACAAATGCTAGAGGACCAAGACTCAAGCCTACAACAAAATAAGGAGCCAATTATGATCGAGGTACCTGATGATACACCTCAAGGTAAAATTGACCATAGGGAGGCTGAGCCAAGGATACAACTCCATATTAGGCAGCCCCATGATACTACGCTACATATTGCACAAGGTAAAGATGTTACAACAGGTGAAGAACCTAGCATCCCTACAACGTGGTTAAATGTAGATGTAACTCAATTGAAACCTGTTGTCATACAAATGATACAAACGGCCATGGAAACGCAACATCAAATGATGGACATAGATGCAGATTATGATAGCCATGAGCGAAAAGAATCAATTTCAAATCATGAGTGAACAACTGTCCACACAGCTCATCCAGGCCCAGAAAGAGATTGCAGCCAAAGAAATGGAGTTACTCGCAGTCCAAACACAATGTGATACATTGATGAAGCAGCATCATCAACTCCAGACACAATTGACAGAATTACAAAGACAACATGAAGCTAGTGAAGCAGACAAGGAGAGAATAAAAGCTCGGAGTAACCTGCTAGAAACCCAACTAAAGGTTTCTATGGACGAAAATGATAATTTATGCAACAGAAATAAAGAACTGATGAAAGCGTTACTATATGACCAACCTATAGAAAAACAAGAGACATCAGTAACTGACGAGAAGGAATTGAAAGATCAGATTGAGAACTATGCAAATTTGCTGAAACAAGAGCAAACCCTAAGAGAAGAATGTGAACGAAGATACTTCAACAAAACCAATGAGCTACAGAAGCAGTTGAATACGGCCCATGGAAAATTGGCAGCACGTTACAGTGAAAACATGGATAATGTAGCAGAAATTGGTAATGAACTGATTACAGTTAAAGAACCACTCAGAGCAGCGATGCAAGAAATTACAGAGAAGACTGAGCGCTTAGCACAATTAGAGCACAAAGCACAAGAGAAAGCAACAATTGGGACACCAGAAGAGCCAACACAAGAAAATCCTACTCACGAGGTAATATGCAAACATTTGGAGAATCCTTTTTCATAGGCTTTTTTTGTTGGTGTTTATTGATCTCCAAAGTACAGCTAGAAGTAGGTGAAACCCAACAGGACCTAGTTGACTTTTTCACAAACTTGTATTCACAGACCAATTTTCTTGCAGAGCAAATATCTCTTTACTCACTTGGAATTTTCCAAAACTGTTTTACACACATAAACTAGACTCTAAGAGCTTTCCAACAAGATATAGAACACCTCAAATGGATAAATACACAATGAGCTATGACCTCTGCAATATGCAGCTTTAATGGAGACCTTGAAACAGAGATGAACCTGAGGACACACATCACTTGCAGAGACTACTGCTCTTAACTCACAACTCCAATGACTTTGAAACTTTCCAGAATACAATTAGACTTAAAGAGCTTTCTAACAAGCCAAAGAACACATGGATTGGATACATACACAAGGAGATATGACCTCTGCAAGTTTGGGGTTTAATGGAGACCTTCAGCAGGGATAAAAAATAGAGAACACACACTACTTTCAGAGAGTATTGCTCTCAGCTCACAAATGCAATGATTATGAACATTTACAAGAAGAAAGTAGACAAAAAGATCTTTCCAATGAGCTATCAAACATGTAATTGGGATATATAATGAGGGAGATACAAGCTCTGCAATCTCTGCATATAAAACTACAGCAGTGTAGAGATACACATATGACTCTCTTGGACATCCCACAAGATCACGACTTTTCTCCTCTTTTTATAGCATGGGAAACTAATCTAAAACCTTCCTAATACATCTAAATTCGTGGTAGATACTTGGATGGAGTTATTACATGACTCAAGTGCTCAAATAAGCAAAGTATTGATGGACTTTGAGAACTAGCCACATCGACCTTCCACTAGGACACCACTGAAGCTCCCTTGTGACTCACTAATTTGACTCACCATGTTCTAGAACTCACGTGGTATTTTTGCTACATTTTATGAATAATATGAGCCTTCTTGAAGTATGTGAAGACTTCCCAAAGGTATTTACATAATTTGAAACTTGTACCCTACATAAAACAAATGTTCGCAACATTCTCCCCCTCAAGTTTCAAAGGGTATTTCCTTCATGCCAAGAATATAGTTGAATCTTTGAAGCTTTGGTCCATCCAAGGATTTGGTGAAGATATCTGCAACTTGATCCTTTGTTCCAATAAAAGAAACCTGCACTTCATTGTTCATGGCCTTCTCTCGAACATAATGATAGTGAACCTCTATATGCTTTGTTCTAGCATGAAAAATAGGATTTGAGGTCATATGAATGCTGCTCAAGTTATCCCCATATATCAGTGGTACATCAACCTGCACATTCAAGTCATGAAACAACTTTTTAAACCACATAACCTCAGTAGTAGCCAATGCTAAACCTCTATACTCAGCCTCTGTAGAAGATAAAGCAACTGTAGGCTGTTTCTTTGAACTCCATGTTAATGTCTTGTTTCCTGCTATTACCACATATCCACTTGTGGATCTTCTGTCATCTTTGCTTCCAGCCCAATCTGCATCACTAAAGACTTTAAGAGTTAGATCAGCATCATGACTATAAAATAACCCTTCGTTCATGGTACCTTTCAAATACCTAAGCACTCTTTTTGCTGCATGCATATGAGGTACTCTAGGTTCATGCATAAACTGTGACAATACTCCCACTGCATAACATATATCAGGTCTAGTTTTTGTTGCATAAATCAAAGATCCTACCATGGATCTATATACATTCATATCATGCAACTCATCACCTTCCTTTGCGCTTAGCTTTACATTACATTCCATTGGAGTAGAAACAAATTTACATTCCTGCATACCAAACCTTTTCAGCATATCACATATATACTTTCTTTGTATCAACCACATACCTTCATCGCTATACACAATTTCAATCCCAAGAAAGTATCTGAGCAAACCAAGATCTGAAATTTTAAATTCCTTTCCCAAATTACCTTTTGTCTCATCAATTGCTTTTGCATCATTCCCTGTAATCAACAAGTCATCCACATAAATGCATACATAGACACACATGCCATCTACATGTTTTATATAAAGTGAAGGATCAGCATGACTCCCTGTGTATCCTTGCAGCATAAGATACTTTACCAACCTTGCATTCCATGCCCTTGGTGCCTGCTTAAGACCATACAATGCCTTCTTTAACCTACATACATGATTAGGACATTTTGCATCCACATAACCATCTGGTTGTGACATATACACTTCTTCATTTAACTCACCATTAAGAAAGGCATTCTTTATATCGAGTTGATATATATTCCACCTTTTACTTGCAGCTAAAGCCAACAAAGTTCTCACCGTTCCCATATTTGCTACTGGACTAAATGTTTCCTCATAGTCCACACCTTGAGTTTGATTATATCCTTTTGCTACAAGTCTAGCCTTATATCTAGACACACTATCATCACTATTTCTTTTAATCTTAAAAACCCACTTGCAACCAATTACCTTTTGCTTTGGTGTACTTGGAACTAAATTCCAAGTCTTGTTATCCTGTAGTGCTTCCATTTCTTCTCTCTTTGCTTTCTCCCACTTTTCATCTCCTTTGGCCTCATCATAACATGTGGGTTCATTTTCCTGCTCAACTTTTGTCATAAAAGCATAATGAGTATTCATGAAAGATTCATAAGTATACCTTTGAGGTTGCTTACTTACTCTTGAAGTTCTTCTTACCTCCAATGTAGATGCTCTTCCTTTCTTATTAGGAACCTTTGATGATTCTCCATACTCACATACATCACTAATTTCCTCTCCTTCATCATTAACTTCAACAAGTTTGAGTTTACCTTTACTTTTAACACTTGGAGTGACTCTTGCCTTAATCTTCCATTGAAAGGTGATCCTCTTTCTTCATCTAAACCACTCCTTTCATCATTTAAACTTCCTGATGGCTGAACTATGCATTCATCTCCTTCAACCACACCTTCTTCATTTTCATCCATGACCTACAAAAAATTCTTATCTGCATACCATGAAAGTGATTCATCAAAGTTTACATCTCTTGACACAACAACCTTATTGGTATGAGGATTATAGCATCTATATCCTCTTTGAGTATCTGCATAACCAATAAATATACATTTTTCTGATTTCGCATCAAGTTTAGATCTCACCTCACTAGGTACATGTACATAACATACACAGCCAAATACTTTCAAATGACTTACACTTGGTTTCCTTCCATGCCATACCTCATATGGTGTCAAATGATGAACTCCAGCAGTCGGAACTCTATTCATAATGTAAACACTTGTGCTAACAGCTTCAGCCCAAAAATAATTAGGCAAACACATATCATTAAGCATGCTTCTAGATGCTTCTGCTATGATTCTGTTTCTTCTTTCTGCGACTCCATTTTGTTGTGGAGTATACCTGCATGTAACTTCTCTTTTGATACCTTCATCATACAAAAAATCAGTAAAAGCTTGAGAGAAATACTCTCCTCCTCCATCCGATCTTAGCTTCTTAATATACCTTCCTGTTTGCTTTTCGACATATGATTTGAACTTCTTGAAACAATCAAAGACCTCACTCTTATGTTTAATAAAATACACAAATGTCATTCTACTATGATCGTCAATGAATGATACATAGTACTTATTACCAACCAAGGATGCCTCTTTAGTAGGTCCCCACACATCTGTGTGTATGAGATCTAGCAAACCATCACTTACATAGCTTGAATGCTTGAAAGGTTTTCTACTCTGCTTACCCATTTGACATGCTTCACAAAGATGCACCATATGTTGCTTAGTAAGATCAGGTAATCCTTCAACAATCCTCTTCTTTGATAGCTCCTTTAACCTGTGTACATTCATGTGTCCAATCCTTTTGTGCCATAGATCAAGCTGTGCTATTCGATGCATACCATAAGAGAAATAGTTTGTATGATTTGGGTTTACCTTGAATGTAAACAATCTACCTTGTTTTTTACCTCTAGCAATTAACCTCCTTTGCTTTGGATCCTCAATGAAGCAACCTGCATGATTAAATCTCACTTGTAGACCTTTTTCTACCATTTGACCAACCGACATCAAATTCTTAGTGATCGTTGGCACATAAAGTACATCTTTCAAGCAATTTGTCTTGCTCTTATCCTGCATAACAACATCTCCAACCTGCATAATCTTATGTGTTGTATCATCTCCTGTTTCAACATGACCTTTACATGACGGATTATGCATATCAGAAAACCATGAAGCATCATGAGACATGTGATTAGAACAACCACTATCTACATACCATACATCGCTATTGCAATTCATCTTAGTTTCTACATTCATCATAAGAAGAGAATCATAATCATCACTTTTACCTTCAATTGCATAATTTCCTTGTTGTTTACCTCTTCTTGAATAGCCTCCTCTTCGATTACCACCTTGATTATTTTCATTTTGATAACAATCTTTGGCATAGTGTCCATACCTTCCACATATATAGCAATTATTCTTATTATCTTCACTCCTTTATCTTTGGTTGTAGTTGTAGTAGCCTCTCGTACCTCTAGCGCTTGATCTTCCTCTTGCTCTTGTGTTGAAGAAGCCACTTGAAGTCCTTTGATCATCGCTCCTTCTTCCTCGACCTCTATTTGAACCTCTTCCACCTCTGTTTCCACCTCTTGATGATCCTACATAAAGAGCTTGTCCTTGAGATCCTTTTTGATTTGAAGTAGAACCATTTAGATTCATCTCCTCCGTGACCATGAGGGCAATAAGTTGATCAAAATCTGGTAATTCTCCTCTGACATACACTGAAGTAATGAAGGGTTTCCATCTCTCATCATCTTTGAGTCCGTTGAGAGTATGTGCAACCAAGTCGTCGTCCTCCACATGAGCTTGAATTGATCCTAGTTGATCTGCAATCTCTTTAACTTTCAATATGTAATCATTGACCGATGTCCTTGTATCTTTCTTTATGTTATTCAACTCATTTTTGAGTTGAATCTTCCTTGCTCTTGTACCTGTAGCATACAACCTTTCCAATGCAAGCCAAACATCTCTACTTGTGTCTAGATCTTGTATGTGTCCTACCATTGAATCTTGAATATTTTGTGATAAAATGAATATAACCCTTTTGTCTCTCTCATTCCAAAGTCTAAACTCCCTCAATTGTTGCTGATTTGGGTCCTCTGGTAATGTGGGTTTGATATCTGTGCCGTCAATCAAACCATACAAGCCTCTACCTTGCAAGTATGCTGTGATTCTAAACTTCCATGCTTGATAATTGGTCTTATCAAGCTTCTCTATTTGTGCATGTTGGTCTCCCATAATACAAATGCTAAGCTTCCTCCTTTAAGCCTCTTTTCCAATGTGTGTGATGAGAAGAAATATAATATTTACCTTGTAAATGAGGTATGTGCACCTTTCTTTGCTTGGATGTTGCTTCAGATGCCTCCTTGCAATCTTCTTCTACCTTTGTGTAGTGTTGATGATGAACTGCTTCTTTGATAGCTTGAAATTCTTCATCAAGGTATGATAACCTTCTCCAAGCCTCCAAGTACTTGCTCTGATACCAATGGTGCAGTTTATTGATCTCCAAAGTACAGCTAGAAGTAGGTGAAACCCAACAGGACCTAGTTGACTTTTTCACAAACTTGTATGCACAGACCAATTTTCTTGCAGAGCAAATTTCTCTTTAATCACTTGGAATTTTCCAAAACTGTTTCACACACATAAACTAGACTCTAAGAGCTTTCCAACAAGATATAGAACACCTCAAATGGATAAATACACAATGAGCTATGACCTCTGCAATATGCAGCTTTAATGGAGACCTTGAAACAGAGATGAACCTGAGGACACACATCACTTGCAGAGACTACTGCTCTTAACTCACATCTCCAATGACTTGAAACTTTCCAGAATACAATTAGAATTAAAGAGCTTTCTAACAAGCCAAAGAACACATGATTTGGATACATACACAAGGAGATATGACCTCTGCAAGTTTGAGGTTTAATGGAGACCTTCAGCAGGGATAAAAAATAGAGAACACACACTACTTGCAGAGAGTATTGCTCTCAGCTCACAAATCCAATGATTATGACAATTTACAAGAACAAAGTAGACAGTAAGAGCTTTCCAATGAGCTATGAAACATGTAATTTGGATATATAATGAGGGAGATACAAGCTCTGCAATCTCTGCATACAAAACTACAGTAGTGTAAAGATACACATATGACTCTCTTGGACATCCCACAAGATCACGACTTTTCTCCTCTTTTTATAGCATGGGAAACTAATCTAAAACCTTCCTAATACATCTAAATTCGTGGTAGACACTTGGATGGAGGTATTACATGACTCAAGTGCTCAAATAAGCAAAGTATTGATGGACTTTGAGAACTAGCCACATCGACCTTCCACTAGGACACCACTGAAGCTCCCTTGTGACTCACTAATTTGACTCACCATGTTCTAGAACTCACGTGGTATTTTTGCTACATTTTATGAATAATCTGAGCCTTCTTGAAGTATGTGAAGACTTCCCAAAGGTATTTACATAATTTGAAACTTGTACCCTACATAAAACAAATATTCGCAACATTTTTGAAATTGACTCGGAAATTTTCTTGAAGATGTCTTCCAATTTGAATGCCAGATTAGTGGCATATGAACTAAGTTTCTTCGCTGACCTTAGATAGCCACCACATGATGGTGTGAAAGCAGAACAATGGAAGCAGCTAATGATACGTGAAGCCAATATGCTTATTGAAACAGAGCAAAAAGTGTATAGAACATACTCCCGTCGACTTCCAAAGCCTGTCGAGGACGACAGAGTCAGGAGGGGGGCAGTGTTGAGGGAGCGTCCAGCAAAAAGAAGAAAAGAAGAAGACAAAGAAAGAAGCTTCATTAAAAGATTAACATTTGATGATATATCTCTACAGGAAGTCCCGCAGGGGTGCAACACCCATCTCTGCACAGAGCCCCGTAGGGGCACATATCAAGGAAAGGCATGTAGGTGGAAGGAGGAACCAGGGCCAGGAAGTATCCATGAAGAAGTGCAAGACAATATTTGGCAGGTAATAATCCTTCCATTGACAGCGTGCGGTGACAAAGAAGTAAACAGGATCAGATGTGTGCAACCACGACAAATCAGAAGACCAAAAGTTAGAAAGGGGCAGAGGCTGAAAAGTTGACACGGGTAACTAAGAATACCACATTCTTAGCCACTTGTGGCATGCGTGGCAACCCAACTTAACACAGTCAACCCAATATATAAAAGACCCTTCGACAAGCAGTAGACAGAAGAAAAGACTGTCAAGGGACGACAGAGACAAAGAGGGGAAGAGTGTTGCAGTGCAAAGAAGAGCACAAGGTAGAGAAAAAGACAGGCCCCAAATCTTTCGGATTTGGACACCATTTTTGTATTATAACCATTCTTGTAACTTATTTTCCGTTGTAAATGCAGTAGAGGAGTCCTCTAGATGCATCCCCACATAAGATTAGTAGCTTACCCATGTAAATTAGTAGGAAATTAACCTTTTAGAGAATAAAGTGCCGGTCTCTTGTGTGAAAGGACTATTTTTAGGGCACATGTATATAAGTCAATTTGTGACTCTTTGTAAAGACTTTTTGCCATTGTGAGAATCAAGAGCATAAAATTTCGAATTTGTGTCTTCTTCTCTCTGTATCATCTTCTTTGTGAGC
Organism: Ceratopteris richardii; assembly: GCA_020310875.1. Taxonomy (NCBI): domain Eukaryota; kingdom Viridiplantae; phylum Streptophyta; class Polypodiopsida; order Polypodiales; family Pteridaceae; genus Ceratopteris; species Ceratopteris richardii. Next base: position 110,921,418 of record CM035420.1, read on the forward strand.
TTGTATGCATGTGTGTTGCTTGGAAAGAGTGTTAGGAAGTGTTGTCTATCCATGAAAGTGTTTATTTGCTGTAGTTCAGGTGTGTGTGAAGCATAGGAAGTGCTGAAGTGTAGGAAGGTCACTCCCTTGATTCAGTATTTTGCTCATAACTTGAAGTATAAGCGTCAGAATTGATTGAAAATATCACCATTGGATGTGTCTTCTCAAGAGCTTTGAAACGCATATGCTATTCGCTATATTCAGAGTTCATAGCTGAGAAAAAAGCTCAATTTACTCTTGACTGCTGCTTCGAGTATCGTGACACCATGACTGACAGTTGAAGCTTGTTTGGATTAGTCTTTGCCTTGTTTGCACTCTTTGAGAAACTCATTTGCATTGATCATCATTTGAATGCATGTCCTCATACACTCGGCTAGGTTTTGATACTCATCGGATTGATAAATAAAGCGTGAATCCCCACTATATGCACTTGAGGGGGATTGAGGTATAGTCTTTTTGTCCACAAGTCCCTAGGTTGGATCTTAGGTACACATACGCCTATAACCCTAATGGGTCACTTATCTTTGGACGTTCTATTGGTGATACATTTGCTATTGTGTGTATCAAAGTAGGTCACCACTTCATCTAGGGTGTCATTAACACCCCTCTGATCAAAATCTCAAAATTGCATGAAGATTGGAGTGCATACTCAGGGTGATTACGAGTTCCAAAACTGCTTTATTGCATGGTGTTGAAATCATAATCTGAGCTCATTTTTGCCTCCAATCACACTATGATAGCGCCTCTCTAGGAAATTTTGTCTGTTTGTGCCAAAGATATACATAGGTTTTAGTTCATACATAGGTTTTAGTTCACTTGTATGACCACCTCGAAGTTTGTTAGAGGTTTAGCAGAACTTGGCAGGGTAGTTTTTTTCAACTTTTAGATATACAATCATTTTTATGCATCATGGTGTTTTAGTCAATGGCCATGGTTGAAAGCAATAATGTATTTCATATGTTGGTTGTTCAAGATACATTGGATGGTACCAACTACCCATTATGGGCTTATATGACACTTCATATATTGGTCACAAAGGGATTGTGGAATAATGTGCAGGGTGTTGGAAAATAAATTTCATATTATGCATGTAGATAAAGTTATTGAAGCTCATGTAGATCACATCAAAGATGTGTTGAGATATCAAGCTCAACATGTGATGATCCAGGATGACACGTATCAACTTTTCGTTTCTCGAACATGTATAGTGGTCACGCCGATATATGTCAGGGATACTTCATTGAGCTTTATTAGATTTATCTACGGAGAGTGATGGCACATTTGTTTCTTGCCAGCTCACTCACTCGTGGACATTAATTTTTTCCTTATACTGGTCTTTATATATTGCACTTGTATTCTTGTTTTAGGTCATTCTTGTACATTCCTTTTTATGTAATAGAAGAAGAATGAGATCATTCCTTGCCTCAATTTGAGTGTGTGCTTCTCTTTGATTCTGAGAGTGTGTGTGTGAGCTCTCTTCTCCTTATCTCCTTCCTCGTGACATGGTATCAGAGCCAGCGTGGCTATAGATAGCTCGTGGAGAAGGCGACATGGAAGAGTATGCAACAAGGTGTAGAGAAAATGCGATTTACAAATGACCTCTGTTTGCCACAAAATTGGGATGGAGGTAGAAGACCTCAAAATATTTTTGAGACTTATCCCTTTAGGATCACATGTTTTTGACAGATCAAAGTTTCGGAGCCATCTCGACCTCTGTTTCGCCTACAAGGTGGGGCCCACAAAAAAACCAGGTCAGTTTCAAAAACTATAACGTGCACCATGTTCGGCAACACTCATATATTCCAGATCCAAAATTTCAAGCAATTCCGTGTACTATTGATACACGAAAACTGTGTTTTTCTGAGATCGAATTGTCACGTCATAGTGTGATAGTGTTCAAGCAGAAGTACTGCTTGTAGTGTTTTGCAGTGTTGTGAATCGCGGCAAAAATGGCAAACGCAGATGGAATGAGTCAGCTTATGAGCGATAAGTTGGACAAGAACAACTTCCATGATTGGAGATTCAGAATGATAAATTTCCTGATGGGAAAAGGCTACTAGAAGTACATCGAAGGAGAGAACAAAAGTGCTCCACAGTTACCACATAGGAATCGGACTCCAGAACATTTAAGAGCATATGAGGAATGGAATCAAGGAGCATGAAAGGTAATGTACTGGCTATCTATTAGCATACAGGATAACATGATTGGGCACATACAGGATGCCAAGACCCCGAAAGAGGTTTAGAACAGTTTGGTCACATTATATGAGACCAATACAAAGGTACGGAAATTGCAACTCAAGAACGATCTGCATACATTGGAGAAAAAGAGCATGTCGGTAAGTGACTACACTCTAAAAATCAAAAGCATATGTGGGTCACTTGCATGTATTGGCATGAATGTAGATGATGATGATAAGGTGGAAGTGTGCCTTCGTGGTTTAGGAGCTGCGTATAAGCAGTTCAAAACTTCTATACAGACCAAGGAAAATATTCTGAATTTTGCTGATTTGGTATCCATGCTGATTATTGAAGAAAAGAATCTTGGTGAGGATTCAAACTCCCAAGGAAAGCCTAGTTCTGAGCAGGTATTCTACTCCGGCAGAGGAAGAGGTAGAGATAGAGGTTTTGGAAATGGAAGAGGAAATAGGAACCAAGAGCAAGGTCAACAACAGAATCATGCACAAGGAAGAGGACAGTTTCGAGGTAGGGGGAGCCAAAGAGGTCATAGAAATTTCCAAAGAAATGATTCAGGTAATGATAGTAAAGGATGTTGGAATTCTGGTAAACCTGGAAACTTTGAACGTGATTGCAGGTTGAAGAATCAAAATAACAGAAGGCAACAAAACCACTATGCATCCACAAGTAGAGATGATTCTGAGAAGTTGTTCATGGTTCAACATCACATGATGAATACGATGTCTGCTGGTGTTTCAAAATAAAATGATAATGTCTGGTATGTTGATTCAGGTGCTTCAAATCACATGACCAGTCATGCAGAATGGTTTAGTACTTTGTAGAAATTGCCAATTCCTGGATATGTTGAAACAGGTGATGACACATCACATCCTATTGAGCATACAGGAAACATCTCACTATCTATGGAGGATGGAAAGGTAAAACATCTTGGTGATGTGCTGCATGTTCCAAATATAACAGAGAATCTAGTTTCTATTGGGAAAATGGTTGACCAAGGATTACAGGTCAGGTTCAATGTTGATGGATTATATGTAGAAGAGTACAAGCAGGATGGACGATTGGTTGCGAAAGGAAACAAAGTGGGTAGGATGTTCACCTTAAATGTGAAGATTCCTAAAATGAATGCATCCATGTTTGCAAAAGGTGCATGAGTTATTGTAGATATAGAGATGTGGCAACGAATTAGACATGCAAACTTGCAAAGGTTGAAATTGATGCACTCAAAGGAGATTGTCCATAGACTACCAAATTTCAAAGTTGTAGAAATGCAAAAGGTATGTGCAGCATGTCAATTTGGTAAACAGTTAAGAGCATCATTTCCACATGACAAGCATGTTAGTGAGAATGCACTAGAAATAGTACATACAGATGTTTGGGGTCTAGCAAAGACCACATCTATGGGTGGTTGCAGGTTTTATGTTACTTTCATTGATTACCATAGCAAAGTATGGGTATATTTCATGAAAGAGAAGAGTGAGGTGTTCACTCACTTCCTGAATTTTAAAGCTATGGTGGAAAAGCAGAAAGGGAAGTACATTCAGATGTTAAGATCTGATGGAGGAGGTGAATACATGTCAAATGAGTTGAGCAGTTTTCTAAAACACCATGGAATTTGGCATCAGTTTTCATGCAGGTACACACCACAACAGAATGGCGTTGTTGAACGCAAAAATAGACATATTGCAGAAATAGCAAGAGCCTTGATGGCTGAGAAGAATATGCCTCATTGTTATTGGGCAGAAGCTATGCATACTGTTGTATACATCATGAACATAACTCCGACTGCTGTTGTACATCAAGTTACACCTAAAGAGAAGTTTACAGGTAAAAAGCCAAACTTATCAGATCTGGACGTTTTTGGCTATATTGCATATGTACATGTTCCAGATGAGTTGAGGACGAAGCTTGATCGGAAAGCAAAAAAATGTGTCTTCATTGGATACCCCCTTAAGCAAGAAGGATACAAATGTTATAACCCACTCACACGACAGGTGAAGGTGAGCAGAGATGTGGTATTTGACGAAAGTCAAGCTTCTATGCAGATGCCAAAGAAGGACTGAATCTTGACCAAATGACAAAGAAAATGTTGAAAAATCAAGTGTAGAATTTCAAGTTTTGAGTGGACCGGGTGCATCACCAAGCAATAGTTCCAACTCAAATCCCTGGAGTGGAAGATTGCATGGAAACTTAACTCCAACAAATTCATCAAATACATCCAAGAAAGGTAAAGAAAAGCTTTCTGCTCATAGTAAAACATGTGCAGGTTTTGAAGATGTTGATGGAGATTCAAGTGGTTCAAAAAAGAGTCTTGATGAGGAACTTGGATTGCCCTCTATGAAGACCCCAGGAGTAAGAAGGGCATATGCAGATGATACAAGAAGAAGTGACCCAGGACCAAGAAGATCTGGGAGGATGCGTAATTCAGTGCAACGATTGACATATTATAGTTACATGGCTCACCATTGTGCCTACATGAAAAAGGTAATACAAGATGTTGAACCTTCTTGTTTTGAAGATGCAATTGGTAATGCAAATTGGGAAAAAGCTATGGATGAGGAGATGGCTACACTTTATGGAAATGATACATGGAAGCTGGTTCCATTGCCACAAGGAAAGAAACCCATAGGCTGCAAGTGGGATTACAAGGTAAATCACAATGGTGATGGTAGTATAAGCAGGTACAAAGCACGATCGGTAGCAAAAGGATATGCACAGACATATGGTATTGATTTTGAGGAATCATTTAGCCTTGTTGCATTAGCTACACTTGTTGCATTAGCTACAGCAAAAGGATGGACTTTGCATCACATGGATGTGAAGAATGCTTTCTTACATGGTGAGTTATAGGAAGAAGTATCCATGGACCAGCACACTTGTTGCATTAGCTACAGCAAAAGGATGGACTTTACATCAGATGGATGTGAAGAATGCTTTCTTACATGGTGAGTTATAGGAAGAAGTATCCATGGACCATCCACAAGGATATGAAGATTCAAAGCATCGAGAATATGTTTGTAGATTGCAAAAGGCTTTGTATGGGCTGAAGCAAGCTCCTTGTGCATGGCATGCAAGCATTGCTGATTACTTAACTAGCATTGGGTTTTCTATGTGTGATGCAGATCATTCACTATATGCAAGGAAGGGTGATGATGGCATCACAATTGTTGCTATTTATGTTGATGACTTGATTGTAGGTGGTGATAATGAAGAAAGCATTAAAGAGGTAAAGCAACTTCTTATGCAGGAATTTGACATGAAAGATCTTGGTGTGTTGTGCTATTTCTTAGGTGTTGAGTTTATACATACAGAAACAGGTATATGTATGTCACAAAGGCAATCTTCCTTGAATATGCTACAAAAGTATGGTATGTCTGATTGTAAACCAATTTCAATGCCATTAGATCAGAATTTGAAGTTGGATGCTACATCAGGTGAAGCATTGGAAAATGCTACTATGTACAGGAAAATTGTGGGAAGTCTTATATATCTCACAATTAGAAGGCCCGATCTAAGCTATATTGTTGGACTTGAAAGTCAGTTTATGCAAGTTCCTAGGAAGCCACATTTGGATGCTCTGAGGCACACTCTACATTATATGAGTGCTACTTTGGATTATGCATTGTTTTATGAAATTCGTGTAGATTTGCAGGTTCACGGATACACCAATGCTGATTGGGCTGGAAGTACTCCAGATAGAAGATCTACTAGTGGCTTTGCATTCTCACTTGGAGGTGCAACTATTACATGGAGCAGCAAGAAGCAACCCACTATTGTTGTGTCGAGTATAGAGGCTGAGTATAGAGGTGCTGCAATGGTAGCATGTGAGGCATCATGGTTGGAGATCCTACTTGCAGATTTAGGTGTGGAAGTGCAAAAGCCTATCACTATCTATTGTAATAATCTTAGCAGCATACAGTTAGCACGGAACCCTGTTTTTCATGCCAGAACAAAGCATATCAAGGCACATTATCACTTCATTAGAGAGAAGGTATGAGCAGGTGATATTGATCTTGCTTATATGAGAAGAGATGAGCAGATTACTGATATTTTCACTAAAGCACTTGGAGCTGAGAAGTTGAAGAAGTTTCGGGAGATGCTTGGATTACAGGATATGACGTTGAGCTTGAGGGGGAGTGTTGAGATTTGTATCAAAGTTTTCCTTCTACTCTTTGATTGATGATGAAAGGCAATCCAAATGCATTAACATTTGAGCAGTTAGTCTCTATTCTGTTGCAAGAACACCAGTCTAGGCAAAATAGGTTGATTATATGTGTTGTAGAGATTTCTTGGCTAGTCAGAAGGGCAAAGCCAATTGAATCTCATCCACTAATAAAAAGAAATCTACTAATTCTACACAATCAAAGAAGAATGAGAGAGATGAGAAGAAAATAGAAAAGCAGAAATTCATTTTGCACATACTATAAAGGAAATGATCATGTCATAAAGAGCTATCCAAAGGTGTTGCAAAAGAGGGAAAGAAAAAAGAGGTCCGAATGGTTGTTGCAAACACCTCTACATCCAAAACACAGTCTACTAATCTTGTGCAAAAATGAAGAATGGGCATTTACAACTGTGTGTAGTCATGAACCATCTTCTCATGGACAATGTATTTCTGCAGTACACTTAGATGTTTGGTACGTTGATAGTGAGATAGCCAAACATACTACCTCACAGTGTCATTTCTTCACTTCACGAGAGCCTTCCCCTACACAAAATACTATCACATGCACCAACAACTCCTCTTATCCTATCATGGGAGTTGGTAAGATCATTGTGAGTATTATTGATGGTATTTATTTTACATTGTTAGATGCTTTTACATTGTTAGATGCTAGGGATAAAAAACAAATATGTTATTAGTTTTAGCATTAGCCAAGATCAGCTTGGTTCTGAAATTTGTTGATGAAAGTGTACATTTCATGATATCTCAAATGGCAATGTCATTATTTCTTCTAGCATTTTATGTTATGGGCTATATAAACTCATAGACTATCAAAAATTTATGAATGATTCAGCATGTCTAGTACATAATACTCAAGCTATGTTAGATGCAAAGCTTTGACATGCACGCGTTGGTCATCTAAATTTTGCTAGTTTGCTATGCCTATAGAAATGTGAAATGATGTCCTCTTTTCTCAAAGTTGAGGCACCTCATAAACATGTTTGTGAAGGCTATATTTTGGGAAAAATGCAGCGTCCTTTTGAAACGATGGTTAAGTTTGAGCTACTCAAAAATTGCATCTTGTTCATTTTAATGTATGTGGTCGTATGTTGACACACTCCTTTGAGAATTATCTTTACTTCATGACTTTCATTGAATGTTTTTCAAGGCATGCATGGGTATATCCATGAAAAGAAAAGTCCGAAGTGTTTATGTGCTTCAAACACTTTTTGGTTTTGGCTGAAAATTTGTTAGCATGTAAAATGGGCACCCTGCTTTCTGATCAACGAGGGGAATATATGTCTTCTAGCTTTAATGTATTTCTAACTAAAGGTGGGATAAAACATCAGTGTACAGTGCCATTGTTAGAAGATGTATCTTTTGAAGCCTTTTGGATGAAAAATAATTGTAAAATGACAAAAACTTGTAAAAATATTTATGCAACTGATGTAAAAATAAGGAAGAGTCTTCCTTATGTAGGATAGAATCTTATGTAATTTTTCTAGAATTTTTGGAAACTCCTAGATAGCATATTTTTAGAATAATAGAGGAAAGGACCAAAATTCAAGTGTGAAAAGGGACACTTGAAAATGTATATAAGACAATTTCCTCTATTATGAGGGGGTTGGTTAATCATTTGTTTACATGCTACCCAAGTGAATAGAGAAGGAGTTTCCTGCTGAAAATCGTGTTTTCTCCTCTTTGTGTGGTTTCTTTGATTTGTGAGTCCAATTCTTGTGTATCCATGGAGATTTGTGAGCTTCTATTGTGTAATTTTGTTGAATGTATATGAAGAAAGCTGAATACTGATGTGTTGAGTGATAAGTTGATGAAGAATGGTGGTGGAGATGAAAATCGTCTGTTTTCACAGAATCGCAATTGTCTTGTCTGTATGGTACAAGTAGTATTTTTGAGTTTTGACTTCATAATTGTGTTCTGCTGATGAAATAGCATGTATTAGACACCAAGATTGTGGAAAATGGTAGAGATTTGCTCAAGATAATCCAAACCCTAGAAATTCCTCTTCATTTTCACCATTCTTAGAAATTCAGCCATCATTCTCTTATTTCTTGGATTCTATCATCTAGAAGGGGCTGTGGTCTCTTGAATACTTCCAAGATTGACAAAATAAAGATGTCTTGTTAATTCTTTATGCTAAATGATTGGAGAGGACAACGCCAAAGATCAATAACAAACATTTTTTGGCGTCGTTGCCGGGGAGTATTTCAAAAGCTTCATTGAAGTTGGACCTTGCTGGATCTTCTATTGATGATGGTAACAAACACATGGAAAAGGTAACACTCTTTAATCAAGAAATGTGAACATGAAAAGGTAGATGTCTTTGTTTGTCTTTTAAGAAAAGAAAGCAATAAATCATCTTTTAGAATTGGAAGTGCTAAAATTTTTGTAAATTGATAGTTGCTCATCTCATTTTTTATAGTAAAAGTGTAGGTGTGTGAAAAATTTGAATCAAGAAAGCTGAAGATGAGGTAACATGTGTCTATTCTTGCATTTTTAGAGTGCTTTTTGACCAAGTACTAGGCAAAATTGGTGATCTTGGGAAGATAACATGGTTGCATTAAGGAAAAGTCAAGTAAAGTAGCTAGATGCAAGTAGAAAAGATTCATTTGTTAACCAAGTCAAAGCATAAATCTTGAGAAACAAAGCTGATTTGCATTTTGAAAAAAAAATGTTTGCGTTTATCTTTGCAAAAATTGATACTTGCATTTCATAGCACACTTTTTCTTTTAGGAATTTTTCTCATGAACTGTTTGGATAGCTAAGCCATAAGAGAGTATAACCAATCAAGGAACACAGGATCAATGGATCACCAAACAAGAAACCCTAAGTGAAGTGTTTACCTTAATTTAGGGCAAAATACTAAAAAAAAATTCATAAAATTCATTAAAAACAATCAAACAAATTTCTTTTCTTCTTAGGAAGTTGGACTGAAGCTTTGTTGATAAGAGTAATAGGGACCAAGTGAAAGAAAAGCAAGAATTTGTCAAAAAATTAGAAAATTGGAAAAACACGATTCTCTGCACAAGATCGCGATTTTTTGAGTAATGTTGTGATTTTGATGCAAAAGCACAGGAGTCTGTTGAATTGCAATGGGTAAAGGGTATTGAAGGGGAACAAGAGAAAGGAATACTCAAATTTGCACAAAATAAGAAGTACAGAAAAAACACGATTTTCTACACAAAATCGCGATTTTCTGTAAGGGAAATTTTCTAGAACATTCAACATATTTGGGTTTTTGAAGAAAGATAATTGCAAAAGATTTCATCAAGATTGAGTAAGTAAAGTTGGACAAGTGAAAGAGTGAAGAACTGTTGAAATCACACAAAATCGCGATTTTCTGGACACTATAAAATCGTGAAATTTCAAGAGAAACTCATTTTGAGTGAGTGTGTGAGAGAGAGAGAGAGAACAGGCACAGAATCGCGACTTTCTGCAGATATAAGAGTTGAAGAATTTTTTCAACCAAGCAAGTAAGGTAAGGAGTCTCAACATTATTTTGTTGTATTTCTTTGCATTTTAGTGATCATATAACACAGAAAAATAGAAAATAATAGAAAAAAACATGGAATCGCGATTTTATAATTCAGAAATTTTTGTAAAAAATAAAAATTTTTGAGAAGAACACTTTCATTGCATGTTAAAAAATAGACATGGCGATTCTATAGGTGAAATAAAATCTTAAAAATCAATATCTAAATTTTTTTTAAAATTGATCAGAATCGCGATTCTGTAGTCAAACACAAAATCGCCATTCTCTGAATTTATCACAAATCGTGATTCCCAGAACACGATTTTCATAAGAAAATCGTGTTATTTACAATTGTGAGCAATCACGATTGTCTGGGAAGAAAATCATGGAAAACACGACTTTGAGCACGAAATTGTGAAAATCGTGATTTTATGTACAGAATCGTGAAAAACACGATTTTGAACACAAAATCGTGAAGAGCACGATTTTGGACACAGAATCGTGAAAAACACGATTTTGGACACAGAATCGCGAAAAACACGATTTTGAACACAAAATCGTGAAAAACACGATTTTGAGTAGAAAATCATGAAAAACACGATTTTAGTCAGAAAATCGTGAAAAACACGATTTTGAGTACAGAATCGTGAAAAACATGATTTTGGACACAGAATCGTGAAAAACACGATTTTAGACACAAAATCATGAAAAACACGATTTTGGACACAGAATCGTGAAAAACACAATTTTGAACATAGAATCGTGAAAGACACGATTTTGAGTACAAAATTGTGAAAAACACGATTTTGAGTTAGAAAATCGTGAAAAACACGATTTTAGTCAGAAAATCGTGAAAAAACACGATTTTTGGCAGAAAAACGTGAAAAACACGATTTTGAGTGCAGAATCGTGAAAAACAGGATTCTTGAACACAGAATCGTGAAAAATTAACTGAATGATCCTTAGGTCTGGGAACAAATTAAACACACATACTAAGCAAGACTTAGGAAGGAAGGAAATAGAACCAGTGGAAGGGGAAGTGCAAAAGAGAAATCTAGGGCAAAGAAACACCATGGAAAATGTGAATGAAACAAATGAGCCCATCAAAACTGGGGATTATAGAAATATCCTCAAATACATGTATACAAATAGGTTTGGAACCTATGTATATCAGGATGGAATGCATAAGTTTCTCATTAGATTGAGAAACTTAGAAGCTCCCCTAAACATAACACCAGTAGCTCAGTTCAAAGATGGTAGGTATGAGGATAGGCAAGGGTGTGTGTACATCTTCTCCCAAGACCCAGAAAATTCAAATGACCTAGGGCAATGTGCTGACAAAGGACCTTGGGAACATAACATAGGACAACTAGATTTACCAAGACCACATGAAAACTACCTAGTAATGAGCAACAACAAGGGAGGAGAACACATGCTTCCCCAAATCCTTTTGAAAAAGAACCAGAAGGATTTAATGACTTTTCACTTAGAAGAAGACATCATTGGCAACCTCAGGGTAGAATGCTTAGACCATATCAAGTAGCCAAATGCATGAAAAATCAATATGAAGGGTATTCTGATCCTCATGCTCATGCTGCAGAGTTTAGGCAATTAATTAGAGCTGAGGAGTTGGAAGATTACAAAGTCCAATTTGAAGCATTTGGTCTAACCCTAACAGGACGTGCATTATCTTGGTTCATCCCATTGAGAAAGGAAATGTACCTAGATATTGAATCCTTCCTAGAAGCCTTCATTGGGGAATTCTCAAAGACTGGAATAAAACATAGCACAACCACTCTGATAGACAGTTTTAAACAACAAAAAGATGAAAATGTCGGAGAAGCAGCCAGGAGATTTAAGCAATACATTGACAGATGTCCTAAAGAAGAAGTACCTTCCATGGCAAGACAAGTATCCCTATTCATAGAAGGATTAAGAAGTGCTCAATTAAGGACCCTAGTGTACTATAGGAGATGCCCCGATCTAGGAGCTTGTGTAAAAGAAGCAATAGATTTGGAAGATAACAGAGGCCAAGATCTGTTAGCATTTGATCAACCTAGATCAAATGAAGATAAAATCCCACCAGCGGAAGAATTGGCTCAGGCCATTGCTAAAGCCCCAGAGGTCAGCACTAAAGCCAATTTGATAAACTCCAGGATAAACACAAATAAAAAATGCTACAATTGTGGAGAAAGTCATTTGGTACAACAATGTCCATATCAAAAGCCTCCACATTTGCAAGATAGGAAAACACTCAAATATTGTACACTAGAGAGGAAATGGACAAATCATACCAGGGAGGAATGCTTCTATAATAAACCACCCATAAAGGAGAGAGATTATGGGAGCCAAAGAGAGTCAGGGTACATTGAGCAACCAAGACCTGTGCTTGGGCAACAACCTCCTATACCAAAAAATGTGGTTCCTATCAAATACACACCAATAGAGGAGGGAAACTCAAGAACAAAGTCACCATACAAGGAAGATTATCAATGGAATGAAGGATATCAAGAAGAATGGGAAGGTTATGAATTAAGAGAACCACAATTACAAGCCCTAGACTTGGGAAATGGAAGAATTGAAATGGACACTGCCACTTTCATGTATATAACCAATAATTATATGTCCAACCAAAAACCTCAATTCAAAGGGGGACCAAAGATAACTTGTTATAGGTGTGGGGGAGATCATTTCATTAGAGACTGTCCACAACCTCCTACATTAAGAATAGAAGGAGCATATTGCAAGGATTGTGGCAGGGAGCATTTGATAAAGGATTGCCCAAAAAATCCTCAAAAACTACAAAACACACCTAATAACATACCACTAAAAGCAGTCAATATCATGGAACAAGAAGAATTGAGTGACATTGACCAAGTGAATGTAAATGCTATAACAAGGTCACAAACAAAACAACAAAGAACAACTAAGGAACAAAATGAAGGTTCAAACTCAAAGGTGAAGAAAAATAGACAAAAAGGGAAATGGGAAAGGAAACAAAGAATGGGTAAAAATTTGGAAGAAGAAAATAGGGAACAACCAAACAGTACTTCTCCTCAAAAGACACAAACCCAGTTGGAGATAGGAAATTCACAAAGTCTAGACACTCTAATAAAAGCATACAAGGGAAGAATTCAAGAGGGACCAAGCCCTGCCGATCATACAATGGCTTATCCTATGCCAGACTTAGAACATGAAAGGATGCAGAAGTGTAAACAAATCATACGGGAAGTGCAACTCGAAATGGGGGAAGAAGACAATTCTCAAAAAACAGTTGAGGAATCTGAGACAACAAAAACAAGAGGAAATAGTATCAAGGAAGAAAACCCACAAGTAACATTCCAGGTGAATATAGATAAACAATGCACAATTCTTTATCATACCACATGGGAAGAGTTAATGAAACAAAATCCTCACCTACAAAACCAAATGAAAAAATGGGAAACAACACCAAAAAATCTTCACCCACAACTACAGGAAATAGAGGAGTTGTGGTATATTCCCATTGATAAGATAGGAGGATATTGTGAAGGAGAAGAGGGAAACTCAACTTTAAAAATACAATTTGGTAAAAACTAGGCCAAAGCTATTTTGGATAGTGGATCAGGAGTGGCCATCATGACTAAACAAACTTGGGAAAAATGGGGAAAAAATGAATTATTACCCACCAAAATGAGATTGCAACTTGCAGATGGACACATAGAAAAACCCCTAGGAATATGGGAAAAAGTGATTGTGGACATATGTGGAATAGATATAGAACATACCTTTGCTATAGTTGAATTCCCACAATCCACTTCATATGAAATTATCCTAGGAAGACCATTTATGAGACAAATGCAAATTGTGCAAGATTGGGGTAATGATTGCTTATACCTGCAAAGCAAAGGAAGAATAACCAAAGTAAATCTAAGAAATGGGCACTACTGTGACATATCTCCTCAAGAATGGTATAAAATTCATCAGAATCAAGAGTTGAGTGAGGAATTAGACATGGAAGACCAGGATGAAACTGAATCATCAGTATGGAAGTGCAATATGATAAGAAATCTTACCAATAGGAAAAGGAGATTAAGAAGAGAGGATTGTGTGGAAGGAAGGAAGTTACAAGATGAGAACTATGTACCACAACAATTCAAGGATGAGGAATTTGAGCCCTATGGGTGGAATCAAATTTTGGCTACCATGGATCTAGCCAGTGATGAATATGTAGGAGTGGAATTTCAAAATGAAGAAGGATATGATGTCTTTGACATTGGAATTCAAATGATAAAGGTATCCAGAACAGAAGAGGACAAAGAAGAAGAAATGATATTAGAAAAAGGGAAGACACAATTTTTGGAAGAAGTAAAAGCTGAAGATGCTATTAAAGATAAAATCTCAGGCAAGTAGAAGAAAAACAAACACAAGGAAATAGAAGAAAATCAGGAGGATGAGAAGAAGACAAGGGAAACGAACAAAGATCAACAATTTGATGTACCAGAAAATTTCAAGACTTATGAAGTAGAAAATAGACTACTTCTCAAAAGGAAACCAAAGAGGGAAAAGAAGAAAGGGCAGGCTTATGATAATGAGGAACAAACTAAAAAGATCATGATCACTCAGGAAGAGGGAGAAGAAAGACATATTGTAGTGGTTGATGACATGACATCTCAAGAAGAGGAGGCACTAAGAAACTTGGCAAGAAACTATAGGGATGTGTTTGCTTATAGCTATAAGGATTTGAAAGGAATTGATCCTAAAATCTATGAGCATAAGATTCCTATTACACCTGAGGCGAAACCTAGCAAACAGAGACATTACACATTCAATGATAAATACTCTGCTAAAATAAAGGAAGAAATTGACAAGCTATTAGCTGCCAATTTCATCTATGAAATTGAGTATACAGAATGGATATCTCCTATAGTTGTGGTACCAAAAAAGAATGGGAAACTTAGGGTATGCATTAACTTGAAAAAGGTAAATGCAGCAACTATAAGAGATAATTATCCACTGCCTATAACAGATCATCTTCTAGAAAGAGTTGCAGGGAAGGAGGTTTATAGTTTTTTAGATGGTTTTTCAGGATACAACCAGGTTCCTATAGCATTGGAAGACCAACATAAAACTGCCTTTTCCACAGAATGGGGAATTTATGCTTTTAGGGTTATGCCCTTTGGGTTAACTAATGCCCCAGCAACGTTTCAAAAGTTGATGTGTCGTATCTTCAAAGAGTTCTTGAGGAATGTAATGGAAATTTATGTAGATGATCTTTGTACTTTTTCGTTAAAAAGACAAGATCACTTGCAGGATTTAGAAAATATATTCAGGAAATGCAGAACCTACAGAGTATGTTTAAATCCAGAAAAGTGTGTATTCTTTGTAAGACAAGGAAGAATGTTAGGTCACATAGTCTCTAAAAATGGAATTTCAACTGATGAGAAGAAAATAAAGGCCATAATAGAGCTTCCAAGACCAACAAGTGTAAAGGAACTTCAAACTTTCATGGGACATTGTGGGTACTATAGGAAATTTGTACACAAATTTGCTGACATAGCCAAACCCTTATATGCCCTAATTACAAAATTTGAGTGGACCAAGGAGTGTGACCAAGCCTTTGAAACTTTAAAAACTTGTTTGGTAACAGCCCCAATTCTGAAAACACCTCAATGGGATAAAATTATTCATGTCCATGTGGATGCTTCAAATTATGCTTTAGGATGTGTGCTAGCACAACCAATAGAAGGAAGCAAGTTAGATTTTCCAGTGGCCTATGCTAGTAGGCAATTGAATCTAGCAGAAAAAAATTACACAACCACTGAAAGAGAGGGATTGGGCATGGTATTTGCTGTAAAAAAATACAGACATTACCTTTTGGCCAACAAGTTTAAGTTCTTTGTAGACCATCAAGCTTTATTATATTTGGTAAATAAACCTTGCCACACTGGGAGAATAGTCAGATGGTTTCTTTTGCTAATGGAATTTGAGTTTGAAGTGGTGGTCAGACAAGGGAAAACACACTTGAGAGCAAATCATTTATCTCGAATTCAGTCTAAAGAACCTAGTTCACCTTTAGATGACAACTTTCCAGACACTTATTTGTTCAAAGTAGAGAGTGTTCCTGAGTGGGCCATGACTTTAATACCATTATTAACCATGGGACCTTGCAGAATAGTTGGGAACAATGCACACTTAGTGTTACAAAGCAGAAACTTTATATTACTAGCTGGGCATTTGTACCATCTCAACCACACAGGCATATTAGAATATTGTACTCCTGAGGAAGAGCAACAAGAATATCTGAGGAGAGCTCATCATTGGAACCCTTGTACTCATGCTTCTAGGGTAGTCACCCTAAGTAATCTCAATAGGATGGGGGTACATTGGCCTAATAAGATTCAAGATGTAACAAAATACATTGCTAATTGCAGGAAGTGCCAAATATTGCAAGATTCAGAATTCATAACTCTATATTGGTTCCAGAAAAATCCAGATTGGAGTGAAAATATCATTGAGGAATTGAAAAGGAAGAAGAAAGGAAAAAAAGTGATAGCTGGTACAGATTCAAAAAATCTACAAGTAATCTGTGAAGAATATCAATTGATAGGAGAACAGTTGTATAAGAGAGGAATGGATGGATACCTAAGAATTTGTGTTCCTGAGAATAAATATCTGGAAATGTTGGAAATGGCACATTCTGGAGTGGCAGCAGGACACTTCTCAAGTGACAGAATTGCTAAACTCATTTTATATTCTGGCTTTTGGAGGCCAACGCTATTTCCTGATGCAAGAACCTATGTAAAAAGGTGTGACGTCTGTCAAAGGGTGAGTCAACCAAATAGAAAAAATGATATGCCATTAGTTCCATTAATTTCAGCCAGAGCCTTTAGTAAATGGGGGTTGGATTTCATTGGACCTATACATCCTCCAGCAAAACAAACCCATGCTGAATATATCATAGTGGCTACAGACTACCTGACAAAGTGGGTTGAGGCCAAAGCCACAAGAAGGAATGATGCTCATACTACTGCCACATTCCTATATGAAAATATTATCACCAGATTTGGACTTCCAATTGAATTGGTAAGTGATAGAGGGACCCATTTTGTAAACCAAATCATAGGAAACATCACTGAATATTTCCTTATCAGTCATAGAAAGTCAGCCCCATATCACCCACAAGCCAATGGGTTAGCAGAAAGTACTAATAAAGTACTTTGTACTGTACTATCAAAACCAGTAAACACAAACAGGAATGATTGGGATTTACAACTTAATCATGTCCTATGGGCTTATAGAGTGGCTTATAAAACTGCAATAGGAAACACACCATTCAATCTAGTATATGGACAAAATGCAGTTCTACCTATGGAATTTCTTATTCCAACATTAAAAGTAGGAAGTCACTACAATTGGACTGGACATGAACTATCAGAGAGAGTAATAGAACTGGAAAAATTGGGAGCATCTAGACTCCAAGCCATTATGAGTATATATGTGGACAAGAAAAGGCAAAAATCTTATCACAACGTTCACATAAAAGAAAAAGATCTACAGGAAGGAGATCTAGTCCTGGCATATACAGTCAAAGAACATCAGAAAAAATTCCAGAAAAAAGGACATGGACCATATATTATACATCAGATAAGCAACGGTGGAGCCATTCAACTAGCTAACATAGACGGAGAAATCATGCCAAACTTCATAAGTGGATGTAGAGTCAAGAGGTATGATTGTCCATTAACTGTTGATGAATGGAGAAGGTTGCAACAAGCTCAAAACAGGACAAGAGAAGAGGAAAACATTAGAAAAGAGGCTCACCGGGAAGCAAAGGAAAGGATAAGAAAAGCCCAAGATTTTAGGGAAGTCTGTTTGTGTGAAACTCCTCTAAAACTAAAAGAACATTTGCCTGTGATGACAATGAATTTTTAGAATGATAAAATAAGGGTTTTGATAGATTCTGGAGCACAAGTGAATCTAATTAGTTCAGCTTTGGTAAGTAAATTTAACATAAAAGGAACTAAAATCAGAACCCTTATTAAAACTTTGGAAGGGCAAATAGTACAAAGCATGTCTTCACTGTCTATTGAAGTTAAGTTCAATGAGGAATATATGAGAATAGACTGTGAAGAATGGCCGGATCATTTGATGTCTCAAAAAGTGATTTTAGGTCAACCATGGCTCCAACAAGCTAAAGTGCTTTTGGATTTTGAAAAAATGAAGCTTAAATTGAACATAAATGACAAAAGGTTTTTAATATTTTTTATTGAGTAATGAAGAATAGGAAATGCAATCAGATGTTCATGATATACACTTGGAAGGATTCACTTTTGCATTTGAAGATACACAGACATTACCAATACAAATGTTAAATGATCAAGCTTCATGTAATCCAAAACAGCAAAAGATTGGAAGAACAAAGAAGGGTGGAGAGATAGGAAGAATGGCAATCATGGCATTGTCCAAAGAATCAAAGCATCAGAACAAGAAGCACATGGAATCAAAGTCTACAGGAGGTCTGTTCATCAAAACAGAAATTGAGGACAAAATGGATATGGAGACCAAAAAATCCTACAAAATGCTTATCCGAAGGGAATGGTTGTTTGCCTGAAACCAGAACAATTAGAGTCAAGAAGTATTGGGTCAAAAAATCAGAGTTGTTCCAATGGAAAAAAGATCATTCATATTTGATCTGTATTTAGAAAATCATAACATGTTGAAAAATTATGACAAAAATATTTGACTTGATTCTCTTTTCTCAAAAAGAGAATTAGGAGGGGAAGAAAAGAAATAGAAAAAAAATTATTATTAAAAAAAAAAGAAAAAGAGGAGAGAAAGAAAAAATGAGAAAAATTGTTTACTTTCCCTTCTTTTTTACAAAAAATATATAGCACAAAGCAAGATCTTGTTGGAGTTGGACGTCTGCGGAAGCACGCGAACAGCATAAGGAAGAAGAAGAAGCTTGGAGCACAACACACAAGACTGAATGTATTACTAGAGAATGTACAAAGATAAGTAGCCCATTAGGGCAATAGGCGTATATACAAGCCGGGGGAAAAAAACCTCCTAAAGAGGGAAAAAAGTGCCCCGGCAGTCCTAGAGTGTTCACACACATCACTACCTAAATATATCAACAAATCCCCCCTGGGAGTGATGCGGTGAACAAGGAGCTGGCACTCATGTATAAGGAAGTGCCAAGCTATGTGGAAATCACTCCACAAAAGGAAGTAAGCCCAAAGCTTTGCGGAAAGCTTCAAACTTCTCCCTAGGCAGAGCCTTCGTGAAAAGGTCTGCAATGTTCTCCTGCGTGGGCACATATGCCAAGCTGATCTCCCCAGCAGAGAACCTCTCCCTGACATAGTGATAATGCACCTCAATGTGCTTAGTGCGAGCATGGAACACAGGGTTCCTCGCAACTGCCAATGCGCTCTGACTGTCAGTGAAGATGGTGGTGGCAGAAGACTGGCCAACACCCAAATCAGCCATAAGGCGTCTGAGCCACACACACTCAACAGTCGCTGTGAAAGCTGCCCTATACTCAGCCTCACAACTAGAAGTGGCCACAGTAGGCTGCTTCTTGCTCAACCAAGATATACATGAGCTACCAAGCATGAAGCAAAAACCACTGGTGGACACACGAGTGTCATAGCAACCAGCCCAATCTGAGTCAGAAAAAGCATGCAAATCTGGCGGTAGTGATCCCCCCTTGGGATAAAACAACCCAAGTAGCCGAGTACCACTCAAGTAGCGAAAGATGCGCTTAACCGCTTTCCAATGCGTGACTCCTGGGAAATGCATAAACCTGCTCATCTGTGAGACAGCAAACTGAATATCTGGCCGAGTAATGCATAAGTAAATCAAGCATCCAACAGCCTACTGATAGAGAACAACATCAAATGCATCTCCAGCATCATGAAGAGTCAATCGTAAACCTGTCTCCATAGGAGTGGCAATAGGCTTACAGTCTTCAAGGCCAAAACGCTGCAATAATGTGTCAATATATTTCGTTTGACACAAAGCCATTCCACCATCAACGTGCATAAACTGAATGCCCAAATAGTGATGCAAATGCCCCAAATCAGACATCTCAAATGAGGCATGCAAATCAGCCTTAAAATCAGCAATATGTGTCTCAATAGGACCAGTGAGCAGCATGTCATCAACATAGACAACAATGATCAGAAGCACATCATTAGCACGTTTAACATATAAGGTGCTTTCAGTTGGACTGTTCTCAAAACCATGTGCAATCAGATAGGCATGTATCTTCTCATACCAAGCACGTGGTGCTTGCTTTAAACCATATAACGCCTTCTTTAACCTGCACACCTGGTTTTCATGCCCTTTCTGCACAAAGCCACGGGGCTGAAAAACATACACTTCTTCATGCAAGTCACCATTCAGAAATGCTGTTTTAATGTCCAACTGATGTACATTCCAACCATGATGGGCTGCAAGTGCACAAATGCTCCGAACAGTAGTCATACGGCATGTAGGTGCAAAGGTCTCATCAAAATCAATGCCTCTTTCCTGCGCATAACCCTTTGCAACAAGCCTAGCCTTATACCTGTCAACTGTACCATCAGGTTTATGCTTCAGCTTGTATACCCACTTAGTGCCAATGGCCTTCTTGCGAGGAGGCAAGTCACATAAAGACCATGTACCATTCTTCATTATAGCATCATATTCAGATTGCATAGCAGCCATCCAATTTTCTGAATTTTGTGCTTCATCAAAAGAAACAGGCTCATTCTCATCACAAAGACTAGATGCAGCCATAGCATAGCAATCTGATGCAAAGGAGGCACTATGAGAGCCTGAACGAGTACGATATGACAAAGGTGCATCTAATTTGCTGTCACGCAAAGTCTGCACTAGCCATTTTGGCATAGTTTTTGCCTGCTCAATATCAGCTCTCTCATCAACAAGTGCATCATGTAAATCTGCATCAGAAATGGAATGATCTGCATCATCATATGAAACCTGCAAAGGCTGAGAAGTTGCCTCATTAGGACCAGCACTAGCCTGTCCACCTGTAAAAAGAGGCATCAAAGTATCATACATGTCTTTGGAGCTAACAGATGTCTCCTTAGTACATGAAAGCAATGGCTGAATAGCATCTTCCACAAAGACAACATCACGGCTAACCAGAATGCGTTTAGTCTGTGGATGATACAGACGATAGCCTTTACTTTCAGAACTGTACCCAACAAAAATACATTTTACTGCCTTATCATCCAATTTTCTGCGATGTTGTTCAGGCACTAATGCATATGCCAAACAACCAAAAACACGCAGATGAGCAACAGATGGCTTGCGGTCATGCCAAGCCTCATATGGAGTGATAGACTGCAACGCTTTAGTGGGACACCTGTTCAGTACATATGCTGCACACATGACAGCCTCAAGCCAGAAACTATGTGGTAAAGCCTGACTTTTGACCATGCACCTCGCCATCTCCATGAGTGACCTGTTCTTTCGTTCAGCAACTCCATTCTGTTGAGGTGTATACGGCACTGTACACTGGTGTTTTATCCCACGTTCAGCCAGAAATGCATTAAAATCTGAAGACATATACTCCCCCCCTCGATCAGAACGGAGGGTGCCCATTTTACATGCTGACAGATTTTCAACCAAAACCAAAAACTGTTTGAAGCACATGAACACTTCGGACTTTGCTTTGAGTGGATATACCCATGCATGCCTGGAAAAATCATCAATGAAAGTCACGAAGTAAAGGTAATTTCCAAAAGAGGGTGTCTGCATAGGACCACAGACATCACTATGTACAAGCTGCAATTTCTGCGTAGCCCGAATTGAACAATCTTTTGGAAAGGAAGAACGCTGCATTTTGCCCAAAATACAGCCTTCACAAACATGTTTTCCAGGTGCCTCAAGTTTGGGCAAAGAGGACACCATTTCAGATTTCTGCAGGCGTAACAAACTAGCAAAATTCAGATGACCAAAGCGTGCATGCCAAAGCTTTGCATCTGACATAGCCTGAGAATCATGAACTGCACATGCCGAATCATTCACAGATCTTTCATAGTCTATGAGCTTATACAGCCCACGACATAAAATGCCAGAAGCAATAATCACATCGCCATTTGAGAGATCATGGACTGTACACCTGTCATCAACAAATTTCACAACCAAGCCAATCTTGGCTAATGCAGAAACTGATAACAGATTCTTTTTGATCCCTGGCACAAATAAAGCATCTGACAAAGTGAAAGAACTACCATCAGCAGTAGTCAGAATGATCTTACCAACTCCCATAACAGGATAAGAGGAGTTATTGGCACATGTGACAGTATTCCCTTTAGGAGCAGGCTCAAGTGAAGAGAAGAAACTGCGCTGCGAGGTAATATGTTTGTGTTGATACATTTAGGTAGTGATGTGTGTGAACACTCTAGGACTGCCGGGGCACTTTTTTCCCTCTTTAGGAGGTTTTTTTCCCTCGGCTTGTATATACGCCTATTGCCCTAATGGGCTACTTATCTTTGTACATTCTCTAGTAATACATTCAGTCTTGTGTGTTGTGCTCCAAGCTTCTTCTTCTTCCTTGTGCTGTTCGTGTGCTTCCGCAGACGTCCAACTCCAACAATTGGTATCAGAGCAGGTCGTCGCTTCTTCTAGGGCGCCGTCGACACTCCTCCGTTTGCAGTCTCAGATTCGCACAAAATTTGGTGAGCATACTCAGGGTGTTTCCGAGATCAAAACAGCTTTGTTCTGTCGTGCCGAAATCGCGATCTGAGCTCGTTTCGGCCTCCGAACGCACTATCGCAGCGCTTGTGCAGGCTATTTCGTCCTTTTGTGCCAAAGGTATATACCAGTTTCTGTTCGCCAGTTTAAGCGTCTCGAAGTCTGCTACAGGTCTAGCAGAACTCGTTTGGGCAGTTTCGTTCAACTTTTTTAGATACAGTCAATTTTCTGCATCAAGGTATTTTAGTCACCGGCCATGGCTGAAAGCAGTGATGTATTCCGTATGTTGGCTGTTGAGGATAAGTTGGATGGTACCAACTACCCATTATGGGCTTATATGATGCGACATGTACTGGTTGCAAAAGGACTGTGGAACATTGTGCAGGGTGTTGAAAGACGTCCTGTTACACCTGTAACGACAGGTACTGCAAATACAGGTGTTGGAGCTGATGAAGATGGTGTCGAAGATGATATTCCGCAGATTCCTGTTCGTGCTGCTGTTTCTGTTGCACCTACTGTAGAGCAGATTCGTTGGGATGGCAGAGATGCCCAGGCACATGCATTGATAGCTTTGTCTGTCAAACGTGCCATTATTCCTCACATTCGCTCTTGCAGAACAGCAAAGGATGCTTGGGATACACTTACCACTTTGTACCAGGCTAGGAATGAGGCTCGTGTTGCTTACCTCCGAAAACAGTTGGAGAGTGAGCACATGAATGAAGGTGATTCTATGGACAGTTTTCTTACAAAGATCAAAGACCTGAAGGAACAATTGATTTCTGCTGATGAGGTTATACCAGATAGCTCACTTGTGCAGACCGTTCTGAATGGTCTTCCTGATTCATATCAGAGTTTTGCCTCTACTCTTCGGTTGATGATGAAAGGCAATCCGAATGCCTTGTCATTTGAGGAATTAGTCTCTGTTCTGTTGCAGGAAGATCAGTCCAGGCAGAACAGGTCCATTATGCGTGTTGCAGATCAAGCTTTCCTGGCTAGTCAGAAGGGCAAAGGAAAATGGAGCTCTTCTACTAGTAAGCAGAAATCTGCAAATGTTGCACAATCGAAGAACCAGGATAAAGATGAAAAGAAATCAGAAAAGCAGAAATTGTTCTGCAAGTACTGTAAAGGAAATGATCATATTATAAAGAACTGTCCAAAATTGGCTGCTAAAGAGGCAAAGAAGAAAGAGGCTGGAATGGTTGTTGCAGAGGCCTCTACACCAAAAACAGAGTCTGCAAATCTTGTGCAGGAAGAAGAATGGGCGTTTACCACTGTCTGCAGTTTTGACCCATCTTCTCATGATCAGTGCATGTCTGTAGTAGACTCAGATGTTTGGTATTTTGACAGTGGGGCGACCAAACATATTACCTCGCAGCGCAGTTTCTTCTCTTCACTTGAGCCTGCTCCTACAGGGAATACTGTCACATGCGCCAATAACTCCTCTTATCCTGTTATGGGAGTTGGTAAGATCATTCTGACTACTGCTGATGGTAGTTCTTTCACTTTGTCAGATGCTTTATTTGTGCCAGGGATAAAAAAGAATCTGTTATCAGTTTCTGCATTAGCCAAGATTGGCTTGGTTGTGAAATTTGTTGATGACAGGTGTACAGTCCATGATCTCTCAAATGGCGATGTGATTATTGCTTCTGGCATTTTATGTCGTGGGCTGTATAAGCTCATAGACTATGAAAGATCTGTGAATGATTCGGCATGTGCAGTTGATGATTCTCAGGCTATGTCAGATGCAAAGCTTTGGCATGCACGCTTTGGTCATCTGAATTTTGCTAGTTTGTTACGCCTGCAGAAATCTGAAATGGTGTCCTCTTTGCCCAAACTTGAGGCACCTGGAAAACATGTTTGTGAAGGCTGTATTTTGGGCAAAATGCAGCGTTCTTCCTTTCCAAAAGATGGTTCAGTTCGGGCTACGCAAAAATTGCAGCTTGTACATAGTGATGTCTGTGGTCCTATGCAGACACCCTCTTTTGGAAATTACCTTTACTTCGTGACTTTCATTGATGATTTTTCCAGGCATGCATGGGTATATCCACTCAAAGCAAAGTCCGAAGTGTTCATGTGCTTCAAACAGTTTTTGGTTTTGGCTGAAAATCTGTCAGCATGTAAAATGGGCACCCTCCGTTCTGATCGAGGGGGGGAGTATATGTCTTCAGATTTTAATGCATTTCTGGCTGAACATGGGATAAAACACCAGTGTACAGTGCCGTATACACCTCAACAGAATGGAGTTGCTGAACGAAAGAACAGGTCACTCATGGAGATGGCGAGGTGCATGGTCAAAAGTCAGGCTTTACCACATAGTTTCTGGCTTGAGGCTGTCATGTGTGCAGCATATGTACTGAACAGGTGTCCCACTAAAGCGTTGCAGTCTATCACTCCATATGAGGCTTGGCATGACCGCAAGCCATCTGTTGCTCATCTGCGTGTTTTTGGTTGTTTGGCATATGCATTAGTGCCTGAACAACATCGCAGAAAATTGGATGATAAGGCAGTAAAATGTATTTTTGTTGGGTACAGTTCTGAAAGTAAAGGCTATCGTCTGTATCATCCACAGACTAAACGCATTCTGGTTAGCCGTGATGTTGTCTTTGTAGAAGATGCTATTCAGCCATTGCTTTCATGTACTAAGGAGACATCTGTGAGCTCCAAAGACATGTATGATACTTTGATGCCTCTTTTTACAGGTGGACAGGCTAGTGCTGGTCCTAATGAGGCAACTTCTCAGCCTTTGCAGGTTTCATATGATGATGCAGATCATTCCATTTCTGATGCAGATTTACATGATGCACTTGTTGATGAGAGAGCTGATATTGAGCAGGCAAAAACTATGCCAAAATGGCTGGTGCAGACTTTGCGTGACAGCAAATTAGATGCACCTTTGTCATATCGTACTCGTTCAGGCTCTCATAGTGCCTCCTTTGCATCAGATTGCTATGCTATGGCTGCATCTAGTCTCTGTGATGAGAATGAGCCTGTTTCTTTTGATGAAGCACAAAATTCAGAAAATTGGATGGCTGCTATGCAATCTGAATATGATGCTATAATGAAGAATGGTACATGGTCTTTATGTGACTTGCCTCCTGGCAAGAAGGCCATTGGCACTAAGTGGGTATACAAGCTGAAGCGTAAACCTGATGGTACAGTTGACAGGTATAAGGCTAGGCTTGTTGCAAAGGGTTATGCGCAGGAAAGAGGCATTGATTTTGATGAGACCTTTGCACCTACATGCCGTATGACTATTGTTCGGAGCATTTGTGCACTTGCAGCCCATCATGGTTGGAATGTACATCAGTTGGACATTAAAACAGCATTTCTGAATGGTGACTTGCATGAAGAAGTGTATGTTTTTCAGCCCCGTGGCTTTGTGCAGAAAGGGCATGAAAACCAGGTGTGCAGGTTAAAGAAGGCGTTATATGGTTTAAAGCAAGCACCACGTGCTTGGTATGAGAAGATACATGCCTATCTGATTGCACATGGTTTTGAGAACAGTCCAACTGAAAGCACCTTATATGTTAAACGTGCTAATGATGTGCTTCTGATCATTGTTGTCTATGTTGATGACATGCTGCTCACTGGTCCTATTGAGACACATATTGCTGATTTTAAGGCTGATTTGCATGCCTCATTTGAGATGTCTGATTTGGGGCATTTGCATCACTATTTGGGCATTCAGTTTATGCACGTTGATGGTGGAATGGCTTTGTGTCAAACGAAATATATTGACACATTATTGCAGCGTTTTGGCCTTGAAGACTGTAAGCCTATTGCCACTCCTATGGAGACAGGTTTACGATTGAGTCTTCATGATGCTGGAGATGCATTTGATGCTGTTCTCTATCAGCAGGCTGTTGGATGCTTGATTTACTTATGCATTACTCGGCCAGATATTCAGTTTGCTGTCTCACAGATGAGCAGGTTTATGCATTTCCCAGGAGTCACGCATTGGAAAGCGGTTAAGCGCATCTTTCGCTACTTGAGTGGTACTCGGCTACTTGGGTTGTTTTATCCCAAGGGGGGATCACTACCGCCAGATTTGCATGCTTTTTCTGACTCAGATTGGGCTGGTTGTTATGACACTCGTGTGTCCACCAGTGGTTTTTGCTTCATGCTTGGTAGCTCATGTATATCTTGGTTGAGCAAGAAGCAGCCTACTGTGGCCACTTCCAGTTGTGAGGCTGAGTATAGGGCAGCTTTCACAGCGACTGTTGAGTGTGTGTGGCTCAGACGCCTTATGGCTGATTTGGGTGTTGGCCAGTCTTCTGCCACCACCATCTTCACTGACAGTCAGAGCGCATTGGCAGTTGCGAGGAACCCTGTGTTCCATGCTCGCACTAAGCACATTGAGGTGCATTATCACTATGTCAGGGAGAGGTTCTCTGCTGGGGAGATCAGCTTGGCATATGTGCCCACGCAGGAGAACATTGCAGACCTTTTCACGAAGGCTCTGCCTAGGGAGAAGTTTGAAGCTTTCCGCAAAGCTTTGGGCTTACTTCCTTTTGTGGAGTGATTTCCACATAGCTTGGCACTTCCTTATACATGAGTGCCAGCTCCTTGTTCACCGCATCACTCCCAGGGGGGATTTGTTGATACATTTAGGTAGTGATGTGTGTGAACACTCTAGGACTGCCGGGGCACTTTTTTCCCTCTTTAGGAGGTTTTTTTCCCTCGGCTTGTATATACGCCTATTTCCCTAATGGGCTACTTATCTTTGTACATTCTCTAGTAATACATTCAGTCTTGTGTGTTGTGCTCCAAGCTTCTTCTTCTTCCTTGTGCTGTTCGTGTGCTTCCGCAGACGTCCAACTCCAACAGTTTGGTCGCCCCACTGTCAAAATACCAAACATCTGAGTCTACTACAGACATGCACTGATCATGAGAAGATGGGTCAAAACTGTAGACGGTGGTAAACGCCCATTCTTCTTCCTGCACAAGATTTGCAGACTCTGTTTTTGGTGTAGAGGCCTCTGCAACAACCATTCCAGCCTCTTTCTTCTTTGCCTCTTTAGCAGCCAGTTTTGGACAGTTCTTTATAATATGATCATTTCCTTTACAGTACTTGCAGAACAATTTCTGCTTTTCTGATTTCTTTTCATCTTTATCCTGGTTCTTCGATTGTGCAGCATTTGCAGATTTCTGCTTACTAGTAGAAGAGCTCCATTTTCCTTTGCCCTTCTGACTAGCCAGGAAAGCTTGATCTGCAACACGCATAATGGACCTGTTCTGCCTGGACTGATCTTCCTGCAACAGAACAGAGACTAATTCCTCAAATGACAAGGCATTCGGATTGCCTTTCATCATCAACCGAAGAGTAGAGGCAAAACTTTGATATGAATCAGGAAGACCATTCAGAACGGTCTGCACAAGTGAGCTATCTGGTATAACCTCATCAGCAGAAATCAATTGTTCTTTCAGGTCTTTGATCTTTGTAAGAAAACTGTCCATAGAATCACCTTCATTCATGTGCTCACTCTCCAACTGTTTTCGGAGGTAAGCAACACGAGCCTCATTCCTAGCCTGGTACAAAGTGGTAAGTGTATCCCAAGCATCCTTTGCTGTTCTGCAAGAGCGAATGTGAGGAATAATGGCACGTTTGACAGACAAAGCTATCAATGCATGTGCCTGGGCATCTCTGCCATCCCAACGAATCTGCTCTGCAGTAGGTGCAACAGAAACAGCAGCACGAACAGGAATCTGCGGAATATCATCTTCGACACCATCTTCATCAGCTCCAACATCTGTATTTGCAGTACTTGTCGTTACAGGTGTAACAGGACGTCTTTCAATACCCTGCACAATGTTCCACAATCCTTTTGCAACCAGTACATGTCGCATCATATAAGCCCATAATGGGTAGTTGGTACCATCCAACTTATCCTCAACAGCCAACATACGGAATACATCACTGCTTTCAGCCATGGCCGGTGACTAAAATACCTTGATGCAGAAAATTGACTGTATCTAAAAAAGTTGAACGGAACTGCCCAAACGAGTTCTGCTAGACCTGTAGCAGACTTCAAGACGCTTAAACTGGCGAACAGAAACTGGTATATACCTTTGGCACAAAAGGACGAAATAGCCTGCACAAGCACTGCGATAGTGCATTCGGAGGCGGAAACGAGCTCAGATCGCGATTTCGGCACGACACAGCAAAGCTGTTTTGATCTCAGAAACACCTTGAGTATGCTCACCAAATTTCGTGCGAATCTGAGACTGCAAACGGAGGAGTGTCGACGGCGCCCTAGAAGAAGCGACGACCTGCTCTGATACCAATTGTTGGAGTTGGACGTCTGCGGAAGCACGCGAACAGCATAAGGAAGAAGAAGAAGCTTGGAGCACAACACACAAGACTGAATGTATTACTAGAGAATGTACAAAGATAAGTAGCCCATTAGGGCAATAGGCATATATACAAGCCGGGGGAAAAAAACCTCCTAAAGAGGGAAAAAAGTGCCCCGGCAGTCCTAGAGTGTTCACACACATCACTACCTAAATATATCAACAGATCTAGGTAGAAGAGTAGTAGAGTTCTATTTATTTTTTTATTAATTAAATTTTTCTTTATCATTGATAAATGTTTTGTTTTTCTCCAAAAGAGTAGTTAGGAAAAGGGACTGCACTAGACATCTTGCTACACCTGTAATGATCACTTTTTGAGTCTTTCTGAAGAAACAGAATTTATTTTGGATTTTATTTTCATTCTTATGTCATGACATCTCAAAATAAATATTACTCTTTGATTTCTTGTGACTTATGTGGGTGGAGTTTTTCTTTGTGCATTTTATTTTTCTCAGAATGGTGAATGCAAAGGAGTTAGCAATTCATGACTTCAAGGCAAAATTAGTCACTCTATCAAGAGGTCATTGGTTCCTAGACAGTGAAGCTGTGGAAGAATAGGTGGACCTAGAGTCAGATGAAGAGCCAGAAATTCCAGAAGCTGAGAAGGTGGTGAAGGAACTCAAGGAGACCTTAAGCATAATTGGTTAGCACATATTCACAGTGGGAGTAGGAGGATATAAATATACAATGTTGTGTCAGGAATTCTACAGGTTTCAAAGAGTTGCTGTCAATATGAAAAGATGGAAGGCAGTAGGGTTGCACAAATTATTGGAAGAGCCCATCTTCTTCATTGATTTCGAGAGAGTGGCACAAGTAATGAGTAGTCTGATGGAAATAGGAAAAGGGAATGATGCTTATTTCAGGTGCAAAGTCAAGAACAGGGATAATCAGGAGGTGGGTATCACTATCAAAGCAGAACACATCAGAACAGCTTTACAATTCTACCCTATGGGAACCAAGCTTGATCCCAGCTTTGTAAAGAAGAATAAGGAAACCTATACAGGGTACGCAAAATTCAATGACTTCAAAGGAAGAGAGAATGAAGAATATGCCACAAGGATGTTCTTACAATATTTCTGCTTCCCAAAGCTACCAAGGTATACCATGCCACATAAGTCTGTTACACTGTTGATGTTCAACAACAAGGACAGAACCAAACCCTTTGGAGTAATGGATGTGACACCATACATCCATGAACAGCTGAAAGAAGCAGCAAAACACTAGGAACAGAAAAAATTCATGAATGGAGCCCAGTTTTTAACTAGGATCATTTATCATGTCCTAGGAATGGAAGATCAATTGAAACTGGCTCCAGAGGCACAGTATTTTAGAAATCTTATGTCAGGAATCAAGATTCCTCCAAGGAAAATGGTTGTGAGGGAAATAGAAGGACAAACCCGCATGAGGGGAACAGGAATGAAAAGAAAAGTAATATCTGAGGAAGTGATTCCTGTGAAGAAAAGGAGGTTGGACCCAAGAAAGGTTGAACTAGAGATGGAGGAAGCTACAAAAGAAGAACATGAAGATGCACAGAAGCAGGTCCAATCCTCTAGTGATCCTCATCCACCCCAAACAGGCAAAGAACAATTATACACTTATCTAACCCAAGGAAATAACAAAAGAGCAATGTATGAGGCACAATATCAGAAGATGCTGGAAGATTATTCATGCAAGGCTAAGATTGGGTTCAAGAGGAGGTAGAGCATTATGAAGGACTTCATGATCAGATGATGACAGCTGAAACAGAAGAGGTGTTTGTTAGAAAGGAAGTTGAGTTGCTAGCTTACTTCAAAGAATTGCAAGGACCTCCAGAAACCAGAACCACTATTGTTGTAAAAAAGAAGGTTCCAAAGAAACGAGTGCAAAAGAAGAAGTTGACCAAGACAAGAAAGGGAAAATCAGTAGTTGAAATTGTAATCACAAAAGAAGTGGAGGAAGTAATAAGGGAAGAAACACAGAAGCAATCCACTGTGGTAGAAGCATCAAGACTGAAAGAACCAGAAAGAGGAGGACCTTCACATTTTTCCTCTGATTCTGAAAGTGATATTGAGAGCTTTTTATTAAAGAGTCTGACTTTATCAATACCAAATACTCCTAATGTGATTATACAGGCCTCTGAGAAACAGAAAACACCCGAAGATTTGAAGAAGAAGTCTCAGGAGAAGCAGATGCAGGAACAAGAAGTGAAACAGCTCAGTTTTGAAGATGAAAGAAGGTTGATGAAGGGAAAAACAGCTATGATAGAACAAGAAAGTGAAATAAGAGACCTACTTCAAATTAGATGAGAGCATAGCAGAAATAGCCAAAAAAGCATAGATGAGCAGTCTAGTTATAAATCAAAAAGGTGCAGATCAAGATCAAATTCAGGAAGAAGAGGAAATAGTAGTGAAAAACAATATTCAAGAAGTCACAGGAGGAGTAGTGGAAAAGGAAATTATCCAAAGTATAAAAGATGTACTTCATGATTTGAGGAATAATGAAGAATTTACAACCAATAAAGATCAAGAACAAGAGGGAGTAATGGATCTCATGGACATTGATGAGTAGGAAGAAGAACTCAAAGAACAAAAAAGTAATGATCAGGTCAAAATGTTGGAGGAAACTGAATCAATTCTAGTCCAGGAAAAGGAAGGATAGGAAGAACAAACAGGTAAAGGTCAGGTAAACTCTGTTGGGGAAATTGAATCTACTATGGTTCAGGAAACCCTAATCCAGGAAAAGGAGGGGCAAATAAAGGAAGGACACCTCTCTGAAGAGAAGCAACAGGGGATGGAGAACAAAAAGGTACATGGAATAAAGCTGACTTCAGATGTCTTAAAGTAGAAGAATCTGGGTGCTCAGATTTTGGAACATGGAGAAGACATGGCAGATCCAGAAACACTGGAAACTCATCCAAGCAATGAAGAACACCAGGCCAAGGTTATAGAATATGAAGAAGAAGAGGAAGAGGAGAATGAATGTAAAGAAGACAAACAAATAGAAGCTAAACAAATGGAAATGGAAGGGGGATTGGAAAGAATACCCAAGAATATAAGATCAGCTTGTCAGATTATTATGAGTAACATTGAGTAGTTCAGACCTTCTAGCAGGAATATGATCATTTCAAGAATGGTACTAGAGTCTGAATTTGAGAAAGGCAGTATGATCATTAAAGAGCACAAAAGGGAGAAGGAACAAATGTCAGAACAACTGAGGAAAGTGCAGGAAAAAAATGAGGAATTTACAAACAGGATAATTGCTTTGGAAGAGTTAGAAGTGCGGAAACAAAATAGAATTCAATATCTAGAAGAAAAGAGTGTAAAACTAACAGAGCAGAATAATAAACTGGAAATGGAGTTGAGAAAAATTGAAGGAAGATATAGAATCTTGCAGACTTCTTATCAGATTTTGACCAAAGCAAATGAAGAAATCAACAAGTTGTTATTGGAGGAAGGTCAGTTAAAGGAGGAAAGTCAGACAGCTTAGATAACAGAGGAAGAAAAGGAAGGATTACACAAGGAGATTAAGAGATTACAAATAGAATTGAAAGAAGCCAAGGAACTAGAGAAGCAGGCTAGTATACATGCTGCTACATCAATGAGAGGATATAACAAATTGCACATGGATATGGAAAAAGAAAGAAGTGATTGGCAGACAAAGAGGGGAAAGGAAGAAAATGAATGGATAAAAGAAAGAGAATTATGGGCAAAACAGAATGGAAGTTTGATGATGACAATAGAGGAATTACAGAAAAAGCTAGATAAGCCACACGTTCAGGAATAAACACTTGTAGAGACCACATATACGAAAGAATATGAGGTAGAAAATAATGATGGAATACAACATGGCAGTGAACCAGCAAATAAAAGACCAGAGGGAGAATATTCAAAAGATTTTGTAAAACAATTGCTAACAAATAGAGATTCCAGAATGGAGTTTATCAGGAAAATGCATGATGAATATGAAGATCAAATTGTCACATTTGCATTGAATAAGGGGATTAATCCAGACCAGCATCATTGGGCCGCAGATGGATTGGGTATACCATTGTGTATGATCATGGAGAGTATCAAGAACTATCAGTTGGCCAGAGTTGGGCTACCTCCAAATAAATATCTTGAGTATGAAGAGGATATCAATGTGACTAAAGAATTATTTGAAAGAGCCAATCCAAAGTGGAGGAACAAATGGTTAGATGCAAATAAAGAATGTAGGAAAATTTGGAAGGAGGCACCTCTTCACTTGAAAATTAATCTAGCTTACTGTCCAGTGGCAAGAAGAAGAGAATGGACAATTTTTTGGGAAAGACGAAGAGAAGGTCAAATCCCACCTAAATGGCTGAATTTCCCAAAAATAGCTGGTCCAAAGACAGGAACGTGGCCTACAAAAAACTACATGGTGAATACAGCTGAGTATGTTATAGCTACATACAGAGATGTAAATGACCCTGCATGCATTCTACTGATCAGAATAATGAGATTAATTTTGGTCTGTATAGAAACATACACCGATATAGATATCAGAACATTAAATTACATTGGCTTCAATTCTCCAACAAATGCATTATTGTTTGATCTTAGCGAAACACCTGATAGAATCTGCTTAATGGCATATTACAGCAGAGTAATATTTTTGGGCAGTCATTACTTACAAATTTTTTAAGATGCACTCGATTATGGGTTTTTTGAGAGAGAGTCAGAGATATTCCAAAATTTGTCAGTAGTCACCAAGTCTCGCCTTACTGCATATGAAGCGGCTTACACAGAATACTTGAAAAAGGATGTCATTGATAAACCAGAAGCTGTAGTACAGTGGAGAAAAGCATTGTTTGAAATGGTCAATAACCTAAACATTACAGAAAGGAAAAGTCATGACTTGCTGTCACAAGTCTATCAAAGAAAGAAAAAGTGAAGAAAGCAATCAGCACAGAAGAGCAGGAAAGTCTTTTGTCAGGAGCCAAAAGGTTTAGGAGGGGAAGGATGTTAGAAGATGTATCTTTTGAAGCCTTTTGGATGAAAAATACTTGTAAAATGACAAAAACTTGTAAAAATATTTATGCAACTGATGTAAAAATAAGGAAGAGTCTTCCTTATGTAGGATAGAATCTTATGTAATTTTTCTAGAATTTTCGGAAACTCCTAGATAGCATATTTTTAGAATAATAGAGGAAAGGACCAAAATTCAAGTGTGAAAAGGGACACTTGAAAATGTATATAAGACAATTTCCTCTATTATGAGGGGGTTGGTTAATCATTTGTTTACATGCTATCCAAGTGAATAGAGAAGGAGTTTCCTGCTGAAAATCGTGTTTTCTCCTCTTTGTGTGGTTTCTTTGATTTGTGAGTCCAATTCTTGTGTATCCATGGAGATTTGTGAGCTTCTATTGTGTAATTCTGTTGAATGTGTATGAAGAGAGTTGAATACTGATGTGTTGAGTGATAAGTTGAATGGTGCTGGAGATGAAAATCATTTGTTTTCACAAAATCACGATTGTCTCGTTTGTATGGTACATGTAATATTTTTGAGTTTTGACTTCATAATTGTGTTTTGCTGATGAAATAGCATGTATTAGACACCAAGATTGTGGAAAATGGTGGAGATTTGCTCAAGATAATCCAAACCCTAGAAATTCCTCTTCATTTTCACCATTCTCAGAAATTCATCCATCATTCGCTTATTTCTTGGATTCTATC
This sequence comes from Ceratopteris richardii, assembly GCA_020310875.1. Taxonomy (NCBI): domain Eukaryota; kingdom Viridiplantae; phylum Streptophyta; class Polypodiopsida; order Polypodiales; family Pteridaceae; genus Ceratopteris; species Ceratopteris richardii. The sequence goes on from CM035420.1 coordinate 110,956,018, forward strand.
ATCTAGAAGGGGCTGTGGTCTCTTGAATACTTCCAGGATTGACAAAATAAAGATTTCTTGTTAATTCTTTATGCTAAATGATTGGAGAGGACAACTCCAAAGATCAATAACAAACAGCCATATACACCTCAATAGAATGGAGTTGTTAAAGGAAGAGTAGGTCACTCATGGAGATGGTAAGATATATGGTCCAGAGTTAGGCTTTGCCAAATAGTTTCTTGCTTGAGGCTTTTATGTGTGTAGCATATGTACTTAATATATGTCCCATTAAAACATTATAGTCTATCACCCCATTTGAGGCTTGGCATGGTTGCAAGCCATATGTTGTTGAGCTGCATGTCTTTGGATGTCTCACCTATGCATTAGTGCCCGAACAACAATGTAAGAAATTGGATGATAAAGCAGCGAAATGTATTTTTGTTGGGTAAAATTTTGAAACCAAAGGTATCGTTTGTATCATCCACATATTAAGTGCATTTTGGTAAGCTGTGATGTTGTTTTTGTGGAAGATGCAATTTAGCCATTACTTTCATGTACTAGGAGATATCACTTAGCTCCAAAGATATGTATGACACTTTGCTAACCATTTTTGTAAGTGGATACTCTAGTTCTAGTCCAAATGGAGCAATTTCTCAGCTTTTATAGGTGGCATGTGATGATGGAGATCATTCCATTTCTGCTACAGACTTACATGGTGCACTTGTTGATGAGAGAAATGATATAGAGGCAAAAACTATGCCTAAATGGTTGCTGTAGACTTTACGATTCTAGTCAGAGGGCACAATCTAGTGCTCCCCTGAAAGTAAGCATGGATTTTCCTCTGGGTATACTTGCTCCCTCATCTCAATTATCTTCCTCGTGCTCTCACACATGTGACTCAAGAAGAATCATCCCAAAACCATTGATCCTATCAAGGAAACTAGTGGTTATGTACATAGCTCCTTGCTTATCTATGTATGATCCATTTTTGTAAGGGTGCTCAAGGTTTCTCAATTGGACCATGGATATCCTTAATCCATCCTCATAGATGTGAACACCTAGTAGTTCATTAATAAGTTGTGTTTTTCTTGGTTTGTTATTCATTGAAAATAATTTTTCTAGAGATTCCCAAGCTTCTCTACTCGTATTCAAACCTCTTATATGTCCAAGCATAGTATTTGAAATTATTTGTGATTGATAAATAAATCTTTTATCTCTTTTGATCGATTTTTGCTCTCTTGTTTGATCTACTTTTGTAGGAATTTTTGGTAGTATTTGCTTCACTTTTGTACTTTTTATTCATCCACAAATACCTTCATACATGAGATAAGACTCCATTTAAATTGCAACATCGGATAATTTCTCCCATCATATAACTTTTCAATAGATGCTTGCAAATCTGCCATGTTGAATTGCTAATCTCCAAGAAGATAATTCAATAAGATTTATGAAAGATATGATACCAAAATAATCCTGATACCACAATGTTACATTAACAAACTTGTAATCATCAGATTGAAAAACTAGAAGTGATGAGACCTCCCAAGCTCTTCAAAAGATCAAACATATGTTTCCAAACTTGTAAGATCAACCTTGTCTATAAACTCTCAAGAAAATAGATACTATTGAATATTAAAAAATGAATCATCATAACTTCTTTAAGTAAAACTAGTTAAAAGTAGTTATAAATCACAAAATTAGACTTTTTCTAGCATACTTTAGAAACAAAAATCATCAAAGAATCTGGACTATAGCTTAGACACAAGTAGTTTGAATTTAGGGTATCAAAACCTCTTTGAAACCTACTATAGTAAGGTATGCAAAACTATCTAACTTGAACATTGAATTAAATTCCATGATGAATTCTGGTATACAATGAATGTATGAGAGATAAAGGATCACTTCGAAGTTAAATCACAACCTACTATAGTAAGATATGCAAAACTATCTAACTTGAATATTGAATTAAATTCCATGATGAGTTCTAGTATACAATGAATGTATGAGAGATAAAGGATCATACCAAGTTAAATCAGTCAAAACGACCTCATATTGGCTAAGATATGAAACTATCCACCTACACTAAGAGAGCCGCTCTTTTTATTCAGAAGTTTTAAACACAAGTGACTAGTTCTTCTAAAAGTAGAGACACTACTTTCACCCTGACTTTTAACTACTTTTTCTAAAAGTTCAAGCATGCGTGCACCTTCCACATCTTATTTCTAGTAAATAATAAGACCCAAACCTTAAGAAAAAAGAGCTTGTATTTATGTAATACATATGCATGTACTAATTGCAACCATTTGTCGTGCTCTTCTTCGTCCACACAACAAGTTAGAGTTCCTTGATCATCTTTTTATAGGTACTTCTTGTGTCCATGTGATGCTTCTAATTATTGATTATGTCTATTTCTTGTGCTCCTATTAGAAGGTTCTTGGGTCCTTACATCAAGATTGGTACTAATTGCTTCCCCCAATTTGGAACTACTTCAAGGTTGAACAAATATGAGTGAGGAAGATCCTCTAACACACGTTGTGGGGATTCTCCTGAAGTGAGTTGAGAAAGGTGATATGCCATAAGGTGGGTCCTACCTTTCTTAACTACAACTTTGAAATCATACTCCACTAGTAAGAAAAACCATCTTACTTACTTGCCAATATTGCAAGGTTTTTTCACCAATACAGAAAGTCTTTGTGTTCTACCAAAAATTTGAATTTGTTTTCAAAAAAATAATATCAAAAGGTTTCAACCACATAAACCATACCTAATCCATCTCATTCGGTTGTTGTGTAATTCCTTTCTACTACTTTCAATTATCTACTAACATATGCTTTGGGTCAATCTATGTTCCCTTCTTTGATAGGTTGTGCAAGCACGCATCCAATAGTGAAATTCAAGGTATCCACATGGATATGGAATGGCTTGCTCCAATTTGAGGTTTTGAATATTGGGGCTGAGCACAAACTTCATTTTAGTTCTACAAAATATTTTTCACATTCATCATTCCACTCAAAATTTCTTAAATGCTCATACAAGGGTTTAGCAATGATTATATGCATATGGATAAAATGTCCATAGTATCCACAATGGCCCATAAATGCTTGTACTTCCTTAACTCACCTCGATCTTGGTAACTGTGTTATGGCTCTCACTTTATCTTTGTTTGTCGATATTCCATTCTTTGATATGATATGACCTAATAATTTACCTTGTGTGACCATGAATATGCACTTCTCTAGGTTTAGACATGCTTGGTATTCTCTATATTTATCAAAGATTTGCTTGAGTCTTGGGATATGAGTTTGTCTTATGTGGGAATGAGCGCACAATTTATCTAGATAGACTTATAAATTCTTATGCAAGAACTCTTTAAACACATGACACATGAGCCTTTGAAATGTAGTAGGTGCATTTATGAGCCCAAATGGCATCATGCAAAATGCAAAGATGCCCCATTTTGTAGCAAAATCCATCTTGTGTTGATCTTTGGGGGCAGCTATTACTTGGTTATAACCTGAAAATACATCAGGGAAGCTATAAACTTCATTGTTTGCTACACGCTCTAATAGATATTCTATGATAGGAAGCAAATAACTAGATCATATTGTGGTGGAATTAACTTTCTTGAACTCAATACACACATGCAACTTATCATTCTTCTTCATTACTACCACAATGGGGGATACGCATTCAATATGTTCAATCTCATAGATGAACCGAGCTTTTATCGACCTATGGATCTCTTCTTTTATCTTTGTTGCATAAGTGTCATTGTATGTGTAAATGGTCACTACCTTAGTACGTGAGTTGTATGTATAATTTTCCATATTATAACTCATGACATTACATATAGCACAATAAACCCAATTCAAGGTGCAATTTGTATTCGAGGCGATAGTGGATAGTCTTCAAAGATGAAGTGGTGTTGCAACAACCTGCTTCGTACTAGCCAAGAACAAGTGGCAGAGGGTATAGTGGGCCTCTTTAGTTTCCTAATGATAAAAAATAATCACCTATGTGCTTTGGAACATGATCCACTAATCAATGGAACAAAATAGATGAGTAGGAAATTGATCCAAGGTCATAGACTTGCTATCTTAGTCTCTGCACATGTTCAGTATAATGAACAGTGCTCTCAGCCTGCTAGCAATTAGGCAAATTCCTTTTGGTGGGATATAATTAACTTAGATAGTTACCAATCATGAGTAATTTCAATAAAAAAGACAAATACACACTCAGTATGATGTTTAACAAATCACAGGACTTGTGTGACATTTTTGGGATGCATCAGACTATAGACCAAAGAGTAATGAAGTGAATATATCCCACGATTCAGAGAAGCAATAAGCATGAAATTTTGTAGCTATAAACTAGATAGTGTGTTGAATCTATCAATATTTAAATCACATTAAATGATCAACCATGCACTGAGAAAAATCTTTGAGAATATCATTGTTCTAAATTAGTCATAGCAAAGAAGTGAAATAGATATATAATCAAAATGTATGTATTAGAGCACATAGAAATACAATGTCATTGGAAATAGCACTGAGCTCTACCATTTCTTCCTCTCTCTCTCTCTCATTCTCTCTCTCTCTCCCCTCTCTCTCTCTCTACATCTCTCTCTCTACCTCTCTCTCTCTCTATCTATCTCTCTCTCTCTTTGTGATGGCATCTGTGTGCTTGTTCATCTATGTCAAGAAATGAAGGAGCGAACAATTTCTCTCTCCCCCTCTGTATCTGACCTTGTGGAAGCCCAGAGGGGAAGGAAATAGAGTTCCCTCTCTCTCTCTCTCTCTCTCTCTCTCTCTCTCTCCCTCTCCCTCTCCCTCTCCCTCTCCCTCTCCCTCTCCCTCTCCCTCTCCCTCTCCCTCTCCCTCTCCCTCTCCCTCTCCCTCTCCCTCTCCCTCTCCCTCTCCCTCTCCCTCTCCCTCTCCCTCTCCCTCTCCCTCTCCCTCTCCCTCTCCCTCTCCCTCTCCCTCTCCCTCTCCCTCTCCCTCTCCCTCTCCCTCTCCCTCTCCCTCTCCCTCTCCCTCTCCCTCTCCCTCTCCCTCTCCCTCTCCCTCTCCCTCTCCCTCTCCCTCTCCCTCTCCCTCTCCCTCTCCCTCTCCCTCTCCCTCTCCCTCTCCCTCTCCCTCTCCCTCTCCCTCTCCCTCTCCCTCTCCCTCTCCCTCTCCCTCTCCCTCTCCCTCTCCCTCTCCCTCTCCCTCTCCCTCTCCCTCTCCCTCTCCCTCTCCCTCTCCCTCTCCCTCTCCCTCTCTCTCTCTCTCTCTCTCTCTCTCTCTCTCTCTCTCTCTCTCTCTCTCCCCCTCTCTCCCTCCCTCCCTCCCTCCCTCCCTCTCTCTCTCTCTCTCTCTCTCTCTCTCTCTCTCTCTCTCTCTCTCTCTCTCTCTCTCTCTCTCTCTCTCTCTCTCCCCTTCTCTATTTTTGTGCCTAACTCAGTATTTCTCTCTTTGCATTTTCTATCACAACAAGGATGTGAGTTCTCAATGTTTGCCATTTCCAAAGCCATAAAGAAGGCTCTTTATCGATCTAATGATAATGGAAACTATTGTTAAGTTTGTAACTAGCTCTTGAGAAGCTTGGTCATGGTGTTCTTCTGATGCATGCTCTATTCGTCTCAATCTAACCTTCCTCATGTTACACTCTGAGCATGGCTTGTTCCCATTGAAGCCTCTCGTAAAGACGACTGGTTCCAATTTTGTATGTCCACTCTTCTCCTCTAAATATTTGAAAATCAAACCATAAGAAGGTATGGCAATCACAATCGGTGATATCTATTCATTCGCAGTCTTCCACTCTATGTAGACTCCACATCAAGACTTCTTCTCCTCTTCTATTTTTTCCAAAAATAAAACCGAAAATCTCCTTCTCTGTGATCAGCACCGCACTCATCATCCTATGGCTTTCTCCATCTCTCTCTCTTTCTTCATCAGTAAGCAAACCCCGAAAGGAGACTCATCACAAAAATTTCTTTATTTCACTCTCAATAACTCATGCTAAGCTGCATATAGCTATTCACTACTCTCTCTCTCTCTCTCTAAACAAAAAGCATGAACACATCAAGAAATGAATGAAAAAGAGAAGGGTAAGAAATGTACCTGGAGAGAAGATCCATAGAAAAGATTCACAAGGGAGAAACAAATGAGATTTGGACACCTATTTATAGGTTCCCCCCTAGGTCTTCTCTGTAGAATCTTCTCACCTCCCTACTTGTACCTTCTATTTTCCTAACTCTTCTTGCATGCTCTTTTGCTATTTTTGAACAATCATATCTTTTATTTCTATTTTGGGTTTTTCTCTTTTTCTTTTTCCAATTCTTCGTTTTTTTATTTTGTTTCTTTTCTTTTTCTCTTTCTATTTTTGGACTAAGGTTTTTTTTCACACTTGTAACCAAAATTAAATTAAACTAAAGGGGTAGAATTAGGGTAAATGCCAATTTTAAGGTTCCAACCTGGGGTTTTAATTAGGGAAAGTTAGGGTTTGCCTAGATTTAAGATCATGCATATCAATTTGAATGTTTATTTATATTTTTTGCCTAGATTTAAGATCATGCATATCAATTTAGATGTTTATTTATATTTATGGGCTAAAATCCTAGGGTTTCTACTGGTCAAACCTAGGGTTTCAAGGGTCAAACCTAGGTCTTCCAAGGGTAAAATCTTGGGTTTCAGGGTTTCTAAGGGTTAGCGGTTAGTTTCAATGAGCTATTTACAAATATATATGCCTAATCTACAAACATAACATAGTTTCTCATCCAATAACAATGAAATCAACTAGATCATGCAGAGTTTGTAATTAAAAACACCATTTCACCTAGAAAATCAATTAAATGAACTTGAAAAAAATAACTTGATGTACACTTCCTAGCGGGATTTTATCCGGATAGTGTCACGGTGCACCGTGCACTTTTAACAATGCAAATCGACTTCAGAGCATAGAACAGTGAATTTTGGCAGCCAAGAAACATTTCCACCAGTTGCACTGGCATTTTATTCCCATTTCAAAGCCATTTGTGTAGTCAGAATCACCATCAAAGTGACAGTTTGTGAGCCAAAATTTCAGCATTCATTTCATCTTTCGTCGAAGTAAAGGTTTTGTCACATTCTTGTTCTTTAGTGAAATGGCAGGCAACAATGACTTGTTTGGCATGCTTCAAGCTAAAGATAATCTTGATGAGACAAACTATCCAAGTGGTCTTACATGATGAAGCATGCTCTTGTTGCAAAACAACTTTGGAACATAGTGTCGGATGTAGATCGAAGACCGGTAGGTTCTTCTACTTCACAGTCTACTATCACAGATGGAGTTTCTTCTTCAAGTACAGTGGTTTCTCCTTCTCCACCTACAAAGAAGCAGCTTTGATGGGATGGAAAAGATGCTCAAGCTCATGCGTTGATTGTGCTTTCTGTAAAACATCATATAGTTCCACACATTTGGTCATGTTCTACATCACAAAAGGCATTGGACACTTTTTCTTCTTTGTATGCCATGTGTAATGAAGCACACATTGCATAATTGAGGAAGCAACTTGAGGATATATGTATGGCTGAAAATGAGTCCATGGATGTGTATGTGACACTTGTTAGGAGAGATGTTTGGATGCACTCAGAAGATTGAGTTGATGCTGCTAAACCTGCTTCACACCAGCCCTCCTTTGATTCCAGATATGCTTACTACACTTGATTAGCTTTCAAATGATACCAAGAAATCATATATGTACTTTGCAAATGATATGTGTAATGATCAAATCAAAACAGATAACTTTGCACTTGACAAATCCAAGAAAACTTGCTATTTTGGTATTGACACCTGCTCAGTCTTTCACTTAGTGTGACCAGCACACTTACAATTGATCTAATTCCTTCTGGACATATTAAATTAGCTTAACAAGCTACCATTTGCAAGTGGAATGAGAAGAAATGATAAACTATACTCTGAGAAATCACTTTAGCAAAATTAGAGTCACCCCCGACTTTTTAGGAGGTGTGCAGAGAAATACCAGAGACCACTTCGAGCAAGATTTCTCCGAGATGGCTGATCCAAAGACCTTCAAATTTTGTAGACATGTAGTATGCTTGGAGCTGGTTCCAAAAAGCTTTAAATCACTTGATTTGGTTCAGTAGATCCTGAGATATGCCTTGTTGAAGTTGACAGACTTGGAGTAGATGACTCAGAGAAAACCAGAGATAGTGAATGTGTATACTTCTAGTGATTGATGTAATTATACATACTCATTAGCTTGACAAGCATAGCTAAATGAGGTGTTGTGGTGTAGGCTATGAAGTAGCACTAACACACACAAAGTTACAACAGTAGAATGCCTCGGGGAGTGAGTTGAAGTGACTACACTAACCGCGAGTTTTTTCTCTCCACTTTTATATGAGTTAAGTGATCATTTGAATTTGAAATTCAAATCTAAACTCCCTAGAATCTCTCCTCTAAAAGTAAGGAGATATTCTCTCCAATTACGCCATCCAAATTCCACGACTCTAATCAATTAGGTGTGTATACATAATGCCAAGTCATTTAGACTTTTACAAGGAGTAAAAGGTAATAACACATAGGCAAGTGTTCCTATGGTTCTAGCTTCACATAGTGACATCCTTCAAGGGTTCCAAGCCAAAGGTGAAGGCTTGAAATGCACCAACAACACTCATCAAGGACTTCAAAGAGCAATTGACAAACATAGATGAGATCATTCTAGATGCATCACTCATTTTTACATTGTTGAATGGATTACCATAATCTTTTCAAAGCTTTGCTACTACACTTCATTTGGTTGCAAAAGAAAATCCTAATATGTATGCATTTGATGAGGTTGTCTCTCTTCTTTTGCAAGAATAGCAATCTAGATTGAATAGGATTGGTTTGATTGAGGGAATGCAAGCATTTGCTATCTCACAAAAGTGGAAAAGCAAGTATGGTTCAGCTTGATGCAAATATTTTCGAAAGGCTTGTCATACTATTGATGAGTGTAGAAATCTTGCTAAGTGCAATGAAAAGAAGAAGGAATCTGGCATGTCTATTGCTGAAAATTCAGCAAATGCAAAGAGTGATGAAGCTAACATGGCTCAAGATTTTTGGGCATGTGTTGTTACATGTCATTATGATACACCTTTGCATTCTAAATGTATGGTTGTGAGTGAGGCTGATTCAGATTAGTTCTTTCATAGTGGTGCTTCAAAGCACATGACTTCATGCAAATGATTTTTTGGCTCTTTGAAAGATGCTGTTGCAGGGCTAAAAAGAGCACGAAGCAGAGAAAAAGACGGGCCCCAAAATTTTTCCGATTTGGACATCATACTTTTGTATCATAATCATTCTTGTAATATGTTTTCCGTTGTAAATGCACTAGAGGAGTCCTCTAGATGCATCCCCACAAAAGATTGGAGATTTACCTATGTAAAATAGTAGGAATTTAGTCTTTTAGTGAATAAAGTGCCGGTCTCTTGTGTGAAAGGACCAAACTTAGGGCACTAGTATATAAGTCACTTTGTGACTCTTTTGTAAAGACTTTTTGCCATTGTGAAGAAGGAGCTCTACAGATTTTCGAGTTTGCCTCTTTCATGCTGATTTTGATCTTCATTTCGCTCTTGTATGTGTGTGTGATAATTGAAATCCATGTGTAGGACTGTTGTCTGCCCCTTCCCCTTGGTTTTGAGCTGCTGTAGTGCGTGTGCAAGCTAGGAGGAGTTGTGGCGCGGGTGTTGGTGTCTCCCGTCATTCACTATTTTTACCATAACTTGAAGCAGAGTGGTCAGAATTGAGTGAAACCACTTCCAGTAGATGCGTCTCATCGAGAGCTTCGAAACGAGTACCCTATTGCCTATATTCGGAGTTCAGGGATGGGAGAAAACCTCAAAATACGAAAACTGCTGTAAGAGGCTTGCATCAAACACTTCCAGTAATTCAGTGAGTGTGAGAGGTAGTAGTCTTTTCTCGTGTATGCAAGCTAAACCACTTCATTTTCCATCACGTGTGCACATGTCTTCATACACTTGGTACGTCGTTCCTTTGGATTGACAATTAGATGTGTTAAAGTACCCACTATACGCACTTGTGTGGCAATTGAGGTACAGTCTCATTGACACAAGTCCTTGAGTCTTCTTGGCTCAGGTACACACGTTTTTGGCGCCGTTGCCAGGGAACAATCAACCAAGGTGCCTTCGTGATGGTTATAGATCGAGTGTGATAGAATCGTACTTGTAGAAGCAAAATTGTCCGGTGGCAAGTAGTCAATCACTTCAGCACTTGTTACTTCACATCTCAGAGGTGTGTGTGATAAGTTTTAGGTTTAGGTTTAGGAGGAGGGAAGAGAAGGAGGAGTTAGGGTTAGGTTAGAGTAGAGGAGTAGTGAGGAGAGGAGAAGTGGGAGTAGAAAAAAATTCACCAAAAAAATTCCAAAATCACCAAAAAAATAGAAAAATCCAAGTTCTGTCCAAAAAAATATATAAAAACCAAAAAACTTGGCTCATTTGACACTTCACTGAAGTTTGGTATCGTCTGCTAGCAGCGACCGGTATCGTGGGATTGGTATCGTGGCTTGCAGGCTTTTAAGGCTAGGTTTTGAGCTCAAAGTGCAAGCAAGACAGTACTAAGGTAAGCATTCTCACAATCTATCTGACAAAAACATTGCAAAAGTGATCAAACACGTGATTAAAAGCATGCACAGTATCACGGGGGGGGGGGGGGGGGAAACTGATATCAAAATAGATTCTTTGTGTGGTACAGAGGCCTAGGAGAGAAGAGGGGAGTAAGGAGAGCAAGGGGGTGAAAAAATTTTGAAAAAATTTTGAAAAAATTTTGAAAAAATCTTGCATTTTGGCTTGAGTATCGCGATCGGTTGAGGTTTGGTATCGCGATACCAAAACTCCCTTGTATCGCGATACTCGCCGAAGTATCGTATCGCTTGATACCAGTCTTGGTATTGCGATACCATTTTGGTATCGTGACCCCGAGTTGGTATCGCGATCGTACATTTTCAGAGGTATCGTATCGCTGGGTAGCAATCCTGGTATCGCGATACCATTTCGGTATCGTGTCGCCAAGGTTGGTATCGCGATCCCGCTTACCACAGTGACATCGTATCGCCTCCTACCAAGGATTGTATCGTGATACCATCTTGAGATCGTATCGCCTTGAGTCTCTAGTATCGTATCGTCGACCTCCGACAGTATCGTATCGCCGTATTTCTTAGCGAAGTATCGCGATACTATATCTAATATCGTATCGTCGGACTTTTGAGATCGTATCGCGTCCCTATCGAGTATCGTATCGTCTAGGTCCTGTGGTATCGTATCGGCATAACTTCCAGTATCGTATCGCCTGAAACTTTTGAGATCGTATCGTGATATTCCTAGTATCGTATCGCCGAGATTTTTAGTATCGTATCGCGCATAGCAGAGGTATCGTATCGTCTGCTTCCCAAGGTAGTATCACGATACCAAGTTAGTATCGTATCGTCTCTAAGTTTGGTATCGTATCGCGGGCAGTATCCAGTATCGTATCGTTTTGACTTCTGGTATCATATCGTGGCCAAATTAGTATCGCTGAGAGCAGTATCGTCAGGAAGTGGTATCGTCCTGATTGACCCTTCCTTTTGTCAGGCACTTTAAGTCATTAGGAGAACTACTCAAGGAGAATCTCTGAGGCATAGAGAGAGACTTGGGGGGGTGAATGAACTTGAGATCAGGAAGAGTGCTAAGTAGTCGAAGAAGCGTCATATCTTCGGTAGGAAGTGCTGCCCAGGTTAGTCACCACTCCATCTACTCAGAAACCTCTAGTGATGCGGAAGGGGAACTACACATGGCTTTGGAAGACATGCAAGGTCCAACGCCAAATAGGAATTTCATGTCTACCGTGGATGGGGATTACCGTACTTCCTTACAATATGTGTCCACCAATGCCCAGGAGATCCCAATCTACCTGGATGGATTAAACAGATCTGTTGCGAGGATGGTAACTTCCCAGAATGCCACAATTGTGCCCCGACCTGCTGTCAAGTACGAAGGAGGAGCATATGTAGATAAAAGTGGCCATATCTATATTGTGACTGAATTTCCTGAGAGGATCAACGAAAGGGGAGAGTTTATGGACCCAAACAACCCCGAAAGAACGCAACCTGAAGAGTTGGTATCTACCCCGAGGGGCAGGTCTCAAGTGTCGCGGGTCTTGAGAGGAGATTTGATACCTCAAGATGATTACCTGTTGGAAGTCTATATGATCCATGGATCAGACCTGTTGCTTCAAACCGACTTACCGGCTCTAGGGAGAGAAGAAAGCCCCATGACATTTTATGAGTTGAAAGACCCAGATGATGAAACTAGACTTACTTACTTGGATAAGGATCAAAGGAGATATTGGCCTGTGAGTGCCTTAGACAGGGCTCGACTAAGATATATGGGTACGCTTGTATTCCCTCAGAGAGATCAGGCAACTACTTCACAAAATCCGTTTGGAAATCAACAGGAGACTGAACATACCACCTCGGGACAGACCAGCCAACGTAGTGTACCCAACCATACTCATGTATAGTTTGCAACTCCTGGAGTGCATACATGTAATCAGACCCACGCAGGAATAGGGAACCAGTACCGGCCACCAATGAGACCACAACCACCAGTAGGAAGACAATCGGGAGTACCACCATTACGACCAGCTATCCCTGTCTTCCCTGTAGTGCCCAGACCACCTGAACCAATGAGAAGGCTGAGACCTATCTAAGTAGCTAAATGCATGAGAAACCATTATGATGGATTAGGGGAACCATATGATCATATTGCCAAATTTAAACAAGTTCTGAGAGCGGAACAAGTGGAGGACTTCTTTGTGCAGTATGAGTCTTTTGGGCTCACACTCACGGGGACAGCTCTAACTTGGTTCCAACCTTTAGACCCAAATCAATTTGAAAACATGGAACAATTCTTTCAAGAATTCATTGGAGAATTCACAAAGAGAGGGATTAAACACAATTCTGCGTCTTTAATCCATAGCTTTAAACAAAACCCTAATGAAACTGTGAAGGCTGCTGCACGAAGATTCAATCAGTATGTGGATAGATGCCCAGTAGCCGAGAGACCCACTCAACAAAAGATGATTTCATTATTTTTAGATGGACTCTCCAACGGAACCCTACGAACATTGGTGTATGTGAAGAGATTACAAACACTGAGTGAGTGTCTTCAAGAGTGCATTGATTTGGAAGACAACCTTGCCGAGGATCTCAAAGGAAAAACCGACCACACTAAAACAGAAGATTCAAGGAGTACTATCACGTCCAACTCCACTCACATGGAAGAATTAGCAGAATTATTAGCAAAGAAACTAGGAGTTCAGGGACAGAGAACTTACCAAAACCCAGCACAAAGATTGCCTATGCTACGGAGATGTAATTTATGTGGAGGAGAGCACCCCACACACTTGTGCGTCAGAGGAGGGGCTGGTGCACAACCTACGTATCCATACTACAGACAGCAACAACAAGGGACTTCTTCATACTGCCACATCGAGCAAAAATACACCAATCACACCATTGAAAACTGTCCCTTCAATAGGCAAGCACGGCCTATCCAACCACCTCAATACCGACCATATGGATATCCCCCGAGAGAGCCTGGTAGAGAGATGCCTAGATACAATCCTTATCCAACACCAGTAGGAGCACCAAGAAAATATGAGCAAGCATCGTACCCACCACCACAACCAGTACTAGGACCCCAGTTATCACAACCTCAACAAGTAGTACCCGTGAAGTATGCTCAACCAGAAGAAAACTTAGAAAGAGCCATAGTACCAGCATCAATAATGACCAATGTGGAATCAACCAACCCAGGGTATGAACCTCCACTAGGAGAGTACTACCCATATGAAGCCAACATGATGGAATATGAACCAACATATGACACGGCTTATTATGGTTATGAGGGCTATGATCAGACTTATGGAGCGGAAACCGCCACATTAATGTACACAGCTCCTAAGGCACAGCAACCCACGAGACCACCCATCAGACCACCAGTACAGAGAGGACCATGCTATAGATGCGGAGGGGATCACTTCATTAGGGAATGCCCTCGACCGTATAATCCATCACCACCCAGAGTTTGGGAAGGGTATTGCAGTGATTGTGGGAAGGAACATCTTTTTAGAGATTGCCCTAAGAACCCAGCCAAATCCCAAGACACTGCACCTATCAATGTGATTGAAATCATTGAAGGATCCGGAAGTGATAAGGAGTACACGGTGCCACTAAAGGCCATCACAAGAGCCCAAACGAAACAACAAAAAGAACAACATCTGGAAGAGAAACAAAAAAGCGAAAAAAAAATAAGCCCTTCAATTCAGATAGTGGAAGATTCTGAGGACCCATGTGAAAACCCTAGGAACCCGAAAACTCAGAGATGGAAGGAAAGACGAGAGAAAGTCAAGGACAAATGGGCAAAAAACAAGACTATAAACAGTAAAAAGCAAACCAAAAACACGAATGAGCACAAGGAACAAAGGAATCCTAAGGAGACCCCTGAGCTACCCGAACCTAGCTCAGATAGGGAGAAGCCAGGATCAATTCTAGCAGACCCAAAGCCAGATGACTTAGACATGTGGTTGAAGGCCTACCAAGCTAGAATTAAGATGGGCCCAAGCGTTGAACAACATGAAAAAATCTACCCAAAAGGGGAATTAGAAAAAGAAAGATTGACCATATGCAGGAAACTCATAGAAGTAGCACAAGCAACCCTAGAAAAGCGTATCCCAATTCTACCAGAGACCAGGATTGCACATAGTCTGTATGAAGAATGTTTAAAGTCCAATAACAAAGAACCTAGGAAAGAAGATGACCAAAACGGCCAGATCACAACCCAAGAGGAATCGACGTCAATAATCCCAGATTTAGAGGCAGATTGGCCAAAAGACTTATGGAACAGAATACGAGAGGAGCAATGGAAGAAGAATGGAGATGACACACCTCCTTTTGAAGAAATAGATGGGGAAGATTATCAACTACAACCCAACTTGGAGGAAGTATATGAAGAAGTATCAAGACTTGACAGAGGAAGAGAGGAAACCATGAGCATCTCAACATTGCCTAACTACATGGGAGATTACGAAAGGGAGTCAGTAATAATACGAGCACCCACAGTGCATGGAAAGGGAAAGAAAAAGGTAGAAGAGAGTTCACATAATCTAACAGAGTTAAAGAAAACAAAGGTGCAATGCAAGTTGACGGTGGAAGAATTGCTTCGATTGAAACCACAATTATGGAAGCAAATGGCAAACCAACTAGAATCACAACCAGGGAATGGAAGACCGAAGGAAAAGGAGAAGGAAAATAACGCCACAATACAAGTTCCAGTGGATAAAGTGGGAGAGTTTAGTGAAGGGGACGAAGGTAATACTTGTTTGCCTGTCACCCACAATGGATACATGACCAAGGCTATTCTGGATACGGGAGCCGGGGTAGGAATTGCCACCAAGGAGATCTGGGAAAAATGGGGAAAACCTGCCTTACGACCCACACGCATGAAACTTCAATTAGCAGACGGTCATGTAGAAAAACCCTTAGGAATATTGGAAAGGATCAAACTAACCACTTGCGGAGTAGAATTCAAACACACCCTAGCCATCTGTAAATTCAAGAAAGCAAACAACTACGAGATGATATTAGGACGACCCTTCATGAGACAAATGCGGGTAGTACAAGATTGGGGCAAAGATTCGTTATACCTGCAACATCAAGGAAACACCACTAAAATAAATTTGCACACATTTGCTTATCGGGATGTCCCTCCATTACAATGGAATACAGTCCACAAAGAAGATGATGACCTATCCATTCACAGTGCTGGATCAAGTGATCAATCTTGGATGCATGAAGACGCACAGTTGTGGATGTGCAAGGAAGCAAAGAAAGAGGAGCATAAGAAACAACTGTGGCCGATAGGACACCCTAACTATCGACCAGTAGAAGACCCCGATTATATGCCTCAAACTTTTTCTGATGAAATGTTCGAGCCACATGGATGGATGGAAATATTGGCAACTCTAGATGTATGTGTGAACGAAGAAGTTCTAACCATGAACGAATGCATAGATGAGGAGGGCTATGATGTAAATCTCTATATGGTTGTCCTTCAAGAAGTAGAAGAAGGGGAAACCCTGGAAAAAGAATGGAAAGAGGAGTATGAAAGCATAGAGATGGAACCAGAATTTGATTCTGAAGAAAGTTACTTAAATACTATCCAAAGCCAGAAGGAACAGGAACCAACAAAGATCTTAGCAATTGGAACTGCTACGGCCATGCACAGGCAGGAGGAAGACATGAGTAAAGTAGGGCCGGACCCAGATCTTTTTGAAGTTCCTGAACACTTTAAAAAATGTGAAGTAGAGGAAAGAAAAGTAGCTATCCAGATGCCGAGACGAGAGGCAAGAGACGGAGAAGCATATGACAACAAGGAACAAACAAAAAAAATTGTGGTAACAGTTGAGGAGGGAGAAGAAAGATGCACGTATATTGGTAAAGATGTATCTGAAGAAGAAGAAGAGGAACTCATACACCTTATCCGAGAATATCGAGATGTATTCGCATGGACCTATAAGGATCTCAAAGGTGTGGAGCCCACTATTTGTTCCCATCGAATACCAATGACAGTGGATGCAAAACCCTCCAAACAACATCCTTATACATACAATGAAGTCTATGCAGCAAAGATTAAGGAAGAAATCGACAAACTACTAGCGGCAGGATTCATATATGAGATAGAACATACCGAATGGGTGTCGCCACTAGTAGTAGTGCCCAAGAAAAATGGAAAATTGAGAGTGTGCATAAATTTGAAGAAGGTGAATGCAGCCACTATACGTGATAGCTACCCACTACCTATCACGGACCATTTATTAGAAAGAGTAGCAGGTAAGGAGGTCTACAGTTTCCTAGATGGATTCTCCGGATACAATCAAGTAGCCATAGCGACTGAGGATCAACATAAGACAGCGTTCGCCACTGAATGGGGAGTGTATGCATTTAGAGTGATGCCATTTGGACTCACTAATGCTCCAGCCACCTTCCAGAGATTGATGTGTCATGTTTTCAAGGAATTTCTGAAAAAAAGCATGGAAGTATATGTAGATGACCTTTGCACGTACTCCAATCAGAGAGCCGATCACATTCCCGAGTTGAGGAAGATATTCAACAAATGTAGACAGTACAGAGTCTACTTAAACCCAGAGAAATGTGTCTTCATGGTAAGACAAGGGAAAATTCTAGGACACATAGTTTCAAGAAATGGAATATCAACGGATGAGGACAAGATTAAAGTCATCTTAGACTTGCCAAGACCCAAGAATGCAAAGCAAGTGCAAGCCTTTATGGGACATTGTGGATATTACAGAAGATTCATTCACATGTCTGCCATAATAGCGAAACCTTTGTACGGTCTCTTAACTCAATTTATTTGGACAGAAGAATGCGAAAAGGCATTCACCGAGCTGAAAAAGAGACTCAGTACCGCCCCAATTTTGAAATCACCAAATTGGAGCAAGCCATTTCATATTCATGTTGACGCTTCTAACTATGCCATTGGATGTATCTTAGCCCAACCGGCTGATGAAGGTAAGCTTGATCATCCAATTGCCTATGCTAGTAGACAACTGAATCAAGCAGAACGAAATTATACCACTACGAAACGAGAAGGTTTAGGAATGGTATACGCAGTGAAGAAATTCAGACATTATCTTTTAGCCAACAAGTTCAAATTCTTCATAGACCATCAAGCATTGTTGTACTTAGTCAATAAGCCTTGTAACACGGGAAGGTTGGTACGATGGTTTCTACTACTAATGGAGTTCGACTTCGAAGTAATAGTGAAAAAAGGCAACACACATGTGAGAGCAGACCACCTCTCTAGGCTAACACACGGAGAGCCACCAAGTGGAGTGCCCGACGATCTACCAGATGCTTGTTTGTTCAATCTAGAAGTTTGCCCAAAGTGGGCAGAGAAATTGATCCCTATACTCACCCATGGTCCTCAACACTCAATCAATAGGAATAGCAAGAGAGAAATTGTTCAATCGAGGAACTTACACATTGTGTCAGGTAGTGTATACTACAAGGAACCCAATGGAGTGTTACTTAGATGTGTTGATGAGGATGAACAAACACAATTAATTGAGCAAGCACATGTGAATAAATGGAGAACACACCAAGGGACTCATGGAACAATCCGGGAACTGAAAAGATTAGGAGTGTATTGGCCTGACATGCCCAAGAATGTTCACGACCATGTAAGTAATTGTGCAGAATGTCAAGAGACGGCTCTAGAAGATCATATGTCTCTACCTTTTTCGACCATAGCACCCAATTGGAGTACAACATTAGTGAAGTTCTTAAGAACTCAGGAATAGGAGTTAGGAGTTAGTCCAACAAGAAAGCGATCCTTAGAGGAAATGAGCAAGGACTACATTCTCATAGGAAAACAATTGTTCAAAGGAGGGAAAGACAACCAACTCAGATTATGTGTGCATGAAGGAGAATATCTACCCATATTAGAAATGGCACATGCAGGAGCTGCAGGAGGTCATTTTTCGGCTGAAAGAACTGTTAAAATGATTCTCTTCGTAGGCTTGTGGTGGCCAACTCTACATATGGATGCTGAAACGTATGTACGAAGTTGTGAGACTTGTCAGAGAACTAAATACCCAATTCGGAGAGATAACATGCCATTAGAACCCATGATATGCGCGAGAGCCTTCACAAAATGGGGTATAGACTTCATTGGACCAATCAATCCACTTGCCAAAGGATCACATGCAGAGTACATCATAGTAGCCACTGACTACTTGACTAAATGGGTAGAAGCAAAAGCCACTAGAAAGAATGATGCTCAAACTACTGCAAAATTTCTCTTTGAGCACATCTTCACCCGCTTTGGTTTGCCCATTGAGATTGTTAGCGATCGAGGAACGCACTTCCTTAATGAAGTAATCGAATCACTGATGAACGAGTTTTTGGTGATTCATAAAAAATCAGCACCATACCATCCCCAAGCCAATGGACAAGCTGAAAGCTCTAACAAAGTACTGTGTACCATATTGACAAAGATTGTCAATAATGGACGGTCTGATTGGGACAAACAGTTGCATCACGCAATTTGGGCCTTCCAAGTTGCATATAAAACGGCTATTGGAACGACACCATTTAACTTAGTGTATGGGCAAAATGCAATTTTACCCATTGACTTTTTAGTACCAACACTGAAAGTAGCCCAACAGTATGAGTGGAATGGACACGAATTATCCCAACAACTAGATCAAGTCGAGAAGCTACATGAGGCTAGATTGCAAGCAGTCGCAGGCATTTATGCTGCTAAAAGGAGACAAAAAGCATATTATGATGCACATATAAAAGACAAGGGACTTAAGGAAGGAGACTTAGTCTTAGTGTACACCCTAAAACAACATGCCAAGAAGTTACAAAAACGTGGATACGGACCTTTGATCATAAATCGAATCTCTACTAGTGGAGCAGTCAATCTAGCCACCCTAGATGGCGACATTCTTCCCAACTACATCAGTGGATGTAGAGTAAGACGATTCATGGAGCCTTTGACTGATCACATGCTGACACGATTGGTAGGTGCCCAAAATAGGAAAAAAGAGGAAGAGCAAATTAGAGAGGAAGCTCGGCAAGAAGCACTAGAGTGTATTAGGAAACGGAAAGAATGGATGAGACAAAGAGACGAACGTTATCTCCAATGTGACGAGCCTATCCCTATGGCAAACTACCAAGTCAATAATCATGATACCACGGGAAGACGTAAAACGCAACCTTACCTCAATCTAGGGATTGGAAAGATAGAGTACAAATTGATCGATGCATTGATAGACTCAGGAGCAAGAATTAGCTGCATGCGAAAGAGAATAGCAAAAGAGCTGCAATTAGATTTGAATCCCACAGAAGCCAAATTAATAGGAATTGGGGGTCACACCCTAGAATGTATTGGAACCACGAATGTATCCCTCCACCTAGGAAATTCCTCCATGGAATAGAGAGTCTTGGTGTGCAATGATGAAGACTTAATGGAAGACTTAGTTCTAGGACAAGATTGGATCATTGAGACTGAGGCGTGTATCCATCTAGCTCAAGGCTATATTTCAGCTAAAATTGGGCATAAGGAAATCTTCAGCTTACTTGAAGAGAAACCTTGTACTCAAACAAATATACAAAGTTTAGAGGAAGCTCAAACAACGATATTGGAAAGTACCAATAAGGTTCACTACACAGACACCACACGTATAGAAGCTGAGACTGTGATCCCAACGACATCAGCAGCAGAGTCGAAGTCATCCAATGCAGTGAAAGGAAAGCTAACCGTTGAGGAGATTTGCTCTCCTACACCAGCTCATAACATCAGAAAATCGCACTATTGCAAACCAACACGCAGATACTCATATCAAAGCCCACCCAAATATAAGTGGGTACGCAAGGATCAAATGCAGAATAGCAAAACGTCAGCACCCACTCGTAAGAAGAAAACAGGAATCACCAAACCAGCTTCACGGAAGTACATACAAGAAGAATCAGTGCAAATATGGATACCCAAGCCCTTGCTTGAAGCTCAAAGATCGCGACTTCAGATATGGATTCCCAAAAAACTCACACAAGCAGCTAAACAGGCTTTAAAGACAAAAGAAGAAGTACTACATCAGACAAGGCGAAAGACAACAACACATAAGAAGGATCCGAAAAACTGGAAAAGCAATGCCAATTTCACTCGGACAGTGGAGGAAGCAAACAGAACACAAGAAGCTGCAAGGATCAAGGATACGAACCGACCTCTCTTAGTGTTCATGAAATGGATCTGGAAACCAAAGCAACCCCGAGGAGTAGAGGATCGAAGAGATAAAGCTTTCCATTGCACTCATGAAGTTTTTAATGCACCTCAAGTAAGCATGATAGGGCCACCATACCAGGCCAAGCATTCGGCACAAGATGTACCTTATCAAACTAGTGGTGCACGTTCTTCAAACAAGAGTAGATCTTAGCTTCATTCTAAATAGGAATGGACCTACTATGTATATAAATAAATGCTTCGGCTACTTTGACTTTTATTTTCTTTCAGCAATAAAAACAAAATTGGAAAAAATGTATGGTAAGAGATCTCACTCATGGATTAATGGGGAGACGGAGTGACGACGACAATAATCACTTCAATGCACTACATCATTGTATACAGTTATGTGAAGCTAATGCACTCTTACGTACAAGTGCAGATGGCTTCCGAAGATTCTGAAGAAACCGTACAGGAGGAAGTGATGGATTTTCCTCCCCAGAGTATCACAAAGGCCAAGGGACACTGGTTCCGCGAAGACCAGCCTGCAGGGGACTACCTGTTCCTCGCAACCATCAAAATCATGGACACAGATCATCTATTTCCAATAATGTCCCAGGATTTTCGAGTGCAACATACACTTCCTTCTATTGAAGAAACCATGAAGAAAGCAGGCATATATAAATATTTTGAACTGCCAATCTACAAGCCTGATTTTCAAAGATGCACTCAAGTCATGAATACACTACAGCCAGCACTACATGATCCTTTGGTGTCGGAAGCTAAAGTAATGGATAAAGCAGGCGAATGGGTGATTATTCAATTCACACATGAGTTAATCAAGGAAGCCTTTGGATGGGAGAAGGATGGGGTCACAATATTGAAGGAAGAAAGTAAAGGTGCAAAGACCCAGAACCTTCGTCGACATCAACCGTGTGGACATAGAAGATGAGGTCCGATTGATCCACCAACACTTATGTTTCCCAAATATGCACAGATACACGGCTCCACAAAAAATCATTGTGCAATTATTGTCCCATGCCATCAAGCAAATTGGGAATCAAATTAATTTGACTCCATATGTTCAAGAAAGATTGTTCGAGGCCAAGAAGCAATGGAAGAATAAAAAGTTCCTGAATGGCAGTGTGGCACTAACCATCCTGATCTACCATGCCTTAGGAATGAGAGAACATTTACAAGAGATGCCATCATCAACTGTTATTGCTCAATATGCCAAAGTGGCGACCGTTCCTAAGAAAAAGAAAGGAGCAAATACTGGGGAAGTGGCAGAAACAAGCTCTCAACCTAGAATGAGAGGAACCAAAAGACTCCGAGAAACCAAGCTACATGAGGAAGACACACCAACTACCAAGAGGATCCATGTACTTCCCAAAACTACTATTGAAGGAAGGAAGGAAATAACGGCAAAAGACTTGACAGATGCTCTGGAAGAGACTCATCAATATACAGAAGGACAAGTCAACTTACCAGTCCAGGGTCATCATTATCAGCAGTCAGAACAAGCAAGGGAAACAAAGACCAAACTCACAAAAGTACATAGATATCGGGAAATAGGGCTAGAGAACTCTAGTTCTGGATCCGACGGCCAAGAGGAGCCCAATACCTCATTATTGGATGTAGATATTCAAAGCGAATCAAAAGATGACGGCCAATGGGAGGAATTGAATGAAGTGAATTATAACGAAGAACAAAACGACATCACACAGGAGGATAGAACTTTTGTAAGAGAACTCTTTGCAATCAAGGCTTTCCATTGTTCCTCTCTTTGATCTTACCTTGTGCACGTGTGTGTATGTGTGTGCATGTTTGTGTGCTTTCACTCACGCAAGGCAAACAAGGCAAAGCAATACAAACAAGGCACGCATCCGGAAACAAGGCAAACAGGCTCAAAGCAATACAACAGGGTCAGATGTTTGCAACCAGGACAAATCACAGGTCCAAAAGTCAGAAAGGGGTAGAGGCCGAAAAGTTCAAGAGGGTGACTATGAACAGCACATTCCTAGTCACTGGTGGCGTGCGTGGCAACCCCAATCAACAGGCAAGACAAATGCAGCAGGCTCTAGTGTAGTAGAGCTTGAATCAAGAACAGGCCATCAAAGCTGCATGTCTGTTGAACTACAGACAAAACTGACCAAGGGTAGCGTGCAGGAGAAAAGAAGCAATCAGCTGACGAAAAGCTAAAGCCTGTCAAGGGACGACAGAGACGAAGAGGGGGAGAGTGTTGCAGGGCTAAAAAGAGCACGAAGCAGAGAAAACGACGGGCCCCAAAATTTTTCCGATTTGGACATCATACTTTTGTATCATAATCATTCTTGTAATATTTTTTCCGTTGTAAATGCACTAGAGGAGTCCTCTAGATGCATCCCCACAGAAGATTGGAGATTTACCCATGTAAAATAGTAGGAATTTAGTCTTTTAGTGAATAAAGTGCCGGTCTCTTGTGTGAAAGGACCAAACTTAGGGCACTAGTATATAAGTCACTTTGTGACTCTTTTGTAAAGACTTTTTGCCATTGTGAAGAAGGAGCTCTACAGATTTTCGAGTTTGCCTCTTTCATGTTGATTTTGATCTTCATTTCGCTTTTGTATGTGTGTGTGATGCTTGAAATGCATGTGTAGGACTGTTGTCTACCCCTTCCCCTTGGTTTTGAGCTGCTGTAGTGCGTGTGCAAGCTAGGAGGAGTTGTGGCGCGGGTGTTGGTGTCTCCCGTCATTCACTGTTTTTGCCATAACTTGAAGCAGAGTGGTCGGAATTGAGTGAAACCAATTCCAATTGCCAAAAGGAACGAATGTCACTGGTACAAAGTGAATTTACAAGATTCAGCAAAAGTTTGATGGTTGCATTGATCCCTACAAAGCTAGATTGTTTGCCAAAGGATACGCGCAACAATATGGCATTGACTATGAGGAGACTTTTGCACCTACTTCATGCATGACTACCATTCATACCATGGTTGCATTGGCTACCCATCGAAGTTGGAAAGTATATCAGTTGGACATAAAGATAGCTTTCATTAATGGTGATTTGCAAGAAGATGTCTATGTGAAGCAACCTCTTGGATTTGCCATGAAAGGGCAAGAACATATGGTTTGTCACTTGCATAAAGCCTTGTATGGTCTCAAGCAAGCTCCACATGCATGGTATGACAAAATCCATAAGCACTTAATTGCTCTTGTCTTCACATGTAGTCCAATTGAGAGCACACTCTATGTATGCAAAGATGGGGCTGATCTTATAGTGCTTGTTCTTTATGTCGATGACATACTCTTGATTGGTTCATGTGATGCAAAACTTGGCATTCTTATGGATGATTTGCAGAATACTTTTGATATCACTTATCTTGGTCTTTTGAGCTACTATCTTGGCATCTAGTTTGTATCTGTTGAGGGGGGAATTGTTATGCATCACATAAAGTATGTTGAAAAACTAATTCAGCATTTTGACTTTGAGGATTGTAAGACATTTTCCACACCAGTTGAGATAAGATTTAGATTCTCAATTGAGGATTCTAGTGATGCATTTGGCACTTCTCTTTATCAACAAGTTGTGGGATGTCTTATATATGCATGTAACACAAGGCTAAATATACACTATGCAGTTTCCTAGTTGAGTCGATTCATGCATAGCCCTTGCACTAAGCATATGCAAGCAGTAAAACGTGTGTTTAGATATCTTAGAGGAACTTTGAGCTTAGGTCTCTTTTATGGTAGAGATATTCAACCATGCTTGCATGCTTTTACAGATAGTGATAGGGCTAGTTGTTATGATACTCGCATGTCCACTAGTGGCAATTGCTTTTTCCTTGGAGACTCATCCATATCTTGGTTGAGTAAGAAGCAATATATAGCAGTGACATTGAGTTGTGAAGCTGAGTACAGGGTAGTGTTCATAGCTGTTGAGCCCTAATTGGTTGAAACTAGCAAAGTCAAGGTCACAGCTATGCATAGGCAAGAGTAAAGTATCAAAATTCCAGGGTCAAAGTGCACAGGTAGTGCACATTCAATTGTTCATAAATAAGGTCTTTAATTGTTCACAGACAAGAGGTATTGCAGAAGTATTTTTGCTAATTCCCTTACGGTCAAAGGGTGTTCAAAGTAATCGGGTCCAGGTAAACCCCTCTTTGGGGCAAAAGTGACGAAGTAAAAGGAAAAAAATAAAGGCATGTGAAGCGGCTGTACGCACATGTGGAAATATGGCCGCCCAATCAAAATTTTGATTTAAGTCTAAAGTCACTACATGAAAAAGTAGTGAGTCGTTGGCTGCCAGTTAAAAAGACAATCTTGGGACATTGAAAGGGCATCAAGATTGTATTACAGTTAGAGTGCACGGAACCGGCACACTCAACAAAGAAAGACAAAAGCTATTCTTGGTGACACATTTTAGAGGTAAGAAAGAGAGAGAAGTGCAAGGGACACCAGGGTACGACAGAGAGGTGGAAGTGAAGAGTGCAAGAGAGGTGGCTAAGGAAGAATGCAGAGAGTGCGAAGCTAGACCCCAAGGACCTCAAGGTCTCTATGCAGTGTGCATGCCGACAGAAGATACTCATTCCTCATCTTGGTGGAAGCTTGGTGCAAGGTGTGCACAAGGATAAGCTTGAAGCAAGTAGAGGACTGGTGCAGAGGAGGCCGACTGCAAGAAGACTTCGGGATAATTGGTATTTTTGTAATTAAGCACCCTCTGTAGTGCGCACAGATGTATTGACTCGGATTGTGCTCAAATATTGTAATTATTTTACTTTAATCAAACTCAAGATTCCAAGGTGTGCTTCTACAGAAGCTTCCAAGGTTATTTCCTCTGTGAAGTTTCCCAGCTCATTTCTTTCTTTATTCTTTCCTTTTTCTCCTACAAACCCTCAAACTCCTTCTCATCCAAGAATCCCCCAACAAATTTGGCACGCCCGGTGGGACTTCCAAGGAGAATTGAGCATAGGAGAAGGTCTATTGCACTTGGAGAACAATATTCTAGTGTCAACAGCAATTATCCAGTTGACTAAAGAGGTACATACTTATATCAAGTGTATCATATGAAGTGAACTATGAACAGCTCATGACCGCGACCCGGTCACAAACCTTGAGGGTCACGTGCAAGCAGACAAGAAGAAAGGCGGTCAGAAGATCATTGAGCCCACTTTCATCAACCTCATCAGTAAGAAGCATGGCAGGGCAGGTAGACCTAGAAACCTTACTCTCCAGATTAAACATAAAATTTCCCTCTTTCAGAGGTTTAGCTCATGAGGATCCAGATGAGCACATTCGAAGATTTCTGGCATTAAGCAAGACTAGAGGTTTAATGGGGAGGGAATATGCCTTCTTGATACTCTTCCCGGCCACATTGGAAGGATTGGCAGACAAGTGATTTAGCCAGTTTGCTGAAAATGACTTTACCTCTTGGGATTTGATGAAAGAGGCCTTCAAAAATCAGTTTCAGCATGGCAACACTGCGGAGATAATTATAGAAGAGCTAGAAAACTTGAGATTGGGTCCAGGAGAAAAATTCCCAGAGTTTGTGACCAGGGCCAAAGCACTAATGGCTAAACTACCAGACCCACCGCATGATTTCTTTGTCAAGAAGTGGTTAGCCAAACCCTTACCTGTGGTCACCCAATGCAAAATAAAAGAGTTAGTGTTACCTACTGCCTCTGTTGAGGAATTCATCAATACGGCCACACGCTTGGAGCAGATAAGGCACCAGTATGGTGCAACTTCTTCCCAGCTGTTGGGGCTTCACTCACTAATTAGGCATGGATATATGAAGACATATGAAGAAAGGAAGAAGGAAAGGAGAAGTGAAGAAAAAGTATACAGAAAATTAAGCCTAAGTGAAGGGACAATTTCACTATTGTAAATTAGTGCAAATTAGAGGCTAGTTTTTCATAGATCTTCAGAACTTATGAGTTCGAGTCTAGGAGAATGTAAACCATAGGTATATAAGTTAATTTGAGATACAAAACATGTAGAGAGAACTCAATTTTGAAATCTGAGTGAGTAGAGAAAAGTCGTGTCTTTTCTGAGAGAGATGTTCAGGAAAAACTTCTGAGTGTGAGAGAGTTTTCCATGGCTATGAGCAAAATTAGGCTAAGCCATTTTGTACACATCCTCTCTGATATACAACATATGTTTGAGGTAGAAGGATTAAGTCTAATTCCTCTTGTACATTGAGTTCTAAGTCATTTCATATGACTGTGTAAGTTAGTTGATAGTTACGACTTTTCTGGCGCACATTTACCTGAACTTCTTAAGGTCAGATCTCGAAGTATATTGTAAAGTTTTCAGTAAGTGATAGCTCATTTTAAAGCTACTATCTTCAAATACATTTGATCAAAAGATCTTTAAGAAACGGGACGCATACTCAGAGAAATCAGCTTAACAGTGAAGGTATGTCAAATCAATGAAGTCGGTTTTCAGTTTTCAGACATAGTGAAAAGTTTAGAGCAAATTCAGAAGATTTTGAAGTTAGTATTTGAAAGTTTTGCTTGTTATGTGTTACTTAACATTAGCAAGAACTTCTCTTAGTAAATTATCAAAGGAATTTGCAAAAATCAAGCTAATACAGGTCAGATTGAAGATTTGAAGAAAAGGCGTAAATTTCTGTGAAGTGAAATTTTGATTTTCACTAAGTTCAGAGATGAGGACTTACATTAAGAGTATTGCTAAGCTAATGATGGTTATGGAGGTCTTCTAATACCACATTAGTTTAGTTCTTGTGGTGTTTTATACACCAACAAGTGGTATTAGAGCAGATAAGGTCCTCGAGAGTAAAGAGAGAGCAGATACAAGAAGAATTGAAGAGTTCTTTATCAAAGAAGGTGGAAGTTGAGGTGTTCAACAAAAAAAAGTCATCAGAAGATTATTTCTAAGTTACTTCCAAAGGTAAAGGTCTACGAAAGGTATCATTTGTTAACTTTATACTTACAGGTTGAAGCAGAAGCAAGAATACTATGGCAGATCATGTGTCCATTGACAAATTGGACAGAGATATTTACCCTGCTTGGGTGATGAGGATGGAAGCCTTACTTATGAGTAAGGATCTAATGGTATATGTGACAGGTGAAGAAGAAAAGCCTAAATTTGAAGATGAGAGTCATCCAAGAAAGGAAGAGCTAGAAGCTTTAAAGCTATGGAAGAAGAGAGATGCAAGTGCAAGAGCTTATATATATAACACTATTACAGATCATTTGTTACCACATATCAGAGGTTTAGAAACAGCTGAAGACATTTGGAATGCTTTGGAGGATCACTTCCAAAACACTACTAAAGCTAGGAAGGCTAGCTTATGGTCAGAGTTCACCACATTCAAGAAAAAGCAAAATCAGAGCATTAGTGATTATGTCACTAAGATGAAGGACTTGGCAGATAGCCTTGGATCTATTGATGAGGATATTGAAGATCATAGGTTGATAGCACAATTACTTGCAGGGTTAAGAGGTGATGAAAGATGGAAGCCTTTTGTACTTTGAACAGAACTCTCATTAAATCATTATGTGCCAGAATTGAATCAATTACTTGGATTGATGCTCACATTTGAGCAAGACTTGAAGTCAGATGGAGACAAAGGGCAAAGTTCTGCAATGTACATGAAGAACAAGAAGAAAGGAGATAAAGGTAAAGCAAAGGATGAAGAAGAGTCAACAAATCAAGCAAATTATGTAAGAGGAAGAGGTATTGGCAGAGGTAAAGGTCGAGGAAATGGAAGAGGTAGAGGTAATCAGAATAATAACAAGAAGACATGTTGGATTTGTGGATTGAGCAATCATCTAGCATATGATTGTTGGCATAATCAACAAGGATCAAGCCAAAATCAAAACAACAATGGCAGAGGAAGAGGTGGAAGATTTCAGAATCAATTTCAAAGAGGAAGACAGAATTCAAGAGGAAGTTATGGTAGAGGTGGTGGAAGAAATTGGAATCAAAATCAGTCTTACAATACCACATATTACAATTATGCAAATGATACACAAAATGACATTCATAGTAACAACATTGATGATGAATTCAATAAGTCCATCAGAGAAGGAGGATCTCAAGGTATTTTATATTGACTCTGGTTGTTCAAATCATTTGTCAGGTAATATAGAATTATTGTCAGAATTGGAAGAAGGCAATTCAAGTCATACAGTACAAACAGGTGATAATACAAAACATAATGTGCATTCAATTGGAAAAGTGAAGTGCAGGAGTGGAGCTGATTTGTTAACAAATGTTTTGTATGTTCCAACAATACCAAAGAATCTAATTACTGTTGGACAAATAGTGAAAAAAGGTTTTCAAGTCAGATTTACAAATGAAGGGGTATTTGTTGAAGATCCAGAGGATGCATACAATCCCATTGTTTGTGGTAAGAAGGAAGGTAGACTTTTTACTCTCAAAGTGCAAGGAAATGTTGGTCAAGCCTTAATCACACATGGTGACGAAGTAATTACAGAGTTAGATCTTTGGCATAAGAGATTGGGACACTTCAATGAAAGAGGAATCAAAACTATGGTGGAGAACCAATCTGTAATAGGGCTACCAAATGTGAAAAGTCAACATATGATATACAAGTGTGAAGCTTGTCAGATGGGAAAAGCACACAGATTACCATTTCAGAAGAAAGGTTTCAAGCATGATGGTTTGCTTGAACTCATACATACAGATGTATGGGGACCAACAGAAGAAGGATCAATAAATGGATCTAGGTATTATGTTCTGTTTATTGATGATGCTACATGGTGGATAACCCTTTATGTTCTAAAAGAAAGATCAGAAGTATTTGGAGCCTTCAAACATTTTCATGCTTATGCAGAAAGAGTTATAGGTCAAAAACTCAAGAGGTTAAGGTCTGATGGAGGGGGAGAATACTTCTCCCAAGAGTTTAATGACTATCTTTGGAATGCAGGTATCAAGAGAGAGATAACTTGCAGGTATACACCTCAACATAATGGGGTGGCAGAAAGGAGAAATAGAACATTGGTTGAATTTGCAAGAGCAATGTTAAAAGAAAAGAATTGCCCTAATTATCTTTGGGTTGAGGCTTTAAATACAGCTACATACCTTGTGAATAGACTACCATGTGGAACTTTGAATGGTATGACCCCCTATGAAGCTTGGTGGGGTAAGAAACCAACACTTGACCATTGTAAAATGTTTGGGTCAATTGCCTATGCTTATGTGCCATCACAACTTAGACATAAGCTTGAACCAAAGGCAGAAAAATATGTGTTTATTGGGTATGATGAAAAGCAAATGGGTTATAGGCTATGGAGTCCTTTAACTAAACATTTTATTGTTTCCAGAGATGTGACCTTTGATGAACAGAAGAGTTGGTATGCAGATAAAGATTGTGACCTTGAAACATATGAAGAAGAGATAAGAAGAAGTGCAAGAGGTAAGTCACATATGCAGATAGATGGAGATGAAGAACATATGCAAACAAGCACATCAAGAGTTGGATCATATAGAAGAAATGAAGATAGACCAATATTTGATGAAGAAGTACATCCAGATATACATGAAGAGTGTGAACCAAGAAGATCAACCAGAATGAGGAAGCAACCCACAAGGTATTCCTATGATACTTCTTACTTGACTCAGAAAAATTATGCTTACATGGTTAAGGAAGATGAAGAACCTCAAAGCTATGATGAAGCAAAGGGTAAGAGACAATGGGAAGAAGCAATGAAGGAAGAGTTTGATGCACTTGAAGAAAACAAAACTTGGGAACTTGTTCCAAAGCCTAATGGTAAGAAAGTGATTGGAAATAAATGGGTTTACAAAATTAAGAAGCATGCAGATGGAAGAATAGCCAGATACAAAGCTAGGTTGGTGGTTAAAGGCTATGCTCAAACTTTTGGCATAGATTATGATGAGACATTCAGTCCTGTGGCAAAGATGTCAACTATAAGGACAATCATTGCCATTGCAGCATCAAAAGGATGGACATTGATTCAATTGGATATTAAGAATGCATTTTTGAATGGATATATATCAGATGAGGTTTACATGGAGCAACCTCAAGGGTTTGCAGATCACAAGTTTCCAAATTATGTTTGCAGGCTGAGAAGAGCACTTTATGGTTTGAAGCAAGCTCCAAGAGCTTGGAATTATAGACTTGTAAAGTATCTTAATGATCTTGGATATCAAAGTTCAAAGGCAGATGCAAGTTTTGTTGGGAGAGATGGTTGGATGCACTCAAGAGATTGAGTTGATGCTGCTAAACCTGCTTCACACCAGCCCTCCTTTGATTCCAGATATGCTTAGTACACTTGATTAGCTTCCAAATGATACCAAGAAAGCATATATGTACTTTGCAAATGATATGTGTAATGATCAAATCAAAACAGATAACTTTGCTCTTGACAAATCCAAGAAAACTTGCTATTTTGGTATTGACACCTGTTCAGTCTTTCACTCAGTGTGACCAGCACACTTACAATTGATCTAATTCCTTCTCGACATATTAAATTAGCTTAACAAGCTACCCTTTGCAAGTGGAATGAGAAGAAATGATAAACTATACTCTGAGAAATCCTTTTAGCAAAATTAGGGACACTCCTGACTTTTTAGGAACTCTGTAGAAAAATACTAGAGAGCAGTTTGATGAAGATTTCTCAAAAATGGCTGAACCAAACTTCTTCAAACTTTGTAATCGTCTAGAATGCTTTGAGCTGGTTCCAACAAGCTTTGAATCACTTGATTTGGTGCAGTAGATCTTGAGATATGCCTTGTTGAAGTTGACAGACTTGGAATAGATGACTCAGAGAAAACCAGAGATAGTAAATGTAAAGATATGTATTAATTCACATTGATGTACATTCCCATTGACATGATAATCATTGTCAAATGGTACTCAGAGGTGTAGGCTATGAAGTAGCACTCACACACTCAATGATCACAGATGTTAGCCTCGGGAATAGTGAAGGACACCCGCAACTTTTTACTTGTAGTTTTTATAGAAGTTGAATGTAGAATTAAATTCAAATTTGAATTCTTGGCTCCCTTCAATCATTACTCTAAAAGTAAGGAGATATTCTCTCCAATTACACCATCCAAATTCCATGACTCTAATCAGTTAGGTGTGTATACATAATGCCAAGTCATTTAGACTTTTACAAGGAGTAAAAGATAATAAATCATAGGTATGGGTTCCTATGACATTTCCTTCAAGTAAGGTCTTGATGTAATTTGTCCAAGCTAATCTTCCAAGGTTCCAAGCCAAGTGTGAAGGCTTGAAATACACCAACAGCTCCCCCTCAAGCTAGACACTTTGGCTTAAGTCTTCATCTTTAATCTTCAATCACATCCTGCAATCCAATCATGGATTTGAATCTGCATAACTTGTTTCCATCCAATGCTTTAGTGAGTAAATCTACACATTGCATATTAGTGGACACATATGTCAATGAATTTCTTTGCTAAGCAACTTCTCTCTCACATAGTGGTAATGAACCTCTATGTGTTTGGTTCTAGCATGATATATTGGGTTAGCTGCAAGGTGAAGAGAGCTAGTGTTATCTCCAAAGATAATTGGTGGCCTTGTATATAGGCCTAACTCTGTATATAAAAGCTTTAACCAGATAGCTTCTTGAGTAGCATTGGCAAGCCCTCTATACTCTGCTTCAGTGGATGACAATGCCACTGTAGGTTGCTTCTTGGATGACCAAGAAATAGGTTTATCTCCTGCAAAACAAATGTAACCTGATGTGCTTTTCCTATCATCCTTGCATCCTGCCCAATCTGCATCTGAATATACTTTAATATCAATATCTGATGTATAAGGAAAGTACAAACCATGACTTTGAGTTCCTTTGAGGTACTTCAAGATTTTCTTTGCTGCCTCTAGATGAGGTACCCTTGGTTTGTGCATGAATTGGCTTAGCACACTAACTCCATATGCTATGTCAATTCTTGTCAAGGTAGCATAATTCAAACTACCTACCATACTTTGATATCCTGTGATGTCTTGGACTTCTTCCCCTTCATGAGCACTTAGCTTTAGGTTGACCTCCATTGGAGTAGTTGAGTCTTTAGCATCCTGCAAGCCAAACTTCTTGACCATATCCTGTATATACTTCTTTTGAGTGATATATATACCTGAGTTGGTGTAGACTAACTCAAGACCTAAGAAGTACTTCAATAATCCAAGATCATTGATCTTGAACTCTTTCATCATCTATCCTTTGATGTGTCTAATCCCATTGACATCATTGCCTATAATGATGATGTCATCAACATAAACACACAAGTATATTACCTCTGTACTACTTCTCTTTATAAATAGAGAAGTGTCAGCTTTGCTCATCACAAATCCTTGGTCTTGGAGATAGGTTGTCAACCTGTAATTCCATGCTCTAGGTGCCTGCTTCAAACCATATAGAGCCTTCTTCAATTTACAAACATAGTTTACCTTCTTGGGGTCTTCATAGCCAGGTGGTTGTGACATGTAGACTTCTTCAGATATCCATCCATTCAAGAAGGCATTCTTGACATCTAATTGGTACATGTTCCAATTCTTGGATGCAGCTATACTCACCAATATTCTGATAGTTGGCATCTTAGCCACAGGAGAAAATGTCTCCTCATAATCAATGCCTTGGGTTTGTGCAAAACCCTTGGCAACCAACCTAGCTTTGTACCTGTTTATTGTTCCATCTGAATTCCTCTTTAGCTTGTAGATCCATCTGGATCCTATTACCTTCATAGAGTCCTTCTTGGGTATCAAGTCCCAAGTATCACTCTCCTTGAGACCATTTCTTCATCCATAGCTCCTTTCCATTCTGGTTTGGTTATTGCTTCTTCATGGGTACCTGGTTCTTCATTCAACAAATCTTTTGCAGGATATACAGAATGTTTAGTTACAAGTGATGTGTCATACCCAAATCTGATAGGCTTCTTCTTTTCTCTCTCAGATCTTCTCATTGCTTGAGTTGAGGATTCTGGTGTATCCTCTAATTTCTTCATCTTCATCTTTCCTTTGGACTTCCAGGCCTTGAATTCCTCAAGGTTTATTGTATCATCATCATCTGAGCTTGATTCATCTTTCTGGATTGGTTCTTCCTTGGTGAGCTTTGGGAAATCTTCTTCCATATCATAGGGTAGACTAACCTTCCTGCATTCATTCTCATACCATGAGTCATTCTCATCAAAGATGACATCTCTGCTTACCTTGAAGCCTTTGTTTGTTGGGTTGTAGAATCTGTATCCCTTTTGGTTCAAATCATAACCAATGAAGATACATTTTTCAGCTTTAGGATCTAGCTTTCCCCTTACCTGTGAGGGAATATGCACATATGCTACACAACCAAAGATTTTACAATGATCCAGAGAAGGTCTCTTACCATGCCAAGCTTCATATGGTGTCATGCCATCAATTGATTTGGATGGCAACCTATTGATGAGATAGGTGGCAGTGGATACACTCTCTGCCCAAAGATAATTTGGCAACTTCTTTTCATTAAGCATAGACCTAGCTGTTTCTACAATGAGTCTATTCGTTCTTTCAGCTACCCCATTTTGTTCAGGTGAGTACCTTGTAGTTATCTCCCTTTTGATGCCTCTTTCCTGCAAGAAATCTTCAAACTCATTTGAGAAGTATTCTCCTCCACCATCTGACCTTAGCCTTTTCAAGCTTCTTCCTGTTTGGTTTTCAACAAGTGCAAGATACCTCTTGAAACAATTAAACACTTCATCTTTATGCTTCATAAAGTATAGGATAGTCCACCTGCTATAGTCATCAATGAAGGACACATAATACCTTGATTCTGAAATGGAAGGGTCCTTGCTAGGTCCCCAAACATTTGTGTGTACCAAGTCTAGATAGTCTTCATGCATGAAACCTTTCCTTGAATAGGGCAACCTGTGAGACTTACCAAACTGACATGCTCCACACTTGTAAATCATATGTTGCTTGGACACATTAGGTATCCCAAGCACACATTGATCCCTGCACATTTGCTTTAGGGTTCTTTCACCTATATGACCTAACCTCTTGTGCCATATTTCTAACTCTGAAAGTGTTTGATCCTTGTAGTTATATAAAGCAATGTTCTTGGTGTCTTCTAGCTCAAAAGTAAACAATCTACCTGATTTTTCTCCCTTGGCTATCCTTCTGAATCCATGTCTTGGGTCCTCCACATATGCTCCATGTTGAGTGAATCTGACCTGCAAACCTTTCTCCACAATCTGACCAACACTCATTAGATTCTTGGTGATGGTTGGTACATAGAGTACCCTGCTCAATAGATTCTAATTACCATCACATGTCTTTACATTTCCAATCTTTATAACAGAGTGTTTAGTATCATCACCTGTTTGTACCTGATGTTTCCCCTTGGGTTCTTCCAAATCAGAGAGTAGTGCCACATTACCAGCTACATGGTTAGAACATCCTGAGTCAATATAAAATAAATGATCATCATTTGTACCTGCCTTGGAGGTCATATTCATGATCAATAGGGAGTCATCTTGCTCCTCTATGTAGTTGTTGTAATCCCTTCTATTTCTGAATCCACCTTGGTAATTACCATTGTGGTTGTTGTTGTAATTGTTGTTGTATTGATTGTTGTATCCATTGTAGCTTTGGTGTTGGTTGAATCTACCTCTCCCTTGAGAGTATCCACCTCTTGAGTAGCCTCTTCCTCTCTGATTCTTGTAGTTCTTGTAGCATTCATCTGTGGTATGATTGGACAATCCACAAATGTTGCATGGTGATGAGTTGTAGGGTCTCCCCCTACCTGACTTACCTCCTCTGCCTTTTCCTCTTGAGGACCTACCTCTCCCTGCATAGTTTGCTTGGGAGGTAGAGCCTTCTTCATCAACCTTCTTACTTTTACCTTTATCTTTAACCTTCTTATCAGTATATAAAGCAGAGGGGTTGTTACCTTTTGATTGATCTCCTGCCTTTGTAAACTTTGCTTCATGTGTGAAAAGTTGGCCCATAAGTGTTGTGAGATCTGGGGTATGCATGTCCATGTAGAGGTCCATTGTAGTGGTGAAACTTTCCCACTTATCATCTGCCTTGAGTCCATTTGTTACTTGCCTGACTATTTGTTCCTCTTCAATCTCCTCTCCAATGCTTGCTAATTGGTCTGCCACATCTTTAATCTTGGTCACATACTCTGAGACTGATTGCTTGGGCTGCTTCCTAAGGGTTGTGAATTCAATCCATAGTTGATTCTTCCTGGCCCTTGTGTTGGAAGAGAAATATGTTGACAGAGTTTCCCAAGTCTCTTGGGAAATCTTACAGTTCCTTACATGAGGTAAAAGGAAATCAGATATAGAGTTAAGAAGGTAAGACCTTGCCAAAGCATCCTTTGCACACCATTGGTTGAGTCTCTCTTGTTCATCCTTGGTGGGTAGTCCTCTAGCTTTCAATGAGGGCAATTCCTCATCTCCTGATATGTATCCAAAAAAGCTTCTTCCTTGTAGATAGGTCTTCATCCTTAGAGACCAAGCTTGGTAATTGTTACTGTCCAATTTGTCAATGAATGAGGGAAAACCATCTCCCATGTTTACCTTATATGCTCTGATACCACTGTTGGGAGAGATGGTTGGATGCACTCAAGAGATTGAGTTGATGCTGCTAAACGTGCTTCACACCAGCCCTCCTTTGATTCCAGATATGCTTAGTAAACTTGATTAGCTTCCAAATGATACCAAGAAAGCATATATGTACTTTGCAAATGATATGTGTAATGATCAAATCAAAACAGATAACTTTGCTCTTGACAAATCCAAGAAAACTTGCTATTTTGGTATTGACACCTGCTCAGTCTTTCACTCAGTGTGACCAGAACACTTACAATTGATCTAATTCCTTCTGGACATATTAAATTAGCTTAACAAGCTACCCTTTTCAAGTGGAATGAGAAGAAATGATAAACTATACTATGAGAAATCACTTTAGCAAAATTAGGGACACTCCCGACTTTTTAGGAACTCTGCAAAAAAATACCAGAGAGCAGTTTGATGACGATTTGTCAAAAATGGATGAACCAAACTTCTTCAAAACTTTGTAGTCTTGTAGAATGCTTTGAGCTAGTTCCAACAAGCTTTGAAGCACTTGATTTGGTTCAGTAGATCTTGAGATATGCCTTGTTGAAGTTGACAGACTTGGAGTAGATGACTCAGAGAAAACCAGAGATAGTAAATGTAAAGATATGTATTAATCCACATTGATGTACATTCCCATTGACATGATAATCATTGTCAAATGGTACTCAGAGGTGTAGGCTATGAAGTAGCACTCACACACTCAATGATCACAAATGTTAGCCTCGGGAATAGTGAAGGACACCCGCGACTTTTTACTTGTAGTTTTTATAGAAGTTGAATGTAGAATTGAATTAAAATTTGAATTCTTGGCTCCCTTCAATCATTACTCTAAAAGTAAGGAGATATTCTCTCCAATTACACCATCCAAATTCCACGACTCTAATCAGTTAGGTGTGTATACATAATGCCAAGTCATTTAGACTTTTACAAGGAGTAAAAGATAATAAATCATAGGTATGGGTTCCTATGCCATTTCCTTCAAGTAAGGTCTTGATGTAATTTTTCCAAGCTAATCTTCCAAGGTTCCAAGCCAAGTGTGAAGGCTTGAAATGCACCAACAAGTTTACTTATCAAAAGAACAGATGAAGGTATGATGTAAATTTGTATTTATGTAGATGATATTATAATTAGAGGTACCTCAAATGAAGGAATCAAGGAGGTGAAGAAGTTACTTGAGAGAGAATTTAAGATAAGTGATCTAGGAAAATTGTCATATTTTCTTGGAATGGAAATCACTTATGCAGAACATGGCATATATGTATCACAAGAAAGGTATCTCTTGAATCTTCTAAAGAAGTTTAACATGGAGAATTGCAGAGAGGCATCAACACCACTAGAGGTCAATCATAAACTCAGTAGATATGATGGTGCAGAGTTCAAAGACATGAGGAAGTATCAATCTTTAGTGGGAAGTCTAATTTATGCTACACTAACAAGACCTGATCTTAGTTATGCAGTGGGTGTTCTTTCTCAGTTCATGCATTGTCCAAAGGATCCACATTGGATTGCAGGTCAAAGAGTTCTTAGATATATCAAAGGGACTTTGAAAGAAGGATTGTATTATCCTTTTACATCAAATATAAGATTGAGAGCCTATAGTGATTCAGATTGGGCAGGAAGTCAAGATGATAGAAGATCTAATCATGGCTACATGATATACATTGGAGATAAACTTGTGAGTTGGTGTTCAAAGAAACAACATACAATGGCTTTATCATCAATAGAATCTGAGTACAAAGGACTTGTGGAAGCAGCAAAAGAAGTAATATGGATGCAGACATTATTCAAAAGCTTGGGAATTGATCAAGGTATACCTATCATTCATGGACATAATATGAGCTCACTATATCTTGCAGCAAATCCTGTATTTCATGCAAGGACAAAGCACATAGAAATACAGTACCATTTTCTCAGAGAAAAGGTAATGGAGAAGGAGATTGAAGTGGTGTACACTTCTACAAAAGATCAGATTGCAGATATTATGACAAAGAGCTTGGATGGAGTGAAGACAAGTAGGTTCAAGGAGATGGCAGGAATAAAAGAGAACAAGACTATATGAAGAAGTCAAAGCATGCTAATTAGTGATTGAGGGGGAGCTGTTGGGGCTTCACTCACTAATTAGGCATGGATATATGAAGACATATGAAGAAAGGAAGAAGGAAAGGAGAAGTGAAGAAAAAGTATACAGAAAATTAAGCCTAAGTGAAGGGACAATCTCACTATTGTAAATTAGTGCAAATTAGAGTCTAGTTTTTCATAGATCTTCAGAACTTACGAGTTCGAGTCTAGGAGAATGTAAACCATAGGTATATAAGTTAATTTGAGATACAAAACATGTAGAGAGAACTCAATTTTGAAATCTGAGTGAGTAGAGAGAAGTTGTGTCTTTTTTGAGAGAGATGTTCAGGAAAAACTTCTGAGTGTGAGAGAGTTTTCCATGGCTATGAGCAAAATTAGGCTAAGCCATTTTGTACACATCCTCTCTGATATAAAACATATGTTTTGTAGAAGGATTAAGTCTAATTCCTCTTGTACATTGAGTTCTAAGTCATTTCATATGACTGTGTAAGTTAGTTGACAGTTACGACTTTTCTGGGGCACATTTACCTGAACTTCTTAAGGTCAGATCTCGAAGTATACTGTAAAGTTTTCAGTAAGTGATAGCTCATTTTAAAGCTACTATCTTCAACTACATTTGGTCAAAAGATCTTTAAGAAACGGGATGCATACTCAGAGAAATCAGCTTAACAGTGAAGGTATGTCAAATCGATGAAGTCGGTTTTCAGTTTTCAGACATAGTGAAAAGTTTGGAGCAAATTCAGAAGATTTTGAAGTTAGTATTTGAAAGTTTTGCTTGTTATGTGTTACTTAACATTAGCAAGAACTTCTCTTAGTAAATGATCAAAGGAATTTGCAAAGATCAAGCTAATACAGGTCAGATTGAAGATTTGAAGAAAAGGCGCAAATTTCTGTGAAGTGAAATTTTGATTTTCACTAAGTTCAGAGATGAAGACTTACATTAAGAGTATTGCTAAGCTAATGATGGTTATGGAGGTCTTCTAATACCACATTAGTTTAGTTCTTGTGGTGTTTTATACACCAACACCAGCCAATCTATGATGCAGAACTGGAGGACCCAATGATCCAGTTAAGAAGGGAGCTGGAGGGCTTGAAAAGGAATAAGCCCTACCCAGAAGAGGAGACTGTTGTGGCTCAGCTGAGAAGGAAGATTGAAGCACTCAAGCTCCAAAAGGAGGAGGAGGCCCAAGCAGAAGAATTAGCTCAGCTGAGGCAGGAATTGCAATAACTCAAAGGAGGTGGTATTAAGAGTGGACTCTGGTGCTCCATGTGCAGCAAGCAAGGGCACATAGTAAGTGAGTGTCCTCTGCTAAACGTGACTTGTCAATTATGCAAGAAAGTTGGCCATGATGCCCATGAATGCCAATCCAGGGGAATGCCTGCAACGACATACTGGACACAGGGAGGACCTTTGCCACCAGCAAATGTGATGGCAGCCGCAGCAAACCAAGGTAACAACTATAATCCTAGACCAAGGAATAATTTTGCAAATGGGCCTAGAAGGCCCATCATTTGCTTCAGATGTGGAGAGTGCGGGCACTACCAATCTAGGTGCACTCTCCCAAAAAATGCCCCTCCTTGCAGAAACTGTCCAGAGGCCAGGGATCACTATACAAATTGTTGTCCTAAGAATCAAGCCTCTACTTCAAGACCCCATCTCCAAATGATCTCTGTATTCAAGGAGGAAACATTACCTCGGGACAATGAACCCTCACCGTCTACCAGGGTGGTACAATTAGAAGAACTTGAATCTTTTGCAGTACAGACAAGAAGCAAGGGGAAGGCTCAAGTGGACGAAAATCAAGAATAAAAAATTAGGGAATCGAAGAGAGACAGAGTTGCATCTGAAGACAAAGCCACCACAAGTGCAGACACAAACCAAAAAGAATATCTCATAGGTACCAGTGACGCCATTGGGCATGCCTTCAACAGGGCTCAAGAAGAGTTTGGTAAAGCAAATGAAGCTCATTCTCTTAAAGAGTCAGAGGCTTCAAAACTACTCAAGTCCCTGAAGACGGAGGTTAGTATTTTTGAATTAATAAAGATGGATGGGAAATTCAGGTCAGAATTATTGCAGATACTTGATGAGGCTTCTACTACAAGCTTAGTGGCAAAGACTGCTATTTTACATAAAGAGATAATTATCGGGGAAGCACCCCTTACAGATTATAAAAGTCCTCGGCTTACAGTATCAATCCAGGGTCATGAATTTCAAGGTGTTATTGTGGATGGTGGTTCGGGCATTAACTTGATGCCTGAATATACCATGAAAAATATTGGACTCCACCCTTCAAGACCTGCAAACTTCACTGTTACTTTGGCATATCAGAGCAAAGTAAGGCCCTTGGGGGTAATCCCAAAAGTTCGACTTGAAATACAAGGTAACCTATTCATTCTGGATTTTGTGGTTTTAAGATTGCCCCAGGTTGAAGGAGGATTTCCTCTCTTAATTGGAAGACCTTGGCTGAGGCATGCCAGTGTCATTCATGATTGGGGCAAGGACACTATGTGGGTACAAAAGAAAGGGCAGGAGCTGACACAGATTCAATTAGAGGAGGGCCCAGACAATCAAGGAAACACTAGTATGATGCAAACAGTTAGCGTTTGCATGGAAACAGAATCGGAGGATCAACCCTAAATAGATTTTGAGGAAGAAGAGGATATTCTAAATTGGCTCCAAGCCGGCAACTCTTCCTCTTGTTTTGGAATTTTTCTTAATAATCCTTGCACGACTGAAGGTTATGATGAAGATAAGGAACAGGTCCAGGTTGATGGATTGGGAGAGCCCATCAGAGACCACAGAAGGGGCAGGAAAATACCCCTCAAATACAACTTGGAGGAGGATGTGACAACCACAGATAACAAAGTTTCTAAAGCTAAAAGCAAGGTAAAAAATTCTGGTGATGAATGTTCCTTCCCAATTCAAGAAATCCCTACAGGATGGATGCAAGACAAGGAGGAACACATTGAAGTCCAACATACGCTTGCTTATGAAGCAATGCACGAAAAGCTAGTAAAAGAAGACAAGGAAGCAGATGCTACCGAAGATAATATGGTAGCGAGAAATGCTGTCCAAGAAATATACTTAGGCACTCAAGACAATAATCAGCCAGTTCTAGTGGCCACTTGGTTGTGGAGCCACCCAGAGCTCCTTGAAAAGGTAAAATCATTCTTGACCCAGTATGTAGATGTTTTTGCCTGGCATTATAAAGACTTAGAAGGAGTGCCTGCAACTTATGGAGAGCACAGAATCCCTCTGGTTGATGGAGAAAAACCCATAAGAGGAAGGAGTTATAGACTTAATCCAAAATATGCCGAAGCTATCTATGTGGAAATCCAAAAGATGGAGGATGCAGGAATCATCATTCCTGTTGAACACTCAGAGTGGCTCTCACCTATGGTTATAGTACCGAAGAAGAATACTAATAAAATCAGAATTTGTGTTGACTTTAGAGCACTCAACAAGGTGACCATTCCAGATGGTTTCCCTATGCCTTTTGCAAAACAGGTCATTGAAGAAGTGGCTAGGCATGCATTATATAGCTTTATGGATAGATTCAGTGGCTATAATCAAATATCAATACACCCAGAGGATCGTGAAAAGACTGCTTTTATTACACCTTGGGGAACATATGTGTATGTAAAAATGCCATTTGGGCTCAGAAATGCTCCAGCCACCTTTAACAGAACGGTCAATCTTATTTTTGGCCCCCTATTGTTGGAGTCACTTAGAATCTTCATGGATGACTTCTCTTCATTTTCAGGTTCTCATAAAGAAACTCCTCTAGATTGTTTGGACCACCACTTGAGGCAGCTGCAGAATATTTTCAAAAGATGTAGGGAGACTAAGTTAAAGCTCAATCCAAACAAATGTCACTTCCTTGTGACAGAAGGAACCCTCTTAGGACATGTGGTGTCGGCTAAAGGTATGGCCCCAGATCCTAACAAAATCATTTCTATATTAAAGTTTCCTAAACCTAAATCCCCTAAAGAGATTCAGAGTTTCTTGGGGCATACTGGATACCATAGAAGGTTTATAAAAATGTATGCAGAGATAGCTAGACCTCTGGCTAGACTTACAGGTAAAGAAATACCCTTTAAATGGGAAGAAGAGGAGGAAAAAGCATATCAAACATTACGGTCAAGGTTAGTGTCTGCTCCTATCTTGGTCACACCTGAGTGGTCAAATATCTTTCATATACATGTCGATGCCAGTGCCTATGCAGTAGGGGCAGTTTTGACACAACCCAGCGAAGAATTTAAAGTGGATAGGCCAATTCAATATGCCAGTAGAATCTTGACCAAGGCTGAAAGGAATTACAGTACTACATAAAGAGAAGCCCTAGCAATGGTCTTTGCTGTCCAAAAATTCTATCATTACTTACTGGGGGTAAAATTTATTATTATAACAGATCACCAACCACTGAAATACCTACTCAACAAACCACAAGCCACTGGTAGAATATGGAGGTGTTCATTGTTGTTCCAAGAGTTTGATTTTTTTGTAGTTCATAAATCAGGAAAAGAAAATGTTATGGCGGATCATCTATCCAAAATAAATATGATGAATCAAACTAGTGGAATCAATGATAACTTTCCATATGCTCATCTGTTTGCTGTACAAGTTCAAGGTTGGTATTCCGATATCAAAAATATCATTAAAACTGGGTTGTATCCAGAAAAGGCTAGTGCTATACAAAAGAAGAGACTGCTAATCAAGAGCAGACCATATACCTTCATTGAAGATAAATTGTATAGACAGGGCAAGGATGACCGGCTCAGGAAATGTTTGGAGGAAGAAGAAGTGAGGGAAGTCCTTCACTCTGCACATGAAGGAACAGGTGGTGGGCACCTTCCAGGACATATTATGAGTCAGAGGATACTGGATGCTGGTCTATGGTGGCCTACACTATTTAAGGATGCAGATGAATGGGGAAAGGCATGTGACATTTGCCAGAGGTGTGGACCTAAGCCAACAAAGCAGAGACATAACCCCTTGGTTGTTTCCACTTCCTGGCAACCATTTGAGAAGTGGGGGCTAGATTTTGTAGGGCCCATCTACCCTCTCGCTTTTCCAAAAAGAGAAAAATATCTCTTGATAGCTACAGATTATGCGACAAAGTGGGCGGAAGCTATTGCCTCCCCCGATTGCACTGCCCAAACTGTTGCTGATTTCATTTATAGTAGCATCATTTGCAGGTTTGGTTGTCCACTTGAAATTTGCACTGATCAGGGTACCCATTTTGTAAATAAAGTCCTGCAAGAAATCTTCAACCGGTATAGGACTTCATAGGACCTCTTGTGCTTACTATCGAAGAGCAAATGGACAGGCTGAATCGACAAATAAGGTTTTAATTTCAATGTTAAGAAAGGAGTGTATGTTGCAGCCCACTTCCTCGGGCATTGCTTACCAAGGTACACTATGGGCATACATGTTAGCTTACAAAGAGGCCACCTGATATTCCCCATTCCAACTTGTTTATGGCATATCGAGCCATTTGAATTTTTACATGGATCACCTAAGCTGGCATTCATGCAGGGAAAGAAGGATTGTGATGTTTCTCAAAGGCTAGGAGCACTACATCAAGTGCAGGAGATTCGTCTACAAGCGACCAAACAATTGACAGAGACTCAGATGAAGAGGAAGGAGGCACATGATCGATATCTGTGGAACAACAACATTGAGGCAGGCATGTTAGTTCTTCTCCATAAACCTAACCTTCATACGAATGCAAAAGGGAAATGGATCCCTCATTGGGAGGGCCCTTTTCGTGTTTTGAAGACGTTGCATTGGGGCGTTGTGTAGTTAGAAACACTCAATGGAGCCACACTGCCGCTAGTAAATATTTCTAGACTCAAAGCCTATCATAAAACGTTCTAACATCCCCCTCCATTGTTCTTAGGTCATTTTGTTTTTCTATTGTGTCCTTTTAATCATTGCTAATAATTGCTAAAACAAAAAAAAAAAAAATGTGCTCACATACACAAAATTTAGGCGCAAATTTTTTGATGGCTCTTAGTTCCACAAACTAGCTTTTAAGGCTAGCCTTTTCTTTGTTTACCTCTTGGATGGATGAGATTAAAGTTGGCTTCTCCTCTCTTTTGAACACTCTTTTATGCTACACC
Source organism: Ceratopteris richardii (assembly GCA_020310875.1). NCBI lineage: Eukaryota > Viridiplantae > Streptophyta > Polypodiopsida > Polypodiales > Pteridaceae > Ceratopteris > Ceratopteris richardii. The sequence continues at coordinate 111,000,575 of CM035420.1, forward strand.
ATTCCTTGCTGTGAGGTGAGCCCTTAATCCTCATTGCTATATAATGGGTAGCCTCATTCATTCCGCCTTCAACACCATCTTGCGGCAAGATCATATTAGAAGTCTGCAATGCCGGAGGCTACAGGTTGCCCAGCTCTTCAGGTTGCCCAGCTCTTCAAAAGCTTGCGTGGCTTTTCAGTGGTTGACTCCCGAGACTAAAGCAATAACCTCTGTGCCACCCGCCTCGATCCTCGCCCCCCCTCCACTCCACTCCCGCCTCCCCTCCTCCCCCCTCCTCCTCAACCGCCTTCACCCTCCTCCTCACCTGCGTACCACCACCACCGACTACCATTTCCTCTTTCCCCCCTCCCTATCCCTCCCCCACCTTCCCCCTCCATAGCCTCTCCAACTCCCCGTGGACGCCCCCTCCAAACCCCCCTCCTACTCCCCCCCATACCCCCTCACCCTTCCCCTCCCTCTCCCCCGCCATCCCACCCCACCCTCCCCATCAGCAGCCCCCGCGCCCGCTCACCCCCCCTCGCCCACCCCCCCACCCGCCCCCCTCCACCCACCCGCCCACCCCCCCGCCCACCGGCCCACCCAGCCCCCCACCCCCCCACCCACCCCCCCGCCCACCCGCCCGCACACCCCCCCGCACACCCCCCCCCGCACACGCCCCCGCCCACCCCCCGACCCACCCCCCCGCACACCCCCTGCCCACCCCCCGCACACCCCCCCGCACACCCCCCCACCCCCCCGCCCACCCCCCCGCACACCCCCCCGCCCACCCGCCCGCACCCCCCCCGTACACCCCCCCGCACACCCCCCCGCCCACCCCCCCCACACCCCCCGCCCACCCGCCCGCACCCCCCCCCCCGCACACCCCCCCGCACACCCCCCCGCCCACCCCCCCGCCCACCCCCCCGCACACCCCCCCGCACACCCCCCCGCCCACCCGCCCGCCCCCCCCCCCCGCACACCCCCCCACCCACCCGCCCGCACACCCCCCCGCACACCCACCCGCCCACCCCCCCGCCCACCCGCCCGCACACCCCCCCGCACACCCCCCCGCCCACCCCCCCGCCCATCCCCCCGCACACCCCCCCGCACACCCCCCTGCACACCCGCCCGCACACCCCCCCCGCACACCCCCCCACCCACCCCCCCGCACACCCCCCTGCACACCCCCCCGCCCACCCGCCCGCACACCCCCCCGCACACCTGCCCGCACACCCCCCCGCCCACCCGCCCGCACACCCCCCCGCACACCCCCCCGCCCACCCCCCCGCCCACCCCCCCGCCCACCCCCCCCGCCCCACCCCCCCGCGCACCCCCCCGCACACCCCCCCGCACACCCCCCCGCCCACCCCCCCGCCCACCCGCCCGCACACCCCCCGCCCACCCGCCCGCCTATCCCCCCGCCCACCCGCCCGCACACTCCCTCGCACACCCCCCCGCACACCCCCCCACCCAGCCCCCGCTCACCCGCCCGCACACCCCCCCGCCCAACCGCCACCCACCCCCCCGCCCACACGCCCACCCGCCCAACCACCCCGCCCACCCACCTCTCCCGCCACCCGTGTCGTCGTTCGGGCTTCTAAGTGCCCCAGGTCAACCCCAGCTGTTGGGGAGTTGGCTTTCAGCAGAGACGGAGGAAGGGAAGTCTAGAATTTTCTGGTTTTACCAGAGTGGGTAAACCAAGTCACTCTCTACGGGTCCTTTTTTTTACGCCGACCTCTATGGCCGATCCCACCGCACCGGACGACATCTCGGAACTCACTCCTTCAGCACTGCATACAACCAATCCGAATTACCCTCCTCTTGTGTTTGCTCCACCCACCACCGGCCTCCACTCTCAGCTCCCTTCGTTGCCCGTGTCCACTGACCTACACCATGATGCATCGCCTTCCTCCAATCCTCCTGCCATCCTACATATTCCCACTTATTCGGTTCAATCTGATTCCACGGATATCTATTCTCCACATCCACTCCCTCGCCATCCTTCTCCTTCTCCTTCCACTTCTCATACCTCGCAACCAAATTCGCCCTCAGGAGATTATATGCGCATCTTTTATCCGCCTCATTTAGATATGCAGATTCGTATTCATTTATCTCTCCCAACCATCGAACTCCGTCGCCTTTTCTCTGTCGACAATCTTCAACAGGCGGGTCTCTGGGGCTTGGCCAACGTTTTCCTGAATGATCCCTCCAATTACTGTGACGTCTATGATGCTATCCGCCTCTTTCCTAATTTTCGCACAGGCCCTCTCTCCATTTCCACTCTTGCTGCCAGCCTCGGCTCTTGCCCCGACGAATTCCGTACTCCTCCGTTCTTATACTCTGGATTGTCAGCCTCTGCCATAATTGCCTTTTGTGGAAATCGCTTCGACACTAATGCCCGCTTTTCCATCCGCATGACCTCCATACTCAATGCATTCATTTTCTTCTTTTTGCTTTGTAGTCCCACATCTTCACTACCATGGTCTGATATTCGCATTGCTGATCCGCTTTTTTGCTTCCTACATAGCCGCCCATACCCTTACGCCGCCCTCATCTATGGTTCCTTAAATTTGCGCTCTCGTCGACTTCATGAAGCTGTCTCCAGAGGTTCTCGCACATTCTCCATATATTCTGGTCCATTCCTTGCTTGGCTTTACCACATCCCATCGCGCTCTGACCCTCATCCCCCTCTACTTCCGTCGCAGCCCAACTTACCTTCCACTTCCAATCCTCCCCCCTCTCCTCCAATCTCCATCGACTCAGCCTCCGTTTCCACCCCGCTATCTGCTCCCCCTGATCGCACTTCCCCCCCTCTACACTCTTCTCCGCATATCGTTTTCTCCTCTCCGGATATCGTGCCTATTCCTTCCCCTGATCCTGCTCCGGCACCTGGCCCTTCTTCCACAGCAACTTTCCGGCCGCTCGTTCAAATGCAGCTCAACACCCACAACCCCACCTGTACACCACCTCGTCCTCCTCCTTCCGCACTCGCTCTGCCCACTGCAGTTCCATTCCCGCGACCCCCTCCGTCGGCATCTCCTCTCCATCATCCCGATCCACCTGTTGCACCCTCCCCTCCAATTGATATCCCTTCCGCCCCTTCCTTTTTGCATTTGCTCCGCGATGCCAGTGCAGCTGCTTCTGGCAGTGCTCATGCATCCAAAGTGTCTTTGGATTCTGTATCAGCTGCCGCTTCTATTCATCAACAATACATTAATACCATAGACAACATCAATCGAATAGCTCACTCTCAATGGCAATCCCTCCATGAAACAGCCCGCTTACTCAAAGATGAGCACGACAAATACCGTGATATGGCCAAATCCGCATTAAAGAACTTATCCGATCTTCAAAATCGCTCTTCTTTAGGGTTATGTGATAATGCTGCGTGCCAGCGGATCAAACGCGAACGCGACCACCTTAGGCAGTGCCTTAGTTCTCTCCAGCATATGATTGAGCAGGCTTCTGCTCCCCTGCCCTCCTCTCCACAACCATCCGATGCCGGCATCAATCCACCCTCTCAATAATTTGCAAGCCAACTTCTCCATTCCTTGCTATTGGCTTCATTTCCTTATAGATGTGCAATAAAACTCTCATCCTTCTGATTTTTTCTCATCAGGGATAAATAAATTTTTGTAGCGGGGTTAATCGGGTTTTCTTCCTTAATCAATAAAGTCAATCCTTATCTATTTTCATGCCTACGTTCCCTCTATGTTTCTTCTGCTGTTCCACTCTATTCTTGAGTTGCTGTTCCCCTCTTGTTGGCATACAAGTCAGATGAAGAGCATACTAGTGCAACGGAGGAGTCATGCACAATACAGCAACAAGGCCCAATCATTTTTTTCCATGAACCATTTACAACTCAAGTGATTTTAATCACTACACAAACATTGTAAATTCCGTTTTTGGTAGAATAGACTCCATTTTGTGCAAGCCCAGGAGTCCTCGAGCTTGAGGAGTATTAGAACTAGCTACATATCAATTTTCATAATTTTTAGACTCTGTTTGAGCCCTCAAATAGGCTCTAGAACCTAATTTTTAACTAGGCCGGACACTAGGTCTGGACAAGACCAAAGCTAGTTAGAAAACTATAAAAAGAGCTAGAGAGCTCATTTTTGAGGTTAGATTGTTTGTGAATTGAGCTTATGTAAGAGAATTTTTGACTAATGCAAAGAACTCCATTGTTCCTGTCCTTGTTCTTGCCTTGTGTGTGCGTGTGTGTGTATGTGTGTGCATGCTTGTGTGCTTCTCACTCACACACTTGTGCCTTCACTTGCTCATAGTCTTCATACTAGTCCTCACGTCTCCACGGATTGACAATTATGAGGTGAATCTTCTCACGTTGGTACTCACCATTGTGCTAGAGTGACACCAAATTTGGCGCCGTTGCCAGGGAAGAGAGCTTCGAGGACGAGCGTGTGATGGTAAGACGTCGAGTTGAGACATTGGAGTTATAGGTAATATCCTTCCTTCTCTTTATTTTTCTTCATTTTTCCTTACTTTCGCATCACCATCATCACCATCATCATCCCCACCATCTCCCACCTCCATCTCCATCTCCACAAAAAATTTCAGTTTTTGGTCATATTACACTTCCCACCTCATTTCCCTCATTTCATTGTGAGAGAGAGCGAGAGAGAGCTTGCATGCTATCTGTTTTTGGTGTGTTTTTGAGCTTTTATTGCAGGAACTAGCTATACCACCTTCTCCAGCAGTGTGCGCAGGTACGACAGACGCTGCACAGGTCCCGGGACGACGACCTCTGTCTGTCGCGACAGACAGAAAAACTTAAAATTTTGTGAATGCGTGTGTGGCACGGTAACCTACACCATTAGAGCACTCCAAATCACTAGAAGTTTCTCAAAAATTTGCGTTTTTTCAGTCTATCGCGACAGACACCGTCTATCGCGATAGACACCGTCTATCGCAACAGACACCGTCTATCGCGACAGACCAAATCACGACAGACACCGTCTATCGCGACAGACCCCGTCTATCGCGACAGACCCCGTCTATCGCGACAGACCCCGTCTATCGCGACAGACCCCGTCTATCGCGACAGACCCCTTCTATCGCGACAGACCCCTTCTATCGCGACAGACACCGTCTATCGCGACAGACACCGTCTATCGCGATAGACCCATCTATCGCGACAGACACCGTCTATCGCGACAGACCCGTCTATCGCGACAGACCCGTCTATCGCGACAGACCCGTCTATCGCGACAGACCCCGTCTATCGCGATAGACCCATCTATCGCGACAGACACCGTCTATCGCGACAGACCCATCTATCGCGACAGACACCGTCTATCGCGACAGACCCATCTATCGCGACAGACCCATCTATCACGACAGACACCGTCTATCGCGACAGACACCATCTATCGCGATAGACAGACATTTTCAGCAAAAATTAAGGGATAAATTTTTTGGAAATTTAGGCTAATTTTGGGGCATATTTGCACTCTCAAATACTCACACACTTGCAAAGGCCTTAGAAAGATGCATTAAAACTCCTGAAAGGTTTTGTTTGTCTCTTTAACCCCCCTAAACCCTGAACGGTCATAACTTATCCATACGAAATCCATTTTTTGAGCTCTAGGGCTTGTCGGTAAGCTCGTGGCATATACTACACGCCCTCAACTGTTTTTTATAAGAATATTGCGTTGATTTTCGGATAGGATATTTGGAAGTTGACACACTGAGGGGTAGGAACACCAAGGGAGCTCTAGAGGAAATTTTTAGCAATACAAAAGGGGGAACAAGGATCATTAAAAAAGTGTATGAAATAAATTGTCTGTGAATTGAAGGATCAACTTGAAGCTAAACTTGGGATTCTTACAGGATCATCGAGAGCTCTTGGAGAAAGCAAAGTAAGTGCCAAGGAGAACAAGCTCGGGAACGTGCTTCCTGGGTAGACCAGTATCACCAGGAGGAGCAACTTGAGGTTGGAACATCACTTAACCCCCTCAGTCTATTCTTAGCATAGGCTAAGTGCGAGTAGTTGTTTTGATTGACTAGGGGTACGATAGGAATACTCAAGTTTGAAGAGCCCTTAATTTCTCAAGTGCAAGGGTAGGCTAAACTGTAGTCAAGGGATAACTTAAAGGAAAAGAACTTAAACTAAGCGGGCGCAGAACATCAAGTATGACCCATGAAAGTGCTCCTGATGACGCTTAATTAAAAACAAGAAAACACATCCAAAGGAACTTAAAAGAAACAATTGACTGGTACCAAAGAATCAGCAACGTACAAAGGGCATATGAACCTTAGGTCAGGTAGACACCTAGGGAGAGACAGACAAAGTCTTAGATCTTCGAAGGTTAGTGTCAATCATACTGCGAGGTCTTGGGCCCAGCAGTTGAGCCATCATTCGTATTACCCTAGTTCTGAGACTAGCGAGTCTGAGATGTCCCACGGTATGGAGAGACCTATAGGAAGTTCTGGGGTGCCATATTTGATGGAGAGTGTTAATCTCCAAAAGAACAAGCTATCCTTGGTATTAGACCACCTCTAGACCAAGAATAACTTTAGACTCCACATAACTTTGGAAATCTACCAACACATTACCAAGAATTTGACTAACTTTGAAGAAATGACTTTCTCTAAAAAGTCTACTGCAGATTAATCACTCATTGACTAATCAATCCTGTAAAGTTTTTAATAAAACTTTGCATAGTACTTTGCCTTGAGATTGCGCAACTTTTCCAAGTTAAATTTCTCAAAATGATTGAGTACACATTGAGAAATGTATGAAACACTTTACCTATGTCTGAAACATCTTCTCTGCAATGGCGGCTTTGACACCTGCAACTTCTTAGCTATAGTTCTCCCAATGTCGAACCCGTTTGATCAAGATCTTTTAGCCATAGATGGCTTACCTTCCAACTTAGATTTCAAGCCCTCACTTGTGTAAAACTTTACACTATGCACTGAGCAATGTTCAATTCTCTGAACATGAAATCTGCGCCCGTTTTGTCGACTCTCAGAACATCATCACATATGAATGTTCCTATGCAAAATTCTCTTAACCTGATAACAATTAGACTCTCAAATTCTAGCCATAGATTGATTAACTATGGACTTAGATATGTTCAGAAGAATTCCTCAAAATATTAACTACAGAAGTGGCAGACAGCAAAACATCGGGCGCAAGATTTTTCGATTACTCAGAAAAGTTACAACTCCATTGAAGAGATAACTCAACTAACTCTTCATGTGTCCAATGACACTTTCTACATCTGATTTCTCTCCTCCTATTCTCTATATTACATGCCCTGACATTTTCCAAAACATTTATAGGCAAATATGTACAAGCTTATGACTAATCAAAAGTGTGAGTAACCTATATCTGAACTAATGTACATATGTGTACATAGCTTTGAGTTTCTGAGTATGTCCTTCCTTCAAACTTCTGAATTCGACTTCATTCCTTCATAAGCCTTCAATTGATGATTGTCATGCACCAACAGCTCCCCCTCAATCATTAATTGAGGTTCTTCTCTATCTTCTTAATTCCTGCCATATCCTTGAATCTCTGTAGCTTTGGTCCATCTAGACTTTTTGTCATGATATCTGCAAGTTGATCTTTTGTAGGAGTGTGTATGACTTCAATCTCCTTATCAATGACCTTCTCTCTCAGAAAATGATATTGTATTTCAATATGCTTAGTTCTAGCATGAAACACAGGATTAGCTGCCAAGTATAGAGAGCTCATATTATCTCCACAAATTATAGGAGTGCTTTGAATCACATCAAAATCCTTCATAAGTGTCTTTAGCCATGTTAGCAGCAGACAAGGGAGTCAACGACGATCTGGCAAGTAGGCCAATAATTTTCTTCATGAAGAAGCAAGCATGAGCATTCACGCTGTCGGGAAGTTGCGGACATAAGGCTGGTGGATCAGGCAGCCAGTAAATCCCTCGGCACACGCAGGGTGTATGAGACAATCGTAGGTACAAGGGGATATATGTTTGTGAGTCTAAGATAAAAGAAATTCTAAGAATTAAATGTGCGAAAGATGCGAAAAAAAACAAGTGATCGACATACGAATGATCAATTCCAAATCTTTTCTGAGATAAACAAGAGAAATTATAATTAACAAGAATGCGAATACAAATTAGAGTTCGATTTAATCCTAATGATAATACTGGATGATATAATTGCTTTAAACGATGGCTAATAATATGAGAGTCCTATACAAGGCTTAAGCAGGAAAATTTCTAAGGATTTATATCCGATTGTTGGGTGATTTGTTGAAATCTTCTCTTTTGTCACGATGCTCTTTGATACTTTTGCTTTCAATCTGCAATGTTTCTGCAAAAAACATTAGGTGGTAAGTAACATTACAAGAAAATCATTAAGAAACATAAACTTACATTATCATGCACATGCATATGTTCATGCATACATTAAGACCTTCACATACTCATCATAATCACATACTTACTCTTATCACATATTTATATATATACCTACTAATAAGTTATCATGCATAATAATGCATCCATTCTCACATTTCCTAATGCATTTATTATTAACATGCCTTCACATTTTTAACTATGCTATATATATTCCAACAAACTCTTTTAAGCATATTAACATTCATGTTCGTGCATACTAATGCATTTACATATTTTCACGTATTTATACATATGCTTTTTCATTTATATGAATACATACCCTACTCATGCTTTTCATTATGTGCACATACATATGTATACTTATGCATATATATCTATGTATGCGGGGTTGAATGACAGTGTCATCACTTATTAGTAACAATAACTTATTGAGAGTCCTGTTCACAATAAATACAGACAAATAAACCAACAAATTTCTTGTATTCACAGGCGATGATGCTTCGGTGACCTTCTAAAAGATAGCGCCTTGTCTAAGTCATGAATCAGCGCTATCTCTTTCTCTCTCTATGAACATGTCCAATATCTTTTGCAGCGTTTGGCTGAACACACAACTCATTCATCCCAATAACAAAAGACTCCGAATCTGTCTAAGAACGCAAACGTAGCGCCTCGCCGCGTACTTTGCTCTGTATCATTCTCATACTCTCACTGCTGTACTCCAGAATAGCCGTTAGAAGACCCCCTAACTTCTCTTTCTCTAATAATGATTACAGCATCGGACAATCTCTGCCTTCTGCTCATAATCGCGCATCATACTCCTTACCGGAATCCTCGCAAAATCAAAGTCTTAATACACTAAATCAATCCTGCACGTCAGCTTCAATGAATCAACGTTACACATTTTTGTATCACCTTCACTTCTTCAAATTCCTCTTCCTTGCTCTTGATGGTTTCTAAGTGCTCCCTTGGTTCAGGGGTGTTCCACATTTTATTTGTGAAAATCATGCCGATACAAAAGCTTGTGGTACAAAGCGTCAACAGAAGCGTGGACGAGGTCCCTCCTGCTTTTGCCTTCATGCTCTTATTCCAACCGTCACCTTACGAAGTGAAAGCTCTGGAAATACCTCTAACCTTTTCTATGTGACTCTGTGCATTCCAAAAGTACAACGGGATTGGCCTTTTCCTCCGAACGTTGTACCATTGTGTGCTATGGACCTGCACAACGAGGGCGCTCTCCGAAGTATTTCTCTATGCCAACATAACAGAAGAAACTCCCAGGCACTTACGAAAAAGCTCTAAGTAGATACAGGTCATCCAAACATGATGCGCATATCCAGATACGCGCTGATGTTATCTGTGGCAAGAGAACCATGTATAGAGTTTTTTACAGATTGTACATAACGCCTCGGTCCTGTCCAGATTAGATGGATCATGAATCCTTCTACGTCTCTGGAGTTAAAGATATAGGAATATCATTACGCTTATGCTTATTTCAAGAAGCTTTGGCAGGATCAGAGAAGCAAAAGTGTGACCATGAGAAGGGTACACTATTAGGCTGGCGGGGTTTAGCTTCAACATCGCAAGTAATAAAGGATAGTACGACAGGACACTAACTATCCATTATGTGGCATGGACAAGGAACTAACCGCCCTTACGGAACTGTAAGATTCATTGGGAAGAATCGCCTTCCGCATATACCGAAGCATCCTTCAGTTGCTGTTGTTCAATGAGACGTTCCTGCTGTCTCTGCCAAAACTCCTTTTCACAAGCGCTGACGCTCATGATGATGTCCAACATGGCACCAGTAGAACCAAAAAAAAAACAAGGGGTGCCAGTGATTTCCTACGAATACCCAGTGGTATTGAAATCACTGCCGCCGCGATGGAGAAGATCCATGACTCCGTCATCGAACATTCTCGACGTTCGTCATCTTGACCATTCATTGTCGGACAGAAAATAGGAGATCTTTAGCAGATGTGCTGCTAAATGCTTATGCGCTTCCGCAGAATTTCTGCAGTATAAGAGGCTTGGAACTTTTTCCTCCCCGTAAACACGAACATAAAATCGAGCTGAGATAAACTCGTATGCCTCCGTGGGGCCTTTGGCAGATAACAGAAAGCAAATAAGAAGGACGACGAAAAGCGACGACGGAAAGAAGCGAGACCCAATAACAGAAGTTTAGAGTTGCGTCTCACTCCAGACCAACACTCTCTATCTCTTACACACACTCATCACATACACATATGCAAGTTTTTTGCAAGCAGCTCTCATTCTCTCTCTGCCTAGGTACGCACAAGCTAAAGGAAATATGCATAAGGAACAAAACAAAGAAAGAAAGAAGTACCTGCAAAAAACATTAGGAAATAACAGAGCTTAACACACACATTTATACATACACAAATCATTTCTAAGCCACTCTTTTGGTTTCTACTTTTTGTCCTCATCCATCCTTTTTCCTATTAACATTCACCACACTTTCCAGTTTAACTTTTCTACTTTAATTACACTTAATTTCTACTCCTCTCTTTTCATCTTCACTAATTCTCTCCACTCTTTCTCTTAACCCACTTTTTTCACTTTAAGTGCATCTTCTATTGAGACCACTCCTTCATTCACTTTAATTACACATTTAGCTCACACCATTCTTTACCCTAGCACTCATACACACCACTAGATATTTATCCATTTCATTTATCATTTATAATTTAATTAGCTTATCTTTCTTATTTTAAATAAATCATTTAATTTAAGTTTAGTGTAAGGGTTTAATTAATTAGAACCTTAATATTTAAATACACTTATATGCTTACAATCATTAATAATAGCATAGATTAATTTTTAAATAATAAATATGTAATTTTTATATATTAATGTTTTTAAATAACATTGATTTTAACCCTTTTAAATATAGTAAAACCCTAGAAAACCTATTTGAAACCCATAAAACCCTATTGAAACCCTACTTAAACCCATCAGAAATTCATGAAAATCCTTTAAAACCCTTTCTAAACCCTATCTCTAACCCATTATAACTCATCTAAACCCTTAACATTAACCAACTCTTATAAACAACACATGAATTAAAGAAACCCTAGGCTGAATACCCATAATTCTTGAATGCAAAATAGGAAATTCTCATTAAATAAGTAATTAGGGTAAACCCTAACATGAACATATGTCCTGCTTCATCCTTCATACCTAATAACATTTTCAAAATAGTTAATCAAATTAGCACAACTGATCAACAGTGATCTAAAAGAGGTTTAGAATTCACCAATAAATATTTTAATTTTTCAGATCATCAATTGGAAGATGTAAATCTTCCCGACATCCACCGCCACCAAACCTGCACATCGTCCCGATGGGCCAACTTGCAAATTAAGGGAAGCAGTATTTTTAATGATTATCCTGAAATTAAATCATAGAAAAGCATCAATTCTTTTTATAAACATATTTTAAATTATCAAATTTTTAATTTTTTCAACATGCACATGAAGTTTATTTCAATTACATCTGGCAATGAAAACATATTAAAGTATAAAGGTAAACTAGTAACCTGTTCAGTCAACAAACATTAATTTATATTTCATCCATTTATAAACTATGTAAAGATTAGTATAAAACAGAATTCATTTTCATTCATTCAAATGCAGGTTTCGTCATATATATGCATTCACATATGAACAATCAAGCATGCCAAAGAAATCTACTAAATCTACTTGGACAGACAGCCGCCTTGTATGCCCAATTTTAATTACTAGATGTGTTTTTTCACAACTAGTTTCTTCATATACATATGATGTAAACTTCATGTCAATAATAAATGTAAATACCTTTTTGGGGTGAAAGAAGGTATAACTTCCATGTCAATATTCTTTTTTTTTTTCTTTTTTTTTTTTTTTTTTTTTTTCGCTACTTTTTTGTTTTAAAGGGGAAAGGCTTAACCCCTTAATCCGAGCTAAGGATCTAGCTGCATGGACAAGAAAGATCTAGGTTTTCACAGACATGTATCATGCAACAATATGCTCCTACATAGATACAACTACTTTCGTTATCTAAATGAACTACAAATCCTTCTATTTTTAACAAATCTCACTTAATCTATAAATGTAGAAATATAAATTATGTCTATTTTCCTAATATGGTTAAATAGAGTCCTTTATAAATTAATATTTTTCATTCCAGATTTTAACAATTAGTTTTATATGAATGCAAATAAAATATGTAAAACAAAATTTTAAGACAAAGAAAAATACGACCTAAAATCAATTTTATCTTCAATCTGCTTCTTCTTCAATTTGATCATCTTTATGCATCTTGATTTGTTCTTCAAAGACCTGTTGAAACTCAACCAGCAACAGCTAGACACGCAAAATTAATAAATTTCATATTCAAATCTTCTCTTGGTTTTCCTACAAAAGAAACCCACACTAAAGAAATTCATTCATACATAATTAAACATGCTCATCATCAAACATTACTTCATACATTTCATCATCTCTTTGTTTAAATAATTTAATTCTTTTGCCAGCAATTAAGTTTTTAAGAGGCGTTCCATCTAACTCTCTTAAAGCATACGTTCCATTTTCATAGATTTTGACCACCACATAAGGTCCAAACCATCGCTTTTTTAATTTTCTACGGGCATCATACTGTATATCAAATGTGCTATCATATATCAATACCCAATCATCAATTTTTATTGGCTTTGGCCTTAACCTATGTGATTTATCAAAATACTTTTTATTTTTAAGTCGAGAAGTCTTTAATTTTTCTACAGCATCTTCCAATCTCTCATTCCCTTGCTCTAATTGCTGAATCCTTAGAGCTAGTAAGTCTTCAGTAGATAAGTTATCTTTCCAAGGAAGCATAGTCCAAGTAAGAATTTGGGTATTTATTGGAAAAATTGGTTTCTGGCAGTACATAAGCTCTGCCGGCATAAACCCTGTCGTTCTCGTACAGGTCATTCTATCAGCCCACAAAGCGAATGGCAAAAATTTTGGCCAATTCTTCAATTCTCCTTTGCAAGCTTTAGAAATCGCTTTTATGATAGGGGAATGCCCTCTTTCTATTTTTCCGTTAGCCTCAGGGTTATATGCAGTCGTAAGAGCTAAACGAATTCCATGCCTAGCAAAGAATTCCCTAGCCTCTTGCGCATCTAATTCGCCCCTATCGGCTACTATTTTTTCAATATACCCAAATCTCGAAATCACATCTTCTAAAAGAAATTTGCATACATTGAAAGTAGTTTTTGATCTTAGAGCTCGGCCTTCCACATGATTAGTAAGATCTTCACGAGCAAGAACTATGTATCTCATTCTATCGATACCTTTGGGCATAGTTACTAAGTCCACTACCCACTTATAGTGTATGCATGGTGGATACGTAGGATGTAGTGGATCCCTATGCTTAACCGATGAATAAACTTGACATACATCACAAGAATCTACATAATTCTTTACATTAACATAAATACCTGGCCACCAGTAACACTCTCTAATTTTTTCATAAGTGGCAACAAAACCTTTATGCCCGGCCCATAAAGCATCATGCATGCTCTTCATAACTTGCATCTGAAGATTCTTAGTACCTAGTACTCTTTGAGGCATTTTGATCTTCCCTCTTGCATGTCTCCAAAGCAATCCATTTTGTAAGAAAAAGTTAAATGCCCTTTTTCTAATATTTCTAAATCTGTTTGAAGACCATGAAGGTGATCTAACTAAAGTACTAAGATACTTTCCAATCTCGAGCCACTCTCCTGCATATTCATCTGAATTAAATTGTTCATATACATAAACTTGGGAATCATAATTTATCGTATTAGTATCTACTTTGGCTGCATCATTCTCATCATACCTAGCTCTTGAGAGCATATCAGCAACAGAGTTCGATTTTCCTGAAATATGAATTAAAACTGGATTTATAAATTTGATATAAGAAATCCAACGAAGCATTGCAATATCTGGTGAAGAACAGTTTGTGATCATTCCAATTAACGGTAAACAATCTGTCTCCACAATCACATTTGCTCCTATGAAATATTCTTTATCGGACTTTAGAGCTGTGACTAAACCCCAAAGTTCTCTTTTAATTTGAGGATAATTTCTTTGAGTATTATGTAAAATCTTAGCTCCAAATCTAATAGCATATCTTCTACCCTCTTCATCATCTTGACTTATGACCCAGCCAATTCCAATAGGACTAGTATCAACAGTCAAAATAATGGGCTTATTATTCGTATAATCTACTCGTTTAAGGATTGGAGCTTCTTGAAGCAACTTCTTTAATCTACGCATTGCTTGAGTATGTTTTTCAGTCCATAAAAATTTTCTTTTCTTTCTTAATAAATCATAAAGACAATCAGCAATATGTGCAAAATGTGGTATCCATATAACATAGAAGATACAGGCTCCTAAGAATCGTCGAACTTCACTCACATTTTGACATATCTCCGAAATCTTACTAATGGCATCAATTTTCTGAGGGTATGGCTTCCGTCCATAATGGCCACAAAGATGACCTACAATGAGGACCTCATTAACACCAAAAGTAGATTTTTCTATAGATAACGTTAAGCCAACTTGAATAAATCGCTCAAAGATTTTTTTGCAATCAAGAATATGAGCCTTTACAAATCTTCGACAACCATCTTCATCCAGAGTGCTATCTTTCTCTTCTTCCAAGCAACCCTTAATGGGAATGTCATCTATAAAGGGCATAGTAATGTGAGGAATAAAATCGTGCAAAACCAAATTCATTGCACTCATCATGTGTGCTACTGAATTGGTCGCACCTTGAGGTAATGTACACATCCTAACTAATCCCAAAGGTGTTTTCATAGTAGTAATGTCTCTACTTTCTAATGCCAATTGAAATTGATCATACCCAGAGTAGAGATCACCCATTGAATATATAGAATTGCCTGAAAATGCTTCCGCAAATTCATCCACAATTGGACCTGTACCCACATTTCTAATGGTCACTTTATTAACTGGCTGAAGATCTTGGATAAACCGAAGTCTTCCACTCTTCTTGGGCACAGTAAACCAACGGTGTGAATAGGGAGCTGAAGAGGATTCTAAAATATGCATATGAATTTTTTCTTTCAGTAATCTAATCAACTCTGGAAGATGAGCTTTAGGTACAGGAATAGGGCGCAAATTCCAAGGAATATGGGGAATAGTGAAAATAATCATCGGTGAAACTATCTTAGGATCTGCACAACCTATCTCTGAAGGCTCAAGAGAAAATGCTCTTCCATGTTGCTCAATAATCTTTAGAAAATACTCTTTTTCTGCTGGAAGAAGGAAACCACTAGCATCTAATTTAATTTGCTTTAAGGATTCTTTAGTAAATACATGGCCAATATTTGTTGGATTTCTAAGGATTGGCTCATGACTTACATTCTTTATAATATCTTTACTGAATTTTGGTAGTGGTTGAGCTACAGGTTTAACCTTCTTACTAACAGTTTTGTATTTGGTCTCCACTAAGGCATCATACTCATGATCAATACTAAAGGCATATTCCTGAATTAATGCATACATATCAAGTGAAGAGATAAGAATATGGGAATTAGACTTATTTTGATAACAAAGTTCTAATTCTTCTAATGTTGAAAAGCAATGTGTAGTTTCAATAATATGTTCAATACTTTCATCCATTAATAAATCTCCTTTATTTTTCAAATGTTTTTCGTATTTTTTTATAAGTTTTCTAGGAATTTGTTTAAAATGAAAAATATTTAAAGTAGCAGACGGAAAATAAACAGTCATTTTATCTAAGTTATGTACAAGATTTTGCGAGATTTCGAACCAAAGTCCACTGTCATCTCGCTCAACAGTGGCATTTACTCGAAATCCTGATCTAAGTGTCTTAAAGGAGTTTTTCTTAAAGACCTACGATTACGAGGATGGTTTATACAAAGCGTCATGAATTGGACAGACTTCAGGCCATCACGAGAACGAATTCTTGCAAAAGCACTTCCATCATCTAATACTTTTGTCTCCATTCTTTGTTCACAAATAAACGGCTGCCCCAAAATAATTGGGTACGAGCAGTCATCATGAACAAAGAAATTATGTTCCTCTTTAACATCTCCAATAGTAATAGGAACATTTGCACAAGCTCCTAGTAGATAACCAGAAGCATTGTTGGCTGCCTTCATTTTCCATCCATGGTCCCTATCTATGGGCCATTTTCCCTCATTATAAATTTCTCTTGAGACTACATTGATTTCTGATCCTGAATCGATTAATGCTACTTGCGGTTTATTATTATTTCCTATCTTAACTATAGTTTCAGTAGTACCCCTAGCCCAATGTTTTTTAGTGTAATGGCTATTTGGGTCATCATTTCCTTTTTCCAAATGTCCAATAATAGGTCCCAAATAATTTCTACGATCAGACGATTCTCTATACTCAGATTCATTTATTTGTACAACACTCACTTTCTGTTCATCCTGATCTTTTCTTTCCTCCATTTCAATATCTTCCGTTCTATACTCTATAGGTTCTCTTCGTCTTTTAATGATACTCATGAAATCTTCCTTCACATCTGTTCTTGAAAATGCTAACCATTCCTCTAATGTCATGGTTACCTCAGCCTTCATGATTTTCTCATCCATAACTTTCCGAATGTCTATTTGTTTCTCAATTTGAGAGATCAATCGGAAAGTCGGAGGTTTCTTTTTCAGTTTTTCTTCCTTACTTCCTTCTTCTCGTATGGGTTGTGTTTCATTTGGTTGCTCTTGACTTCTATCTTCACTTGTAGTTTTCTTTTCTAAATTTTCTCCTACTTTCTTTCCTTTTCCCTTATTTTGAGACTTCTTTTCTTGTTCCTGTTGTTTTGGTTCCTGACTAGGCTCCATCATAGGCGGTTCTTTAATTGAATCAGTCGTTTCACCCTCTTTTCTAGCCCTAGTTGTTCGTTTAGACTGTCCCTCTTCATCCCGTTTCCTCTTCTCATCGATATTAATTTCGTGGGCATAAACTGAGAACATGTCTACTGGCTCATTCCAACATGTTTTTGATCTAATATCCGAGCTCGTAGCATATAAGTTCTCAACAGATAACTTGCCTCTACTAGCAGTATCATAAACCTGCTCCCAGAAATCACAATTAGAGTCTTCACTATCCAGCCTACAAGCATATGTATTTTGGCTTGTGGAGGCTTCAAAGAAGGTTTTCATACCTCCTTTTCCATAGTTTGATGCCAAAGGCCTTTTTGTTACATAGTCACAGATCTTTCGATCTACTTCTGTGACCCAATTCTTATCCTTGGCCTCTTTAAATAAGTTGCATGTCCAGTGTGGATGCTCCAAATCATCACACCAGAGACATCGACGCGCTTGGTTAAATGGTCTTCTAGCTGGCATCTGATTCCTAGGATTTTGTTCTACTTCTTTTGGTTTCTCCTGATCTCTCAATTTAAGTTCTTGCATACTCTTTATAGTAGCTATTTCAGTTGCCAAAGTCTCCACATGTTTGACAAGTGATTCGACTGATGTTTTTAACATTGTAAGTTCAGAGTCATCCTTTCTAGGGTTATAAGGAGTGAGGTCATTATCTATTTTTCCTGGCACATCTCTTTCATATATTCTTGGAGTTTGTATCTGATTTCGCTCCTGTCTTTGGGCTAACCTATGGACAGCTGCTCTTACATTATCCCAATTTCCAGTAAGCCCACTTGCAGTCGCTCCATCCTCAAGCATTGGTTCTAGCTCTCGTCTAAGAGATGGATCTAGCATATTTAAAAAATTTCTTAATTTATCCGGTTCAAGAGCTGTTCTGTCTGCTTGAGGCATTTGGTTAAATTTAATATCAAATTCAGCTAATCCCTGAGTTATATGTTGGTCTAACTTTGTTGTTCCTACCCAACGCATGAATGTGGCTCTATTATTCTTACTGTAATCTTCATGCGAAAATTCAGTAAGAAGCCGAGTCTTAAAATCCACCCAAGTCATGTTTGGTTGGACTACTCGCAATTGGATTCTCTCTCTAGTGAACCCATGAGCAATTCGTATAAAGGTATCTTTTTTATTGTCTTCAGGTAACCCATATTGTTCTATTAATTGTTCATAATATTTAAGATAAGCTGTTACATTTATTCCAGTAAATTCCCCCCTATCTGTTTTAATGGCATCTATGATCTTCCAAATTCGCTGTTCTTCAAAGTGATCTGCCATAGTAGATAAATCTAACTTTATAGATAAATATGAAATATACGTATATAATTCTCGTAATAATCCGTCTATATCTTGTTCCTGATTCGACTCCGTGATAAAAGAAACAGAAAATATGCCTATGTCTTTGCCAACAAAACTAGAGAAAAATTTACTACTGCTTTGAAAAAGAAAACTTTCCTATACGTTTGCAATAAAGAAACTTTTCCTTCTTTATAACCAAAAAGTAATCTTTCCTATGATTTTGCAATAAAGAACCGTTTCCTACTATGTAATGAAGAAAACATTTTCCTACTGCTTTAGAAAAGAAAAATAAAGAAAACTTTCCTACTATTGTGCAATAAAGAAAATTTTCTTACTTCTTTGCAACTAGAAAGCAAACTTTCCTTACTATTATGCAACAGAATAAGAAAAAAAATATACCTGATCAGCCAATTTGATGAAGAGGTTCGTTGTGAATGTGCTTAGTGCAAAATCTTTTCATGCATGTGCAATCGTCATTTTTATGAAAGTTGATGGATAAAGGTGACGTGACGAGGATCAATCAGCTGCAGCTACAACGGATGTCGATACGCCTCCTTCAATCGTTAAATTATCTATTTATGCATATGCAAAACAAAATGTAAATATACCTTTATACCTACGGTGTCGTGCCGAACTTTCACGTCAGGTTCACCAAAGAATGTCGGGAAGTTGCGGACATAAGGCTGGTGGATCAGGCAGCCAGTAAATCCCTCGGCACACGCAGGGTGTATGAGACAATCGTAGGTACAAGGGGATATATGTTTGTGAGTCTAAGATAAAAGAAATTCTAAGAATTAAATGTGCGAAAGATGCGAAAAAAAACAAGTGATCGACATACGAATGATCAATTCCAAATCTTTTCTGAGATAAACAAGAGAAATTATAATTAACAAGAATGCGAATACAAATTAGAGTTCGATTTAATCCTAATGATAATACTGGATGATATAATTGCTTTAAACGATGGCTAATAATATGAGAGTCCTATACAAGGCTTAAGCAGGAAAATTTCTAAGGATTTATATCTGATTGTTGGGTGATTTGTTGAAATCTTCTCTTTTGTCACGATGCTCTTTGATACTTTTGCTTTCAATCTGCAATGTTTCTGCAAAAAACATTAGGTGGTAAGTAACATTACAAGAAAATCATTAAGAAACATAAACTTACATTATCATGCACATGCATATGTTCATGCATACATTAAGACCTTCACATACTCATCATAATCACATACTTACTCTTATCACATATTTATATATATACCTACTAATAAGTTATCATGCATAATAATGCATCCATTCTCACATTTCCTAATGCATTTATTATTAACATGCCTTCACATTTTTAACTATGCTATATATATTCCAACAAACTCTTTTAAGCATATTAACATTCATGTTCGTGCATACTAATGCATTTACATATTTTCACGTATTTATACATATGCTTTTTCATTTATATGAATACATACCCTACTCATGCTTTTCATTATGTGCACATACATATGTATACTTATGCATATATATCTATGTATGCGGGGTTGAATGACAGTGTCATCACTTATTAGTAACAATAACTTATTGAGAGTCCTGTTCACAATAAATACAGACAAATAAACCAACAAATTTCTTGTATTCACAGGCGATGATGCTTCGGTGACCTTCTAAAAGATAGCGCCTTGTCTAAGTCATGAATCAGCGCTATCTCTTTCTCTCTCTATGAACATGTCCAATATCTTTTGCAGCGTTTGGCTGAACACACAACTCATTCATCCCAATAACAAAAGACTCCGAATCTGTCTAAGAACGCAAACGTAGCGCCTCGCCGCGTACTTTGCTCTGTATCATTCTCATACTCTCACTGCTGTACTCCAGAATAGCCGTTAGAAGACCCCCTAACTTCTCTTTCTCTAATAATGATTACAGCATCGGACAATCTCTGCCTTCTGCTCATAATCGCGCATCATACTCCTTACCGGAATCCTCGCAAAATCAAAGTCTTAATACACTAAATCAATCCTGCACGTCAGCTTCAATGAATCAACGTTACACATTTTTGTATCACCTTCACTTCTTCAAATTCCTCTTCCTTGCTCTTGATGGTTTCTAAGTGCTCCCTTGGTTCAGGGGTGTTCCACATTTTATTTGTGAAAATCATGCCGATACAAAAGCTTGTGGTACAAAGCGTCAACAGAAGCGTGGACGAGGTCCCTCCTGCTTTTGCCTTCATGCTCTTATTCCAACCGTCACCTTACGAAGTGAAAGCTCTGGAAATACCTCTAACCTTTTCTATGTGACTCTGTGCATTCCAAAAGTACAACGGGATTGGCCTTTTCCTCCGAACGTTGTACCATTGTGTGCTATGGACCTGCACAACGAGGGCGCTCTCCGAAGTATTTCTCTATGCCAACATAACAGAAGAAACTCCCAGGCACTTACGAAAAAGCTCTAAGTAGATACAGGTCATCCAAACATGATGCGCATATCCAGATACGCGCTGATGTTATCTGTGGCAAGAGAACCATGTATAGAGTTTTTTACAGATTGTACATAACGCCTCGGTCCTGTCCAGATTAGATGGATCATGAATCCTTCTACGTCTCTGGAGTTAAAGATATAGGAATATCATTACGCTTATGCTTATTTCAAGAAGCTTTGGCAGGATCAGAGAAGCAAAAGTGTGACCATGAGAAGGGTACACTATTAGGCTGGCGGGGTTTAGCTTCAACATCGCAAGTAATAAAGGATAGTACGACAGGACACTAACTATCCATTATGTGGCATGGACAAGGAACTAACCGCCCTTACGGAACTGTAAGATTCATTGGGAAGAATCGCCTTCCGCATATACCAAAGCATCCTTCAGTTGCTGTTGTTCAATGAGACGTTCCTGCTGTCTCTGCCAAAACTCCTTTTCACAAGCGCTGACGCTCATGATGATGTCCAACATGGCACCAGTAGAACCAAAAAAAAAACAAGGGGTGCCAGTGATTTCCTACGAATACCCAGTGGTATTGAAATCACTGCCGCCGCGATGGAGAAGATCCATGACTCCGTCATCGAACATTCTCGACGTTCGTCATCTTGACCATTCATTGTCGGACAGAAAATAGGAGATCTTTAGCAGATGTGCTGCTAAATGCTTATGCGCTTCCGCAGAATTTCTGCAGTATAAGAGGCTTGGAACTTTTTCCTCCCCGTAAACACGAACATAAAATCGAGCTGAGATAAACTCGTATGCCTCCGTGGGGCCTTTGGCAGATAACAGAAAGCAAATAAGAAGGACGACGAAAAGCGACGACGGAAAGAAGCGAGACCCAATAACAGAAGTTTAGAGTTGCGTCTCACTCCAGACCAACACTCTCTATCTCTTACACACACTCATCACATACACATATGCAAGTTTTTTGCAAGCAGCTCTCATTCTCTCTCTGCCTAGGTACGCACAAGCTAAAGGAAATATGCATAAGGAACAAAACAAAGAAAGAAAGAAGTACCTGCAAAAAACATTAGGAAATAACAGAGCTTAACACACACATTTATACATACACAAATCATTTCTAAGCCACTCTTTTGGTTTCTACTTTTTGTCCTCATCCATCCTTTTTCCTATTAACATTCACCACACTTTCCAGTTTAACTTTTCTACTTTAATTACACTTAATTTCTACTCCTCTCTTTTCATCTTCACTAATTCTCTCCACTCTTTCTCTTAACCCACTTTTTTCACTTTAAGTGCATCTTCTATTGAGACCACTCCTTCATTCACTTTAATTACACATTTAGCTCACACCATTCTTTACCCTAGCACTCATACACACCACTAGATATTTATCCATTTCATTTATCATTTATAATTTAATTAGCTTATCTTTCTTATTTTAAATAAATCATTTAATTTAAGTTTAGTGTAAGGGTTTAATTAATTAGAACCTTAATATTTAAATACACTTATATGCTTACAATCATTAATAATAGCATAGATTAATTTTTAAATAATAAATATGTAATTTTTATATATTAATGTTTTTAAATAACATTGATTTTAACCCTTTTAAATATAGTAAAACCCTAGAAAACCTATTTGAAACCCATAAAACCCTATTGAAACCCTACTTAAACCCATCAGAAATTCATGAAAATCCTTTAAAACCCTTTCTAAACCCTATCTCTAACCCATTATAACTCATCTAAACCCTTAACATTAACCAACTCTTATAAACAACACATGAATTAAAGAAACCCTAGGCTGAATACCCATAATTCTTGAATGCAAAATAGGAAATTCTCATTAAATAAGTAATTAGGGTAAACCCTAACATGAACATATGTCCTGCTTCATCCTTCATACCTAATAACATTTTCAAAATAGTTAATCAAATTAGCACAACTGATCAACAGTGATCTAAAAGAGGTTTAGAATTCACCAATAAATATTTTAATTTTTCAGATCATCAATTGGAAGATGTAAATCTTCCCGACAACGCAGATCTAGCACTAAGGCAACCTTTAATTTCTCAAACCCTTACACCAATTAAAAGTGATTCTCATCACTAACAACCCTTGTAAATACCATGTTCACCTTTTTGTGGCTCCATTTTGTGCAAGCCGAGGAGTCCTCGAGCTTGAGGAGCCTTAGAAGTACCTACATATCAATTTTCGTATTTTTTAGACTCCGTTTAAGCCCTCAAATAAGCCCTGGAACCTAATTTTTAACTAGGCCGGACACTAGGTCTGGACAGGGCCAAAGCTAGTCAAAAACTATAAAAGGAGCTAGAGAGCTCATTTTTGGGGTTAGATTGTAATTGAAACGAACTTGTAAGAGCTTTTTGAAAGTAATCTAAGAACTCCATTGCTTCTCACTCTTTGTCTTGCCGTGTGTGCGCGTGTGTGTGCATGTGTGTGCATGTTTGTGTGCTTCTCACTCACGCACTTGTGCCGCCACTTGCTCGAGGTCTTCATACCATCCTCACGTCTTCCTGGATTGACATTAAAGGAGGTGCTTCTCATCACTTAGCTACACCAAATTTTGGCGCCGTTGCCGGGGATCGAACTTTGAGGACGAGCGTGTGATGGTAAGGCGTAGAGTTGACGCATTGGAGTTGTAGGTATTTTCTTCACTTTCATCTATTTTCTTATTTTTTCTTCACCACCTTCATCACCATCATCATCATCACCGTCTTCCACCTCCATCTCCATCATCGCGAAAAATTCTGTTTTTTGATTATATCACCCTCCACCTCATTCCCCTCATTTCACTTGTGAGAGAGAGCGAGAGAGCGATATTGCGTGTGTGGTTTTTTGCATGTTTCTTGAGCATTTTGCAGGTTCTTGCTGAATCATCATCCCCAGCTCTCTGCGTAGGTACGAAATTTGTCGAATCTGTCTCGCAGTCGCCAGCCTCTATCGATCGCGATCGACAGAAAATTCGATCATTTGGTAAAACAAAGTTCACCACTAGCACAAGCATGATGAGCACATCCCAAATCACCTAAAACAATAGAAAAATTCTGTGTCTTTCTGTCAATCGCGACCGACAGCCTCTATCAATCGCGACCGACAGACCTTGTCAATCGCGATTGACACTGTCGATCACGATCGACAGACTTCACGATCGACAGACTGCCACGTAGGACCCTGTCAATCGCGATTGACACCGTCAATCGCGATCGACAGCCATGACCGACACCTCTATCAGTCGCGATTGACACCGTCAGTCGCGATTGACAATGTCAATCGCGATTGATTGAAATTCAACGATTGATTGACTTTTGCGCGTAGCCTCGTGTCCATCACGACTGATAGGCCCCCGATTGACTGAAATTTCGACGAAAAATCTGGAAAACGTGTCAATCGCGATTGATACCGTCGATCGCGATTGACAGCCACGATCGACTCTGTCGATCGCGATTGATACCGTCGATCGCGATTGACACTGTCTATCGCGACTGACAGGCCCGACGGACACCTCTGTCAATCGCGATTGACAGACCTGTTGATCGCGATTGACAGGCTTTTTCGGCCAAAAATTAGGGTTTGCTTTTGTTCAAAATTGGGATAATTTTGGGGCAACATAGTCAATCTATTAGCATTTTTGGAGGTTCCTACACTTGTGAATTGGGAGAAAATCCTAGGATCTGTCAGCCAGATTGAATCCTGTCTTAACCTTAGTACCCTGAACGGTCATAACTTTCTCATACAAAATCCGTTTGCCGTGATTTTTGTTTTGTTGGAAAGCTCGTGGGTATTTTGAAAGTGACCATACCCAAGGGGGAACAAAATTCAGGGATCTCTAGAGTTGTGTCCAAAAAGTCATAGTGCAAATTGTGAAGTGTTACATGAATGAAAGTGATTGGTTCTATCTTTTGAATCTAAGTTTTGAGCTAACAGTGGGCCTTTTACAGATCTATTGAGAGCATCGGAAGGCGTTCTAAGCAAGTGTAAGTGAAAGCTTGGGAACACACGTCCTGAGCATACTAGGGCATCAACACAAGGAAGGAACTCAAGGTTGGAATACTCTCAACTCCCTCGGTCATTTTCTAGCTCAGGTTAAGTACGAATAGTGTTAGCAGTAAGTCAGGGCGACGATAGGCAGGTATCAAGTTGAAGACTACCTAAAAACTCAAGTTCAAGCTAAAAACCTAATCTCTGTACTGTCGATAACATAAAGGAAAAGAACCTAACGTGGAACGATCAATTCCAAGTACGGAAAATACTCAAGTATTCCTGACGATGCAACACCAGACAAGATCATAAACATAATAACGCACTAAAAACGAATCAAGTAACTGAGACCAATTGATCGGCAACGAAGTTGTACTCTGGGAAAAAATCGGGCTACTTAACTAGGCATATGAACCTTAGATCAGGGCGACATCTAGTAAGGGAGAGACAGAGCCTTAGGTCTTCAGAGGCTAGTGTCAACCACACCGCCAGGTCGTGGGCCCAGCAGTTGAGTCACCACTCATACTACCCAAGTTCTGAGACTAGTGAATCCGAGATGTCTCAAGGTATGGAGAGACCTACAGGTAGTACAGGAATGCCATACTTGCATAGGGTAGAAGGCCCTTACAAAACACAGTTGGAATACCTTAGGACCAACCGATTAGGTGCTAGCATCTATGAGGACGGCCTAGGAAGATCTGTGGTACAGATTAGGAATCCTGATCAATCCATCGGATTAGAGCACCCAGCTGTCAAGTTTGAAAATGGAGCATACTCGGACAAAGAAGGAACCATATACGTAGTCACCAATCACCCAGATAGGACGGACGAATTTGGAAATGTGATCCCCGAAGCAGACTTAGGTGACCTGGAGCAAGGAAACATGGGTGCAAAACCTAGAACCCCTTGAGGTAAATCGGTTCTCACTAGGATTATCACACCGGAGTGGATTCCCCAGGATAATAAGAGCATAGATTTGCTCCTCAATCGAGAAACCGATGAAGCCTTTTGGAGGTACAAACCTGATCGGCCAATTGATATAGGGACAATCATGGTCTATGAGTTTAAGGATCCTAATAGCCCAGATAAAGTGACCTACTTAGATCACGCTTCGGAGAGGATCTTTGTAGTGACAAAAAATGATAGGCATGCTTACACTTGGAAGGGTGAATTTGTTTTCCCCCAACCAAGATCGAATGTATCCTATGGTCACCCTGGAGCTGGAACATCCCAAGCTCATGAAATGCAAAGAGACAAACATAGAGCTAGGCCAGAAGTAAGCTTTGCCATCCCAGGGGGCAGAGAAAGAATGAGAAGGGAAACAGAAACAAACAGAGTAGAGCCTGAGATACTTAGAGCTCACAGGAATCAAAGAAATGCGGATGAGTTCCCTCTACCACGACCTAGAGAGCACACACGGATCTTGAGACCGACTCAGTTAGTTAAGTCCATGAAGAACTACTTCGATGGCATTGGAGATCCATACGATCATGTGGCTGAGTTTAGGCAAGTCTTGAGAGCTGAACAAGTGGAGGATCTATTCACGCAGTACAATGCCTTTGGTCTGACCCTTAGGAACACTGCCCTGACATGGTTTCAGCCACTAAATGAGAGGCAGTTCAGGAGCATAGACCAACTCCTAGAGGCTTTCATTATCGAATTCTCTAAGAGTGGCATAAGGCATAATACCTCCTCGTTGATTCACAGCTTCAAGCAAACCCCTCAAGAAATTGTGAGACTTGCAGGAAGAAGATTTAGGAAATACTTAGAAAGATGCCCTGTTTCAGAGCTACCCACACCAGCCAAGCAAGTGGCTTTATTCTTGGATGGATTGCTAAGTACCAAATTGAGATCTTATGTGTACTTGAAGGACCCTAGGACCATAGAAGATTGTGTACGCATGTGCATTGATATTGAGGATAACCTAGGGGAGGAGTTAGAGCTTTCCAAGATATACAAAGATTCGGATAGTGCCTCTAACCTCTCTTCCACGCAATCCACATCAATCGAGGAGCTTGCAGAGAAAGTAGCTCAGAAATTAGGTGTCACTAACAAACAAATCCCAAGGTTTGCCCCTGTGAAACGGTGCTATACTTGTGGTGGCGACCACATGGCGAATGCATGTCCCATTATGGCTCAACCCCAAGTTAATCCTGGTAGCCAGTACTGCACTATAGAACGAAGGTACACCAATCACACCGCGCAAGATTGCCCCTACAATAAGAAAACAGTTAGGCAGACGTACCCAAAGCCATACCCTCATCAAGGAAGATACCAGAACCAGTACCCACCTCAGCAGTATGCTAGGCCTCAACAAACCTACCAACCCTACCAAAACCAACAAAGGCCTCAGCCTGTGCTAGCACAACAACCCCCTGCCCCAGCTAATGTAATCCCAGTAAAATATGCAGCAGCAGAAGAAAACCTGAATAGAGCTATAGTCCTTGTAACACCACTGCTCTCAGAAAGTGATCCTAGTGACCATAGTTTCGACTCTACACATGTTGATAGCCCCCAAGCTTACTACATGCAATCTCCCAAACATGGTGAGTCCTACTATAGCGAAGAGCCAAATGAACCTAGTTGGGAATCAGATTACACAAATGTCATGTATGCAAACCCCAACCCTAGACCTCAACCTAGGTAGGTCAGACCCCCATTCCCTAGAGGACCATGCTACAGATGTCAGGGAGATCACCTCATTCGTGATTGTCCCTTACCTCCACCTACACAATCCCAGTCAGTGATGATCCATGGCTTTTGCCAAGAATGTGGAAAGGAGCATCTCTTACGAGATTGCCCAAAGAACCCCAATAATATGCCAAAAATCACTCCGATCAACGTTGTTGGATTAGTGGTAGACTCCATAGGGAGTGTGACGTCCACTGCACCAGTACAGGTAGTCACTAGAGCCCAAGCATTGCAGCAAAACCAAGCCGTAGGTCAGGAAAAGAGCCCAGAAGCTAGTGAAACGGAGAGCATAACCAAGAAAAGGACTAGAGCCTGGAGAGATAGCCATGAAAGAATGAAAAGACAATGGGCAAAGAAAATGAACGAATTAGAAGAAAGCATAAGAGAAACAAAAGCCAGAGTTGTGGAGCTCACCTCTCAACCGGACTCTCACAGGTCACCCCCGCCTCAATCCATATCACCTCCTCCGCCACCCTCCATACCATCTCCATCCGACCCACCACCATCCAACCCGCCTCACCTAAATCCACCACCCCCAAGAGTAGGATCAGTCCTAGCAGATCCCACTCCCGAGGACCTTAATATGATACTTAAAGCCTATCAGGCCAGAATCCAAGAAGGGCCAAACGTAACTGATCATGAAAAGTGTTACCCGAGAGCAGAACTAGAACTAGAACGAACCAAAATTTGTGCTAAGATGGTAGAATTGGCTGAGACCATGTTTGAAGCCAGTCGCCTCTTTAACATCTCTAGTTCAGCGAAGACACAGTTGCACTTTGATGGACTGTTAGAGAGAATAGAAAAGCTGATTGCACAATCAGAAAAGGAACCCACCTCTCAACTAAAGGACAAGGCAAGTGAAAGAGCAAGTCTTCCTGCCTAGAAGGCCTATGTGCCTGAAGCCTATGTGCCTAACTCTACGGAGTCAGACACATCTTCTTCTATGAATCGATTCACTCCAGAATTTCTACGACAGATTCAAGAAGACAAATGGGCTAAAGAGAGTGAAGTCCCTCCTCCTATTGAACTTGTGGATGATGCTCACGATCAATTCCCACCAGACATCCCATCCATTTATGAGGAGCAGGAGAGCACCCACTCTCAGGAAAGACTAGACTTTGAGTCTAACTCTCTACAACAGTTACCCCACTTCACAGGCCCATGGGAAACTAAGTCTACTTGTATGAGAGCCCCCACGGTCATGGTACGAAATGAGGACTCAGTCATACCTAGGAACACAGAGGTAGTGAAAAACACTAAAGTGCAGTGCAATCTCAAGTTGGAAGAGCTACTCAAGGTTAGACCTGAATTATGGAAACATGTAGCTAATCACGTGCCCGAGATAGCAAAACCTCGTTCCCAGGAAGGATCACATAGGACAGTGCCAGAAATACCCCTGGATAAGATAGGAGATATGTGTGAAGGTGAAGAAGGGAACACCTATCTTCCCATTACCTACTAGGAATACACCACCAAGGCAATTTTGGACTCAGGTGCAGGAGTTGCAATTGCCACCACTTCCCTATGGAAGCGTTGGGGCAAGCCAGCACTCAGGCCAACGAGAATGAAATTGCAAATGGCCGATGGTCACATAGAGAGACCCTTAGGATTGCTAGAAGGAATAACTCTCACCACCTGTGGTGTCGAGTTCGAGCATACCTTTGCCATATGTGACTTCAGCAAGAACCATGCCTATGAAATGATCTTGGGACGACCTTTTATGCGACAGTTGCAAGTGGTACAGGATTGGGGAACCAATTCTTTGTACCTGCAACACTTGGGCGTTACGACCAAAGTGAATCTCAAGGATTACTCTCATAGAGATGTACCTCCCATCCAATGGAATCCCATCCATAGAGCCAAAGATGGTACGGAATCGGTGCATTCCATAGGGTCAGGATCCTCGTGGATGCATGAAGACACCCACTTATGGATGTGCAAAGTAGCAGTAGAAGAGGAGAAAAGAGAAAAGGCCAGAGATATAGGTGCAAAAGAAAACCATAGATCAATTCAAGACCCAGCCTATGCACCTGTAATCTTTCCTGATGAGGAATTTGAACCCCACGGTTGGGCAGAAATCTTAGCAACAATGGATGTAGCCATCAACGAGGAACAATGGACACCTCATTGTGATGAGGATGGCTATGACATTTTGGTCTTCTCCATAGAACCAATCATGGGAGAGGTAGTTCTAGAAGAATGCGAACCTAGCCCTGATGCATTTGAGGATGCAAGTGACTCTGATCTAGAGTCAATAATTATGGACCCACCATTTGCATCAGATGAAGAATACTTCCATGAAGTAGAATTTCAACCCCAGAGGCACAGAGAGCTTACAAATGATGTAAGATTAGCAACACATGTGACCCCGAAGGAAGAAGGGAAGAAACGAAAGAAGAGAGAAGTCTCACCAGAAGAGGAAGTATCTTTGTTTGAGGTCCCGGAAAATTTTAAGAAGTATGAGATAGACGACAGGAGAGTCATGATAAGGATGCCTAAACGAGAGGCGCAATCAGGGGAGGCCTATGATAACAAAGAAACCACCAAGAAAATAGTAGTAGCCTTAGAAGAAGAAGAGGAGAGATGCACATACATAGGCCATGACCTAACAGAGGAAGAAGAGCATGCGTTAATAGCCTTGCTAAAAGAATACAGAGATGTATTCGCTTGGAGTTACAAGGATTTGAAGGGTGTTGACCCAGACATATGCTCTCACACCATCCCCATGACTTCAGATGCCAAACCCTCTAAGCACAAACCCTATACATATAACGAGAATTACGCTGCTAAGATCAAAGAGGAGATAGATAGACTGGTTGAAGCTGGATTTATCTATGAAATTGAGCACACTGAGTGGGTATCCCCCATAGTAGTGGTGCCCAAGAAGAATGGTAAGCTGCGTGTATGCATTAACTTGAAGAAGGTCAATGCAGCCACAATCCGAGATAACTATCCACTTCCCATCACAGAACATCTCTTAGAAAGAGTAGCAGGCAAGGAAGTGTACAGCTTCCTTGATGGATTTTCGGGCTACAATCAAGTGGCCATTGCACCAGAAGATCAGCATAAAACGGTCTTTGCCACAGAGTGGGGCATATTTGCCTTTAGGGTAATGCCATTTGGGCTTACCAATGCGCCAGCAACCTTCCAGAGGCTGATGTGCCATGTATTTAAGGAGTTCTTGAGAAAGAATTTAGAAGTCTATGTTGATGATCTTTGTGCTCATTCCAACATTAGACAAACCCATATTCCCGAACTCATACAAATCTTTGACAAGTGTAGAGAATATCAGGTCTGCCTGAACCCCGAAAAATGCGTTTTCATGGTCAGGCAAGGCAAGATTCTAGGGCATATAGTGTCAAAGAATGGCATATCTACTGAT
Source organism: Ceratopteris richardii (assembly GCA_020310875.1). Classification (NCBI taxonomy): domain Eukaryota; kingdom Viridiplantae; phylum Streptophyta; class Polypodiopsida; order Polypodiales; family Pteridaceae; genus Ceratopteris; species Ceratopteris richardii. The sequence goes on from CM035420.1 coordinate 111,031,643, forward strand.
GAAGAGAAAGTGAGAGCCATAGCAGAGCTACCTAGGCCAAGGAATGTCAAGGAAGTACAAGCTTTCATGGGGCATTGTGGCTACTACCGTCAGTTCATTCACATGTATGCTGTCATTGCAAAGCCCATGTATGGACTTCTGACTAGCTTTGAGTGGACGGATGAATGTGAGAATTCCTTCCAGGAGCTTAAACGAAGATTATGTTCAGCACCGATCTTGACCACACCAGATTGGAACAAGCCATTCCATGTTCACGTGGATGCATCCAATTATGCTATTGGATGTGTACTCGTACAACCTACGGGTGAAGGTAATATGGATCTTCCAATTGCCTATGCCAGTAGACAATTGAATGCAGCTGAACGAAATTACACCACTACAGAGAGAGAAGGATTAGGCATGGTATATGCAGTCAAGAAATTTAGACACTATTTGCTTGCAAATAAGTTTAAATTTTTTACTGATCATCAGGCATTGTTATACCTCGTAAACAAGCCATGCAATACAGGAAGATTAGTAAGATGGTTTCTCTTACTAATGGAATATGACATTGAGGTAGTGGTGAGAAAAGGAAGAACTCATTTGAGGGCGGATCATCTCTCTAGGCTCACATTCGGAGAAGCCCCACAAGGAGTATCAGATGATCTTCCTGATGCTTACTTGTTTAATTTGGAAGTGGTGCCGCAGTGGGCTAAGCCATTGGTGCCAGTATTGACATACGGCCTAACCATCCAGTAATAACCACACAAGATCGAGAAGTAATAAAAGCCCAAAAGTACCACATCATGGCGGGAAGTATGTACAAGCACACACATCAAGGAATCTTGGCTTGTTGTGTAGAAGAGGACGAGTATGCGAAGTGGTTGCAATTAGCACATGTAGGTGCATTAGAGCAACACTACTCAAAACAACGAACCCTACAGACACTCAGGAGACTCGGTGTGCATTGGCCGACTATGGAAGCTGATGTCCAAAAGTTGTGCAAGGAATGCACAATCTGTCGCACTAAACCACCTGTGGAACATGCCACTCTGTATCAAGTGTCCATAGTGCCAGACTAGAGTGAACCACTCGTATCCTTCCTGAGGACGAAAACATTCCCTCCAGATATGACCTTGGCTAGGAAAAGGAGTTTAGAACAAGAAGCCCAGGATTACTCACTCATTGGTGATAATCTATATAAGCGTGGTAAAGATGGTTACCTAAGGCTATGTGTCCATGAAAGTGAATATCTCAAGATCTTGGACACTGCTCACCAAGGTGTAGCAGGAGGACACTTTGGACCAGATCGGGTGATCAAGGCAATACTATTTGCAGGCTTCTGGTGGCCGACCCTTCACATGGATGCACATACTTATGTGAAACGGTGTGATGTCTGTCAGCGAACTCAGTATCCTATACGTAAAGATGAGATGCCACTGAAACCTATGATGGGTGGACGTGCATTCTCCAAGTGGGGAATAGACTTCGTAGGTGCTATTAATCCCCCAGCTAAGAATTCCCATGCAGAATATATCATTGTTGCAATAGACTATCTAACAAAATGGGTAGAGGTAAAAGCCACAACGAAGAACGATGCTCAAACAACAGCCAAGTTTTTATTTGAGAATGTGTTCACTAGATACGGACTACCTATAGAGCTAGTCAGTGATAGAGGCACTCACTTCTTAAATGAAGTTATTGAAAATCTACTCCACGAATTCTTGGTAGTTCATAAGAAGTCTGCCCCCTATCACCCTCAAGCAAATGGCCAGGCTGAGAACACCAACAAGATCTTGTGCAATGTACTGACGAAATTAGTGAACACTAAACGCTCTGATTGGGACAAACAGCTACACCATGCTGTTTGGGCATACCGAGTCGCCTACAAAACAGTACTCCAAGCCACCCCCTTTCAGATGGTATTTGGCCAAAACGCGGTGCTACCCTTGGACTTCTTAATACCTACACTGAAGGTAGCACGAGCACGAATGGACGGGTCATGAACTCTCCTCTAGACTTTTTGACCTTGAACGATTAGGAGAAACAAGACTGAGAGCAGCTGCAGGGATATATGCAGCAAAGAAACGACAGAAGGCATACTTTGATGCCCATGTGAAGGATAAGGGCTTGAAAGTAGGAGATCTAGTTTTAGTCTACACATTGAAACAACATGCAAGGAAGCTAGAAAAGAGAGGCTACGGACCTATGATCATCAATAGGATCTCAACAAGTGGAGCAGTGCAACTAGCCACATTAGAAGGCGATGTTCTCCCAAGTTATATCAGCGGATGCAGAGTCAAGTTGTATCAGGAACCCCTCACGGAGGAAATGCTAAGCCGACTCAACACTGCTAAGAAACGCAAAGAGGATGAAAAACGAATTCGAGAAGAAGCTCAAGCGGAAGCCCTAGAGCGCATAAGGAGAATGAAATTAAGAAGACAAGGTAGAGAGCACCCTAGGCAAGATGCATATGCAGATCAAGGATATGACGTAGCTATGTGTGAAGTTTCAGGTGTGAGCTCACATAGGATAACTGATCGACGTCCTTTCATAACCGTAGATATAGGACAAGGAAAGAGTGCAAGGACTGTAAGAGCCTTGATTGACTCAGGTGCAGCCACTAGTGCTGTTAAATCGTCTTACTGTCAAGAGTTGCAGTTAACTGTCAATCCTGTGGAAGCATATCTCATAGGATTGGGAGGCGTGGAAACCCCTTGCATGGGCAAGGTGGAACTTCCCCTCTATATTCATGATGAGGCAATGACAGTTAAAGTGCTAGTATGCCAAGACGAGGACCTCATGGAACCCCTTGTCTTGGGTCAAGACTGGATCTATTACCAAGCAGTCAACTTAAGCCTAAGAAGTGGACTTCTTCAGGTATGGGTCAATCATAGTCGAATTACAGTAGAGTTAGATAATGGAGCACTCAAGGAACTAGGAAAGGTACACACTCCTGGTCCTTCCAGGAGTACACATGAAGATGACCATGCTGTTCTTGTCCAAAACTATGTGTTGCAGAGGAATGACGTTCGCAAAAATGGAGTCAGGGATGCGACGGAACTCCCTTCTTTTCCAAAGGCCAGAGAGAAGCAGCAACAAAAGGTGGATCAACGGCAGAAGAAGCAGGGTACTACCTATGTCGGAGATCAAAAGCACCTGCGCAGCAAAGTGTCTCAGCTAGTGAAACAAGTGTGGGTGCGGAAAGGCGAACACCCGGTTGCACTCAAGTCAACCACACGAGCAAAGCCTCTTATTAGTAACCAACAACACGACACCAATAAGAAGTCTTTCAGAAGTTTTTCGACTAACATGAAGTCTATTTGGGTGCCCAAGAAGTCGATGAAGGCTAGCCCACAATCAAGAAAAATTTGGGTGCCTAAGGCTTGTTTGCGGGCTCAAATAGCTACACCAAGGCTACACCCTTTACAGCGTGATCCATTCACTCACACCGCCGATATCCACTCGTTTTCAACACTCAGGAACACACCAAGGCCCATGAGCACGAACAGAATCATTTGTAAATGGGTCCCTAAAAAGTCTCATTTTCAAGCCGACACACCCATAAAGCTCTCGAGAGTCTCTACGAAACCAAGAGCAAAACCCATCCACTACATTTGGCAGCCTAAGACTTGTAACAAACCCCCGGACCCCAATTGTAAATCCATGATAACCTACTCACCCCATCACTATCACACTACATCATTCCACTTAGCTCTTAGGTGTACTGAACTCCTAACCACACACACACTCACACCAAGCACTTACTAACCCATTAATCTCTCCCAACCCTCGTGTTAATGTTGTAATGGGAGCAACAACGGTTCTCTCTTGTCCTGTACAATGTTAACACTAGTTTCTATATTCTCACAGAGACAGGAAGCAAGAAGTAACATGGCAGATATGGTAGGAACTAGCGCCCAGGCAGGCACAAGCCCCCAAGTTGTGGACATTGAAAGCCTTCCGGTTGAGGAGGAATTAAAGGAACGACCAGCGGCATTGAGGGCATTACATGCCATACCAGTTCAGAACCCTCCACAGGGTCACACAATGCCGGTGGGCAAAACCTCACACTAGTTCAGTGATGTTGCGGGACCTCTCGGTGAAGGCACATACATGTGGGAGTCCGAGGTAGAATTCAATGGACGTTGGGGCAGATACCACTTCTTTACCAGAGAATTTGAAAAGCTACAAAATAATGAAGGACTGAAGCCGATATGGAAGAAGGCTGCGCTCTATGATTATTTTAAGTTCCAACTACCAAAGCCCGATTTTCTAAGGTGCTCATACTTGATTAGCACCCTCACTCCAAGCAAAGACAAAAAAGGATACAACTCCTTTGTACTCCCATCACTCACAAGGGGCAATGAGCTGAAGCGTTTCTGCTTGACTATCAACTTGGTGAGAGAAGCTCTCGACATGAACGGTATGCACATTCCTACGGAGAAAGAGACTATGGTCCCCGATAATATGAAGAACAGGAATCTGACAAAGTTAAAGGACATGGTCGTGATGACTCCTAGGATCGCCATTCATTTACGGATGGTCATGCAACATTTCGCATTCCCCGCGCAAGACAGGTTCACAATGCCTCCCAAGAAGATCTGGTTTAGCCTCTACTTAGCGGATGCCTTTGATTTGACAATCAATATGCCCCACTGGATTATAGACCAGATTCATATGGCTCATCAAAGATGGTATAAGAAGCAAAAATCTGTACTCTACGGATGTTGTGCGCTTACCAGAATTGCATATAGATGTCTCGCCTATGATGTACCGGTGCAAAGGGCACTCATTTGGTCCAGAGCACAGGAGTTTCAACGCAGATTGTCAGCCGTAGGACCTCCCTCAAAGAAGATGAGAGGCACCGTACAGATGCCTTGTGCACAAGCCCGCGGTGCAACCCTAACACCAGAAACAATTCCAAGGCTTCCTCGAAGAGTGCAACCATTTACTATCAGGTTACCCAGGCACAGCACAGATGGCCCTAACCTTGTCTTTCCACCAGTGCCTACTGATCTAGAATTTCCTCACGGATTTACTTTGGAAGATCTAACGGATGAAGAAGTGGCTAGAATTATTGAAGTTGTTAATGCGGAAGTCGAGGCAGAGCAGGGTAGTGGACAACAAGCGGCTACACAACAACCCCAGACAAGACAACCAGAAGTGGTAGAAGTGGAAAATGAAGAAGAAGGAGACCACGGGGACGAACAGGAAGGATTTTCTGATGAAGGGACGCATGACTATGAGCAAGAAGTTATGCAGGAGCTAGAGGGTGCCCCAGCATATACAAAAGAGTTGAAAAAGCTCTACGATACCATCAACAGGGTCCAACAACAACATAAGTTATCCCTTGCAGCAGGAAAGGCTATCATGCACCAAATCCTTGAGGAGGAGGGAGTTGACGAACAGTATCGTGCCACACTAGATATGATCTCTGATGCCCTAGGAGTACCTGAGGCAGTGTAGACGGCCCTGGCACAATCACGTAGAATGGAAAGAAGATACGGAAGACATCCACCACGAGCAGGGAAACAAATGAATGTATTAGGATCAGGACCACAAGGCACCCCCACAACCACAGGCACTGCACACACCGCTCACGACACCGAGGAAGCCCGTATATCAAGTGCACTCCCATCACCTCCCTTACCACCTTCGCCTCCCTCTCCACCACATTCACCTCCCATTACCAATGTAACAACCACCGTTATCGCCTCCGAACCCACCGCCATGACTGAAGCACAAACCGCCAATCATCCCACACACCCTCTCAACACCTCCTGTGTATACACCTCCACTAACACTGTAACCCTAACGGTAGCTACTGACATCCCCATTCCCCCACTCACAAGTTCGGGCAGTTCACATCCACAACTGCACACACCACTGTACACATTCACCACAACCACTGCACCCACAATTCCACTATTCACAATCACTCCCACTACTGCTTCCACCATGGATTTCATGGACATATCACCCTCCACTGCACCTCTCCCTCCTCCAATACCACCACAATCTCCCATTCCCCCACCACCCACTTCACCATTTTCCAGCACCGCATTCACACTTCCCTTCCCCTTTTCCTTCCCCTCTGCACTTAACACCCTCCCTGCATCCACCCCCATTAATAATGTATTTAATAATATGTATCAGTGCATGTCTCAGTTACAACAACACTATCAGCACCTTGATGCTCAGCATACAAGCTTGTTCAGGAGACATGAGGAGTTACAAGGAAGATTCATTGATTTAGAGAAAGAAAAGCATCAATTACATCAGCAGTTTAGTGCATTGCAAGAACAACATGAGCAACTAGTGGCAAATCCACCGCAGCCAGATGCAGAAGAAAGACAACATATGGATGATTTGCTACACTCACAAATCACAGAGAACCTCAAGCTTCGCCGCAACATGGCTCTATTACGGAAGCATATGTCTGCAGCCCTAGAAGAAAATAGACGGCTTCAGACACAAAACGAAGAGAACTTGGAGTTAGCAATGGAAGGTTCCCCACAAGAAATTGACCCGGAGAGATTTAAGGCTATTCCCTCGGACAATATGCAGATCATATTGGAAACCCATGTTGATCTCCTCGAAGCCCATGCAGCCTTAGAAAAGGAAAGAGACGAACTACGAAGGCAATTGGCAGCTCAACCAGCACCACCCAAAGAAGCCCCAACCACAGCTGACACGACTGACAAAGTAGCAGCGCTCAAAGCACAACTTGAAGAACTACAAAAGAAAGTGCTTGTGTATGAACGCCAACCCTCCCCCTTGGTAGAACCAGAACCTGAAGACCTAGTACCAATCGAAGTAGAGGAAACCTTTGAGGACCCGTACGTTCCGATGCCAGCACCTGGGGGCAAGCGAACAGATGAGGGCATGGACACCCTGGAAATAGAGGCTCCAGAATGGATGCAGAAATTGGAAAAAGTGGCCACAACTCATGATGATAGGGTGGCAGTCCAGATCGCATCGATGTCACGCTTAGAAGAGGTGGTCATAAAATCGGACTATTTTAGGAATCTCTCTCATCACAGGTGGATTGGCACCTCCGATGACTTGTATGTTCCATTTTGCATCTTAATGGCGGACTATAATGCTGAAATCAAGCACCACACCTCACGGGAACCAACCTCTGCCACACAGTTTGCACCAGACGATATCCCAGAAAGTGCCAAGCAGGGAAATATTCGCCAACCGACCTGGAGGATTCGGCTGCTCGAAACCTACCCGGAAATGAACCACACATGGAATAACATGCCCCTGTATATCAAGTACAATCCCTGCTACTGTCCTGTTTTCCGAAGAAGGTCATGGCCAGAATATACAAAGATGGTGCTGACAACCAAAGGCTGCGAGAGGTGGCTCAACTATGTCTACTTGGTGCCACCTAAAGGTCAACCTACCGTAGGGTATATGATATCGACAATTCGGCATTGGGGTGTCAGGTTCAAAAACGTACTAGATGTCATGACACAGATGTGTCTTAAAATTTTTGAACTCATGATAGTCACCTTCCGGACCTTCAAGAATGTTAAGGAAACTCACCTCTCTGCGCTCGGATTTAATGAAGGCAATCAGGATCTGGTTTACGACATGAGCACAACGCCCTCTATTCATGTTGTTTATGCATGGCATGCCCGCATCAAATACCTACCGGCCTGCTTCAAACAGACATTTGAAGAGATGTTTGTCACAGGGTTCTGGGAATATCACTCAGAGATCTTCATTCCCAGGCCCTCACATTTATTACAATTGTTTGCAGTGGAACAAGCTCTCCACTCCGAAAAGTTACGAATGCCACATCCAGAGGTTCCCAGGCCGGTAGATTGGGATGCCCTACTCACAGACTTGGCCAAAGGATTGCGGATTGCCGAACATCACTTAGCGCAAGATGTTGTCGAATACTACATCCAACGACCCTCCCAACAAGGGTCTGTCAGGGACGACAGACGCGAGAGAGGGGGGAGTGTTAGCAGCAGACAAGGGAGTCAACGACGATCTGGCAAGTAGGCCAATAATTTTCTTCATGAAGAAGCAAGCATGAGCATTCACGCAGATCTAGCACTAAGGCAACCTTTAATTTTTCAAACCCTTACACCAATTAAAAGTGATTCTCATCACTAACAACCCTTGTAAATACCATGTTCACCTTTTTGTGGCTCCATTTTGTGCAAGCCGAGGAGTCCTCGAGCTTGAGGAGCCTTAGAAGTACCTACATATCAATTTTCGTATTTTTTAGACTCCGTTTAAGCCCTCAAATAAGCCCTGGAACCTAATTTTTAACTAGGCCGGACACTAGGTCTGGACAGGGCCAAAGCTAGTCAAAAACTATAAAAGGAGCTAGAGAGCTCATTTTTGGGGTTAGATTGTAATTGAAACGAACTTGTAAGAGCTTTTTGAAAGTAATCTAAGAACTCCATTGCTTCTCACTCTTTGTCTTGCCGTGTGTGCACGTGTGTGTGCATGTGTGTGCATGTTTGTGTGCTTCTCACTCACGCACTTGTGCCGCCACTTGCTCGAGGTCTTCATACCATCCTCACGTCTTCCCGGATTGACATTAAAGGAGGTGCTACTCATCACTGAGCTACAAGCCATATTACCTCCTTTGCAGCTTCCACCATACCTTTGTATTCTGCTTCTGTAGATGATAAAGCAACTGTATGTTGCTTCTTAGAACACCATGAAACCAATTTATCTCCTACATAGCACAAATATCCATGTGTTGATCTTCTATCATCCACATTACCTGCCCAATCTGCATCACTGTATATCTTCACTCTTGTATCAGAAGTAAATCCATAGTACAACCCTTCTCTGAGTGTACCCTTGATATACCTAAGTACTCTTTGTCCTGCAATCCAATGTTCCTTTCTAGGACAATGCATAAATTGTGAAAGCACACCAACTCCATATGACAAATCAGGCCTTGTTAATATAGCATAAATCAAGCTACCAACCAAACTTTGATAGAGCTTTATGTCTCTGAATTCTTCTCCTCCAAATCTAGACAATTTATGGTTCACTTCCAATGGTGTAGGTGCAACCCTGCAATCTTCCATTTTAAATTTGGTTAGCAAATTTTTAAAATACCTTTCTTGGGTCACATATACTCCATGTTGAGTATATAAAATCTCCATTCCCAAGAAGAATGACAAGTTCCCCAAATCACTGATTTTGAACTCTTTCTCCATCTGCTTCTTAATCATTTGTATTCCTTTATCATCTGTTCCTGTAAGTATTATGTCATCAACATAAATGCAAACATAAATGAATCCATCTCCACTTGCTTTGACTAGCAAGCTACTATCTGCCTTTGATGCTTGAAATCCAAGTTCCTTCAAGAACTTTACAAGCCTATAATTCCAAGCCCTTGGGGCCTGCTTCAATCCATACAAAGCTCTCTTGAGCTTACACACATAATTTGGACTCACTTGGTCTTTGAACCCATCTGGTTGCTCCATGTACACTTCATCTGAAATATAACCATTCAAAAAAGCATTTTTAACATCTAATTTGTTGGTGCAGACCAATCACCAATTGAAGATTTGAAGGACAAAGAATGGAGATTAGAACAATTCTTGAAGCAAAGAAGGTGGACACATTCACAGGATGAAGGACATGTACACATATGTACATTAGTGAAGACTTAGATCACTTAGACTTTTGATTAGTCATAAGCTTGTATAAATTTGTCTATAAATACTTTGGAAAAATGTCGGGCAGATAGAGAAGAAGAAGGAGAGACTATGTATGAACATAGGAATAGAGAAATGAGATGTAGTAAGTGTCATTAGACATATGAGAAGTGAGTTGAAGTCACTCTCTCATTTCAGTTGTAATCTTCTTCAGAAATCACAGAATTTTTGCGCCCGATATTTCTGAGTCTGCTCCGTCTTTGGTAGATCTTTTGTGAAATCCTTTTGAGGATATCTAAGTCTATAGTTAATCAATCTATGGCTTAAGTTTCAGAGTTTAATTGTAATCAGGTAAGGAGAATTGTTAGTAGGAACATTCATATGTGTTGAGTGTTCACAGTCTCGTGAAACAGGCACAGATTTCGAGTTCAATCAAATGAGTAGTGCTCAGTGCACAGTGTAAAGTTTTACACATATGATAGCTCAAAATCTAAGTTGAGAGATAAGCTATCTACAGCCAAAAGGATTTGGTCAAATGGGTTCAACATTTGGAGAACCAAAGTTAAGAAGTTAGGGGTGTCCAAATCGACTTCTCAGAAGTGCAGATTTAGACATAGCTGACTTGGTAAGTAGATTTTTCAAGATCTACTGAACCTTTTGAAGTAGTTCAACTTCGAGAAGGTGCGCAATCTTTAGGCAACACCTTGTGCAAAGTTTCATAAAAAACTTTACACATTTAGTGAGTCAATGAGCAAGATCTATGCAGCAGACTTTCTGAGGAATTGTCTTCTTCACAGTTTGTTCACGAAACTGATATTTGGTCATTGATTCCTTAAATTGGTGAAGGTTTTGACTTACTCTTGATATAGAGGTGTTCTAAATTCAAGAGTAGGTTGTCCTTTTGGAGATTAACACTCTCCATCAGTGGTATCAGAGCAGGAAACATCAAAATCAAGGAAAGGAGGATCCCGACTGCTGCAGATTCAAGAAATTCAACAATTGAAGAACTAAAAGCTGAAAGCTTGAAGGCAAAACTTGAGAAGGAGACCATACGACATCAAGGAAGTCCAAAAGGAGTATCATTCGAAGTAAAGGTAACCTTATACTTTATAAAGGTTAAAGATTTCAATACACAGGTGGACACAAGATGGGAGATTCTCTTCAAATAGAGAAGTTGGATAGAGAAAACTATCCTGCATGGTCAATGAGGATGGAAGCTCATCTTATGAGCAAAGATTTGATAGCTTACATCACAGGAGAAGAAGAGAAGCCACAGTTCAGAGATCCTAGTGTTCCAACTAGGGAAGAGTTAGCAGATTTGAAGAATTGGATGAAAAGAGATGCTCAAGCTAGGAGCATAATCTATATGGCAGTCAATGATTACTTGCTACCTCACATTAGAGGTCTTGAAAGTGCAAGTGAGATATGGAATGCTTTGGAGGAGCATTTCCAAAACACTACAAAGTCAAGGAAGGCATCCCTATGGGCAGAATTTACAACTTTCAAGAAGAAGGCTTCTCAATCAATTTCAGATTATGTAACAAGGATGAAAGACATTGCAGATGCATTAGGAGCTGTTGATGAAGATATTGAAGAGGATAAATTGGTAAGGCAAATCCTTACAGGTTTGGGAGGTGATGACAAATGGAAGCCATTCATTTTGTCTACAGAATTATCACTTGATCATTTCACTCCTGATTTAAATCAGTTGCTAGGTCATATGCTAACATTTGAGCAGGATGTTAAAGGAGATGGTGACAAAAGTACAGGTCATGCAATGTACTCAAAGGACAAGAAGAAAGCTAACAAAGGAAAGCAACAATCAGGTGAAGATGAAGGCACAACTAGTCAAGACAACTTCCTAAGAGGTAGAGGAGGTGGCAAAGGTAGAGGAAGAGGCAGGAACAACAAAGATGGAGCCAAAGCATGCTGGATTTGTGGTAAGACAAATCATTTAGCAAATGATTGTTGGTATAATAATCAGAGTAATGGTGGATATAATCAGAACTATAAAAGAAGAGGAAGAGGTGGCAGAAATCAAAGAGGTAATTTCAGAGGCAGAGGTAGTAGGGGTTACTTTGGAAGAAATGCAGGTAGAGGTTTCCAAAGTCAACAATATAACAATACCTACTACAATTATGCTTCAGATCAAAAGGAAGATTCAACATTGATAATGAATGCAACTTGTGAAAGGCAGAGTGAAGATCAAAGAGTCTTCTACATTGATTCAGGGTGTAGCAATCACCTGAGTGGTAATATAGCCTTGATGATTGATTTGGAGAATAAGGTATCTAATCATGTTGTTCAAACAGGTGACAACACAAAGCACAATGTGAAGTCAATTGGATCAGTGAAGGCCAATGATGGTAGCACCTTATTGAGTAAGGTCTTGTATGTTCCTACAATTCCTAAGAATTTGATAAGTGTAGGACAAATTGTGGAAAAAGGTTATGAAGTAAGGTTCACTAATGAAGGAGTGTTTGTGGAAGACCCTAGCAATGGGTATAAGCAAATTGTTTCAGGAAAGAAAGAAGGGAGATTGTTCACATTGAAGATTCAAGGTAATATTGGTCATGCCATGTTCACATATGGAGGACATAAGATCTCTGAGTTAGATCTTTGGCACAAGAGGCTTGGACACTTCAATGAAAGAGGTATTAAAGACATGATTAACAATGGTTCAGTGCTTGGTTTGCCTAATGTTGCAGGTCAACATATGACATACAGATGTGAGGCATGTCAATTAGGAAAGGCTCATAAGCAATCCTATTCCAAGCATGGGTTTATGTATTCAGAGAAACTTGAGTTGGTACACACAGATGTGTGGGGACCATCAAAGGACTTCAGTATCAATGGCTCAAGGTATTATGTGATTTATGTTGATGATGCTACCAGATGGATCACTATCTATGTGATCAAAGATAAGTCAGAAGTATTCAATACTTTCAAACACTATCATATGTATGCAGAGAGAATTACAGGACATAAATTGAAGAGACTAAGGTCAGATGGAGGGGGAGAGTATTTCTCTAATGAGTTCAGTGATTACTTGTGGAATGCAGGTATAAAAAGAGAGGTTACTTGCAGGTACTCTCCTGAACAAAATGGTGTAGCAGAAAGAAGAAATAGAACTCTTGTTGAGTTTGCAAGGTCTATGATGAAGGAGAAAAATTGCCCAAATTATTTGTGGGCTCAGGCTGTAAATACAGCTACTTATTTGGTCAATAGGCTACCTTGTAAAGCTTTGCAGGGTATGACACTTTATGAGGCATGGTGGGGTAAGAGACCTACACTAGATCATTGCAAAGTATTTGGATGTTTGGCCTATGCATATGTGCCATCACAATTGAGGCACAAATTGGAACCTAAAGTTGAAAAATATGTGTTTATTGGTTATGATGATAAGCAGATGGGATACAGGTTGTGGAATCCATCCACAAAACATTTTCTTGTATCAAACGATGTTACATTTGATGAGCAAGGTACTTGGTATGCAGGTACTATCAATATAAATACAGATGATGAAGAAATTGTGAGGCAAAGAAAAGGTAAATCGAAGGTTCAGATATTTGATGAGCAAGAGAATAATGAAGTGCAGGTTGAAGTGGAAGATACACCAAGATTTGATCCTGAACATGAAGAACCAGAAACGTCAAGAAGTGGAGAACATAGGAGGTCTACAAGGAACAAATGGCAACCCACAAGGTATAGCTATGATACTTCATTTCTGGCTACCAAAGATTATGCTTACATGATTAAAGCAGATGAAGACCCTTCTACATATGAAGAGGCAAAAGGTAAAGAAAATTGGGAGAAAGCTATGCAGGAAGAATATGATGCATTGATGGAGAATCAAACATGGAATTTGGTTCAAAAACCAAAAAGTCAGAAGATCATTGGATGTAAGTGGGTTTATAAAACAAAAAGATTTGCAGATGGAAGTGTGTCTAGATACAAAGCTAGACTTGTTGTCAAAGGGTTTGCTCAGACATATGGTGTTGACTATGATGAGACTTATAGTCTTGTGGCAAGATGACAACCATCAGGACACTTATAGCAATTGCTCCATGTAAAGGTTGGAAGTTATGTCAACTTGATGTAAAAAATGCTTTTTTGAATGGTTACATTTCAGATGAAGTTTTCATGGAGCAACCTCAAGGATTCAGAGATGGAAGATATCCAGATCATGTGTGCAAGCTCAAGAGAGCTTTGTATGGCTTGAAGCAGACCCCAAGGGCATGGAATAATAGACTTGTAAAGTTCTTGAAAGAACTTGGATTTCAGGTGTCTAAAGCAGATAGTAGCTTGCTTGTGAAAGCAAGTGATAATGGTTTCATATACATGTGCATATATGTTGATGATATAATCCTTACAGGTACAGATGAGGAAGGAATACAAAGACTAAAGAAGCAAATGGAAAAGGAGTTCAAAATAAGTGACTTGGGAGACTTGTCATACTTCTTGGGCATGGAGATTTCATATACTCAACATGGAGTATTTGTGACCCAAGAAAGGTATTTGAAGAACTTGTTAATCAAGTTTAAAATGAATGATTGCAGGGTAGCACCAATGGAGGTGAATCACAAATTGAGTAAATTTGCAGGTGAAGAATTCAAGGACATGAGACAATATTAGAGTTTGGTTGGTAGTCTTATCTATGCTACTTGAACTAGACCTGATTTATCATATGCAGTAGGGGTTTTGTCTCAATTTATGCATTGTCCTAGAAAAGAGCATTGGATTGCAGGACAAAGAGTGTTGAGGTACATTAAGGGTACACTCAAAGAAGGTTTGTATTATGGATTCACATCAGATACAAACATTAAGATCTATAGTGATGCAGATTGGGCAGGTAATCCAGATGACAGAAGGTCAACTTATGGATACATGTGTTATGTGGGAGATAAGTTAATCTCTTGGTGCTCAAAGAAGCAACATACAGTTGCTTTGTCATCCACAGAAGCAGAGTACAAATGCATGGTTGAAGCTGCAAAGGAAGTGATTTGGCTTAAGACTCTCATGAAGAGGTTTGACACTATACAGAGCATACCTATCATTTATGGTGATAACATGAGTTCATTATATCTAGCAGCTAATCCTGTTTTTCATGCCAGGACTAAACACATTGAGATACAGTATCACTTTCTAAGAGAGAAGGTGATGGATAAGGAGATTGAAGTGATACATACTTCAACAAAAGATCAGATAGCTGATATGCTTACAAAGAGCTTGGATGGACCAAAGCTACAGAAGTTTAAAGATATGGCAGGTATAAAGAAGATAAGAGAAACCTCAATTGATGATTGAGGGGGAGCTGTTGGTGCAGACCAATCACCAATTGAAGATTTGAAGGACAAAGAATGGAGATTAGAACAATTCTTGAAGCAAAGAAGGTGGACACATTCACAGGATGAAGGACATGTACACATATGTACATTAGTGAAGACTTAGATCACTTAGACTTTTGATTAGTCATAAGTTTGTATAAATTTGTCTATAAATACTTTGGAAAAATGTCGGGCAGATAGAGAAGAAGAAGGAGAGACTATCTATGAACATAGGAATAGAGAAATGAGATGTAGTAAGTGTCATTAGACATATGAGAAGTGAGTTGAAGTCACTCTCATTTCAGTTGTAATCTTCTTCAGAAATCACAGAATTTTTGCGCCTGATATTTCTGAGTCTGCTCCGTCTGTGGTAGATCATTTGTGAAATCCTTTTGAGGATATCTAAGTCTATAGTTAATCAATCTATGGCTTAAGTTTCAGAGTTTAATTGTAATCAGGTAAGGAGAATTGTTAGTAGGAACATTCATATGTGTTGAGTGTTCACAGTCTCCTGAAATAGGCGCAGATTTCGAGTTCAATCAAATGAGTAGTGCTGAGTGCACAGTGTAAAGTTTTACACATATGATAGCTCAAAATCTAAGTTGAGAGATAAGCTATCTACAGCCAAAAGGATTTGGTCAAATGGGTTCAACATTTGGAGAACCAAAGTTAAGAAGTTAGGGGTGTCCAAATCGACTTTTGAGAAGTGCAGATTAGACATAGCTGACTTGGTAAGTAGATTTTTCAAGATCTACTGAACCTATTGAAGTAATTCGACTTGGAGAAGGTGCACAATCTTTAGGCGACACCTTGTGCAAAGTTTCATAAAAAACTTTACACATTTACTCAGTCAATGAGCAAGATCTATGCAGTAGACTTTCTGAGGAATTGTCTTCTTCACAGTTTGTTCAAGAAACTGATATTTGGTCATTGATTCCTTAAATTGGTGAAGGTTTTGACTTACTCTTGATATAGAGGTGTTCTAAATTCAAGAGTAGGTTGTTCTTTTGGAGGTTAACACTCTCCATCAGTGGTATCAGAGCAGGAAACATCAAAATCAAGGAAAGGAGGATCCCGACTGCTGTAGATTCAAGAAATT
Source organism: Ceratopteris richardii (assembly GCA_020310875.1). Lineage (NCBI taxonomy): Eukaryota > Viridiplantae > Streptophyta > Polypodiopsida > Polypodiales > Pteridaceae > Ceratopteris > Ceratopteris richardii. The sequence continues at coordinate 111,047,695 of CM035420.1, forward strand.
CAACAATTGAAGAACTAAAAGGTGAAAGCTTGAAGGCAAAACTTGAGAAGGAGACCATACGACATCAAGGAAGTCAAAAGGAGTATCATTCAAAGTAAAGGTAACCTTATACTTTATAAAGGTTAAAGATTTCAATACACAGGTGGACACAAGATGGGAGATTCTCTTCAAATAGAGAAGTTGGATAGAGAAAACTATCCTGCATGGTCAATGAGGATGGAAGCTCATCTTATGAGCAAAGATTTGATAGCTTACATCGCAGAGATCCTAGTGTTCCAACTAGGGAAGAGTTAGCAGATTTGAAGAATTGGATGAAAAGAGATGCTCAAGCTAGGAGCATAATCTATATGGCAGTCAATGATTACTTGCTACCTCACATTAGAGGTCTTGAAAGTGCAAGTGAGATATGGAATGCTTTGGAGGAGCATTTCCAAAACACTACAAAGTCAAGGAAGGCATCCCTATGGGCAGAATTTACAACTTTCAAGAAGAAGGCTTCTCAATCAATTTCAGATTATGTAACAAGGATGAAAGACATTGCAAATGCATTAGGAGCTGTTGATGAAGATATTGAAGAGGATAAATTGGTAAGGCAAATCCTTACAGGTTTGAGAGGTGATGACAAATGGAAGCCATTCATTTTGTCTACAGAATTATCACTTGATCATTTCACTCCTGATTTAAATCAGTTGCTAGGTCATATGCTAACATTTGAGCAGGATGTTAAAGGAGATGGTGACAAAAGTACAGGTCATGCAATGTACTCAAAGGACAAGAAGAAAGCTAACAAAGGAAAGCAACAATCAGGTGAAGATGAAGGCACAACTAGTCAAGCCAACTTCCTAAGAGGTAGAGGAGGTGGCAAAGGTAGAGGAAGAGGCAGGAACAACAAAGATGGAGCCAAAGCATGCTGGATTTGTGGTAAGACAAATCATTTAGCAAATGATTGTTGGTATAACAATCAGAGTAATGGTGGATATAATCAGAACTATAAAAGAAGAGGAAGAGGTGGCAGAAATCAAAGAGGTAATTTCAGAGGCAGAGGTAGTAGGGGTTACTTTGGAAGAAATGCAGGTAGAGGTTTCCAAAGTCAACAATATAACAATACCTACTACAATTATGCTTCAGATCAAAAGGAAGATTCAACATTGATAATGAATGCAACTTGTGAAAGGCAGAGTGAAGATCAAAGAGTCTTCTACATTGATTCAGGGTGTAGCAATCACCTGAGTGGTAATATAGCCTTGATGACTGATTTGGAGAATAAGGTATCTAATCATGTTGTTCAAACAGGTGACAACACAAAGCACAATGTGAAGTCAATTGGATCAGTGAAGGCCAAGGATGGTAGCACCTTATTGAGTAAGGTCTTGTATGTTCCTACAATTCCTAAGAATTTGATAAGTGTAGGACAAATTGTGGAAAAAGGTTATGAAGTAAGGTTCACTAATGAAGGAGTGTTTGTGGAAGACCCTAGCAATGGGTATAAGCAAATTGTTTCAGGAAAGAAAGAAGGGAGATTGTTCACATTGAAGATTCAAGGTAATATTGGTCATGCCATGTTCACATATGGAGGACATAAGATCTCTGAGTTAGATCTTTGGCACAAGAGGCTTGGACACTTCAATGAAAGAGGTATTAAAGACATGATTAACAATGGTTCAGTGCTTGGTTTGCCTAATGTTGCAGGTCAACATATGACATACAGATGTGAGGCATGTCAATTAGGAAAGGCTCATAAGCAATCCTATTCCAAGCATGGGTTTATGTATTCAGAGAAACTTGAGTTGGTACACACAGATGTGTGGGGACCATCAAAGGACTTCAGTATCAATGGCTCAAGGTATTATGTGATTTATGTTGATGATGCTACAAGATGGATCACTATCTATGTGATCAAAGATAAGTCAGAAGTATTCAATACTTTCAAACACTATCATATGTATGCAGAGAGAATTACAGGACATAAATTGAAGAGACTAAGGTCAGATGGAGGGGGAGAGTATTTCTCTAATGAGTTCAGTGATTACTTGTGGAATGCAGGTATAAAAAGAGAGGTTACTTGCAGGTACTCTCCTCAACAAAATGGTGTAGCAGAAAGAAGAAATAGAACTCTTGTTGAGTTTGCAAGGTCTATGATGAAGGAGAAAAATTGCCCAAATTATTTGTGGGCTCAGGCTGTAAATACAGCTACTTATTTGGTCAATAGGCTACCTTGTAAAGCTTTGCAGGGTATGACAACTTATGAGGCATAGTGGGGTAAGAGACCTACACTAGATCATTGCAAAGTATTTGGATGTTTGGCCTATGCATATGTGCCATCACAATTGAGGCACAAATTCGAACCTAAAGCTGAAAAATATGTGTTTATTGGTTATGATGATAAGCAGATGGGATACAGGTTGTGGAATCCATCCACAAAACATTTTCTTGTATCAAAAGATGTTACATTTGATGAGCAAGGTACTTGGTATGCAGGTACTATCAATATAAATACAGATGATGAAGAAATTGTGAGGCAAAGAAAAGGTAAATCAAAGGTTCAGATATTTGATGAGCAAGAGAATAATGAAGTGCAGGTTGAAGTGGAAGATACACCAAGATTTGATCATGAACATGAAGAACCAGAAACCTCAAGAAGTGGAGAACTTAGGAGGTCTACAAGGAACAAATGGCAACCCACAAGGTATAGCTATGATACTTCATTTCTGGCTACCAAAGATTATGCTTACATGATTAAAGCAGATGAAGACCCTTCTACATATGAAGAGGCAAAAGGTAAAGAAAATTGGGAGAAAGCTATGTAGGAAGAATATGATGCATTGATGGAGAATCAAACATTGGATTTGGTTCCAAAACCAAATAGTCAGAAGATCATTGGATGTAAGTGGGTTTATAAAACAAAAAGATTTGCAGATGGAAGTGTGTCTAGATACAAAGCTAGACTTGTTGTCAAAGGGTTTGCTCATACATATGGTGTTGACTATGATGAGACTTATAGTCCTGTGGCGAAGATGACAACCATCAGGACACTTATAGTAATTGCTGCATGTAAAGGTTGGAAGTTATGTCAACTTGATGTAAAAAATGCTTTTTTTGAATGGTTACATTTCAGATGAAGTTTTCATGGAGCAACCTCAAGGATTCAGAGATGGAAGATATCCAGATCATGTGTGCAAGCTCAAGAGAGCTTTGTATGGCTTGAAGCAGGCCCCAAGGGCATGGAATTATAGACTTGTAAAGTTCTTGAAAGAACTTGGATTTCAGGTGTCTAAAGCAGATAGTAGCTTGCTTGTCAAAGCAAGTGATAATGGTTTCATATACATGTGCATATATGTTGATGATATAATCCTTACAGGTACAGATGAGGAAGGAATACAAAGAATAAAGATGAAAATGGAAAAGGAGTTCAAAATAAGTGACTTGGGAGACTTGTCATACTTCTTGGGCATGGAGATTACATATACTCAACATGGAGTATTTGTGACCCAAGAAAGGTATTTGAAGAACTTGTTAATCAAGTTTAAAATGAATGATTGCAGGGTAGCACCTACACCAATGGAGGTGAATCACAAATTGAGTAAATTTGGAGGTGAAGAATTCAAGGACATGACACAATATCAGAGTTTGGTTGGTAGTCTTCTCTATGCTACTTTAACTAGACCTGATTTATCATATGCAGTAGGGGTTTTGTCTCAATTTATGCATTGTCCTAGAAAAGAGCATTGGATTGCAGGACAAAGAGTGTTGAGGTACATTAAGGGTACACTCAAAGAAGGTTTGTATTATGGATTCACATCAGATACAAACATTAAGATCTATAGTGATGTAGATTGGGCAGGTAATCCAGATGACAGAAGGTCAACTTATGGATACATGTGTTATGTGGGAGATAAGTTAATCTCTTGGTGCTCAAAGAAGCAATATACAATTGCTTTGCCATCCACAGAAGCAGAGTACAAATGCATGGTTGAAGCTGCAAAGGAAGTGATTTGGCTTAAGACTCTCATGAAGAGTTTTGACACTATACAGAGCATACCTATCATTTATGGTGATAACATGAGTTCATTATATCTAGCAGCTAATCCTGTTTTTCATGCCAGGACTAAACACATTGAGATACAATATCACTTTCTAAGAGAGAAGGTGATGGATAAGGAGATTGAAGTGATACATACTTCAACAAAAGATCAGATAGCTGATATGCTTACAAAGAGCTTGGATGGACCAAAGCTACAGAAGTTTAAAGATATGGCAGGTATAAAGAAGATAAGAGAAACCTCAATTGATGATTGAGGGGGAGCTGTTGGTGCAGACCAATCACCAATTGAAGATTTGAAGGACAAAGAATGGAGATTAGAACAATTCTTGAAGCAAAGAAGGTGGACACATTCACAGGATGAAGGACATGTACACATATGTACATTAGTGAAGACTTAGATCACTTAGACTTTTGATTAGTCATAAGCTTGTATAAATTTGTCTATAAATACTTTGGAAAAATGTCGGGCAGATAGAGAAGAAGAAGGAGAGACTATGTATGAACATAGGAATAGAGAAATGAGATGTAGTAAGTGTCATTAGACATATGAGAAGTGAGTTGAAGTCACTCTCTCATTTCAGTTGTAATCTTCTTCATAAATCACAGAATTTTTGCACCCAATATTTCTGAGTCTGCTCCATCTATGGTAGATCATTTGTGAAATCCGTTTGAGGATATCTAAGTCTATAGTTAATCAATCTATGGCTTAAGTTTCAGAGTTTAATTGTAATCAGGTAAGGAGAATTGTTAGTAGGAACATTCATATGTGTTGAGTGTTCACAGTCTCCTGAAACAGGCGCAGATTTTGAGTTCAATCAAATGAGTAGTGCTGAGTGCACAGTGTAAAGTTTTACACATATGATAACTCAAAATCTAAGTTGAGAGATAAGCTATCTACAGCCAAAAGGATTTGGTCAAACGGGTTCAACATTTGGAGAACCAAAGTTAAGAAGTTAGGGGTGTCCAAATCGACTTCTCAAAAGTGCAGATTTAGACATAGCTGACTTGGTAAGTAGATTTTTCAAGATGTACTGAACCTTTTGAAGTAATTCGACTTGGAGAAGGTGCGCAATCTTTAGGCGACACCTTGTGCAAAATTTCATAAAAAGCTTTACAGATTTACTCAGTCAATGAGCAAGATCTATGCAGTAGACTTTCGCAGGAATTGTCTTCTTCACAGTTTGTTCAAGAAACTGATATTTGGTCATTGATTCCTTAAATTGGTGAAGGTTTTGACTTACTCTTGATATAGAGGTGTTCTAAATTCAAGAGTAGGTTGTTCTTTTGGAGATTAACACTCTCCATCATAATTGAGATAGCTTCCAACCTTTGCAAGCAGCAATTGCTATGAGAGTTCTGATGGTTGTCATTTTTGCCATAGGACTATAGGTCTCATCATAGTCCACTCCATATGTCTGTGCATACCCTTTCACAACAAGTCTGGCTTTGTACCTAGAGACACTTCCATCTACAAATCTCTTTGTTTTGTACACCCACCTACATCCAATAATTTTCTGGCTATTAGGTTTAGGAACCAGATCCCAAGTCTGATTCTCTATCAATGCATCATACTCCTCTTGCATAGCTTCTTCCCAATTTCTCTTGGCTTTGGCTTCATCATATGTAGATGGATCTTCATCTGCTTTTACCAAATAAGCATAATCTTTAGTAGTCAAGAATGAGGTGTCATAGCTATACCTTGTAGGTTGCCATTTGTGCCTAGATGACCTCCTAACTTCTGCACTTTTTGAAGTTTCTAGTTCATCACATTCTGGATCAAACCTTAGCCTCTCTTCAACTTCAACCTGTACTTCATTATTCTCACTTTCATCAAGTAATTGAATCTTTGCTTTACCTTTCCTTTGATCCACTACTTCTTCAACATCTGCATGTACATTATATTTACCTGCATACCAAGTACCTTGCTCATCAAATGTAACATCCTTGGATACAAGGAATTGCTTTGTGGATGGACTCCACAACCTGTATCCCATTTGCTTATCATCATAGCCAATGAATACATACTTTTCTGCCTTAGGCTCCAACTTATGTCTCAATTGAGATGGCACATATGCATATGCCAAACATCCAAATATTCTGCAATGATCCAAGGTAGGTCTTTTACCCCACCAAGCTTCATATGGTGTCATACCTTGCAAAGCTTTACAAGGCAATCTATTGACCAAATAAGTAGCTATATTTATAGCCTCTGCCCACAAATAGTTTGGGCAATTCTTCTCTTTCATCATGGACCTTGCAAACTCAACAAGAGTCCTATTTCTTCTTTCTGCTACCCCATTTTGTTGAGGAGAGTACCTGCAAGTAACTTCTCTCTTTATTCCTGCATTCCACAAGTAATCATTGAACTCATTTGAAAAATACTCTCCCCCTCCATCTGACCTTAGTCTCTTCAATTTTTAACGTGTAATCCTTTCTGCATAAGCATGATAGTGTTTAAATGTATTAAACACTTCTGACTTTTCTTTAATCACGTAAATTGTGATCCATCTGGTAGCATCATCAACATATATGACATAATATCTTGAACCATTTATACTATAGTCCTTTGAAGGACCCCACACATCTGTATGCACCAATTCAAGTCTTTCTGAATACATAAACCCATGCTTGGAATAGGATTGCTTATGAGCCTTACCTAATTGACATGCCTCACATCTGTATGTCATATGTTGACCTGCAACATTAGGCAATCCAAGCACTGAACCATTATTAATCATGTCTTTGATACCTCTTTCATTGAAGTGTCCAAGTCTTTTATGCCAAAGATCCAATTCACACACCTTTTGCTCTCCATATGTGAACATAGCATGTCCAACATTTCCTTGTACCTTCAATGTGAAGAGCCTCCCTTCTTTCTTTCCTGTAACAACCTATTTATACCCTTGACTAGGGTCTTCAACATAGACTCCATCATTGGTGAATCTTACCTCATATCCTTTTTCCACAATTTGACCTACACTGATCAAATTCTTTGGAATTGTGGGAACATAAAGAACCTTACTCAGAAGAGTGCTCCCATCCTTAGCTTTGACTGAACCAATTGACTTTACCTTATGCTTTGTATTATCACCTGTCTGAACTGTATGGTTAATTGCATTATGATCTAGATCAGTCATCAAAGCAATATTTCCACTTAAATGATTACTACATCCTGAATCAATGTAGAACACTCTCATGTCCTCATGTGAGGTTTCACAAGTTGCATTCATAATGAGAGTCGAGTCCTCCTTCTGATCTGATGCATAGTTGTAGTAGGTGTTATTATAGGATTGATTTTGGAAGCTTCTTCCTCCACCTCTTCCAAAAGTATTCCTACCATCTCTACCTCTGAAGTTTCCTCTCTGAAATCTACCACCTCTTGCTCTTTGATTAAAGTTTTGATAATTGCCATTGTTCTGATTATTATGCCAACAATCATGAGATAGATGATTGGTCTTACCACATATCCAACAAGCTCTTGTATTATCCTTGTTGTTTCTGCCTCTTCCTCTACTTCTGCCATTTCCTTTTCCTCTTATGAAATTTGCTTGGTTTGAAGTACCTTCTTCTTCACCTGATTGTTGCTTTCCTTTGTTAGCTTTCTTCTTGTCCTTAGAGTACATTGCATGACCTGCACTCTTATCAACATCTCCTTTGATATCATTCTCAAAAGTTAGCATATGACCTAACAATTGATTCAAATCAGGAGTGAAATGATCTAGTGAAAGTTCTGTAGACAAAATAAAAGGCTTCCACTTCTCATCTCCTCTTAGCCCTGTGAGAATTTGTCTTACCAATTTATCTTCTTCAATATCTTCATCCACTGCACCTAAAGAGTCTGCAATGTCCTTCATCTTTGTCACATAATCAGAGATTGATTGTGAGGCCTTCTTCTTGAAAGTAGTAAATTCTGCCCATAGTGAAGCCTTCCTTGATTTGGTTGTGTTTTGGAAATGCTCTTCCAAAGCATTCCAAATGTCACATGCACTTTCAAGTCCTCTAATGTGAGGAAGCAAGTAGTCATTGACTGCCATGTAGATTATGCTCCTTGCTTGACCATCCTTCTTCATCCAATTCTTCATGTCTGCAAGCTCCTCTCTAGTTGGAACACTAGAGTCTCTAAATTCTGGCTTTTCTTCCTCTCCTATGATGTATCCCATCAGATCTTTGCTCATAAGATGAGCTTCCATCCTCATAGACCAAGCTCGATAGTTCTCTCTATCCAACTTCTCAATTTGGAGACTATCTCCCATCCTTGCTTCACCTGTAGTCTCAAAGCTTTAACCTTTACAAGAAATAAATGTACCTTGACTTCGAATCTTACTCCTTCTGATCCTTTTGATAATCTTTGCGTGTCTCCCTTCAATCTTTCTTTACTCTTTATCCTTCTGAACCTTCGAGATGTAGAATTTGTATATCTGCAGCAGTTGGAGTCTTCCTTTCCTTAATTTTGACACAACCTGCTCTGATACCACTGATGGAGAGTGTTAATCTCCAAAAGAACAAGCTATCCTTGGTATTAGACCACTTCTAGACCAAGAATAACTTTAGACTCCACATAACTTTGGAAATCTACCAACACATTACCAAGAATTTGACTAACTTTGAAGAAATCACTTTCTCTGAAAAGTCTACTGCAGATTAATCACTCATTGACTAATCAATCCTGTAAAGTTTTTAATAAAACTTTGCACAGTACTTCGCCTTGAGATTGCGCAACTTTTCCAAGTTAAATTTCTCAAAATGATTGAGTACACTTTGAGAAATGTATGAAACACTTTACCTATGTCTGAAACATCTTCTCTGCAATGGCGGCTTTGACACCTGCAACTTCTTAGCTATAGTTCTCCCAATGTCGGACCCGTTTGATCAAGATCTTTTAGCCATAGATGGCTTACCTTCCAACTTAGATTTCAAGCCCTCACTTGTGTAAAACTTTACACTATGCACTGAGCAATGTTCAATTCTCTGAACATGAAATCTGTGCCAGTTTTGTCGAATCTCAGAACATCATCACATATGAATGTTCCTATGCAAAATTCTCTTAACCTGATAACAATTAGACTCTCAAATTCTAGCCATAGATTGATTAACTATGGACTTAGATATGTTCAGAAGGATTCCTCAAAAGATTAACTACAGAAGTGGCAGACAGCAAAACATCAGGCGCAAGATTTTTCGATTACTCAGAAAAGTTACAACTCCATTGAAGAGATAACTCAACTAACTCTTCATGTGTCCAATGACACTTTCTACATCTGATTTCTCTCCTCCTATTCTCTATATTACATGCCTTGACATTTTCCAAAACATTTATAGGCAAATATGTACAAACTTATGACTAATCAAAAGTGTGAGTAACCTATATCTGAACTAATGTACATATGTGTACATAGCTTTGAGTTTCTGAGTATGTCCTTCCTTCAAACTTCTGAATTTGACTTCATTCCTTCATAAGCCTTCAATTGATGATTTTCATGCACCAACAATGTTTACATAGGGTGGAAGGCCCTTACAAGATGCAACTCGAGTACCTTAGGTCCAACCGATTAGGTGCTAGCATCTATGAGGACTGCCTAGGAAGAGCAGTGGTCCAGATTAAAAACCCTGACCAATCCATTGGACTAGAGCGCCTAACTGTCAAGTTTGAAAATGGAGCATACTTGGACAAGGAAGGGACAATATATGTAGTCACCAGTCATCCCGATAGGACAGATGAACTTGGGAATGTGGTCCCGGAAACGGACTTAGGTGACCTAGAGCAAGGAAACATGGGAGTAGAACCGAGGACCCCTCGAGGGAAATCTGTTCTTACGAGGATTATCACACCAGAGTGGATGCCCCAAGATAATAAGAGCATAGATCTTCTTCTGAACCGAGAAACTGAAGAAGCCTTTTGGAGATATAAATCTGATCGGCCATTTGATATAGGAACAATCATGATCTATGAGCTTAAGGATCCTAATAGCCTAGGCAGAGTGACCTACTTAGATCACGCTTCAGAGAGGATCTTTGTGGTGATAGAAAATGATAGGCATGCTTACACTTGGAAAGGTGAAATTATTTTCCCCCAACCAAGATCAAATGTGTCCTACGGTCACCCTGGAGCGGGAACATCCCAAGCTCATGGAACTCAAAGAGACAGAAGTAGAGATAGGCCAGAAGTAAGCTTTGCTAACCCAGGGGGCAGAGAAAGAACAAGGATGGAAACAAATAGGATGGAATTTGAGATACATAGAGCTCACAGGAATCAAAGAAATGCGGATGAGTTCCCTCTACCCCGACCTAGAGAGCACACAAGGACTTTGAGACCAACTCAGCTAGTTAAGTCCATGAAAAATTACTTTGATGGCACAGGAGACCCATACGATCACGTGGCAGAGTTTAGGCAAGTCTTGAGAGCAGAACAAGTGGGGGACCTATTCACACAATATAATGCCTTTGGTCTAACCCTTAGGAACACAGCCCTTACGTGGTTCCAACCATTGAATGAGAGACAGTTTAGGAGCATAGACCAACTCTTGGAGGCTTTCGTTATTGAATTCTCTAAGAGTGGCATAAGACATAATACCTCCTCATTGATTCACAGCTTCAAGCAAACCCCTCAAGAGACCGTGAGACTTGCAGGACGAAGATTTAGGCAATATCTTGAAAGATGCCCTATTTCGGAGCTCGCCACACCAGCTAAGCAAGTGGCTTTATTCTTGGATGGATTGCTGAGTACAAAGTTAAGATCCTATGTGTACTTGAAGGACCCTAGGACCATAGAAGAGTGTGTACACATGTGCATTGACATCGAGGATAACCTAGGGGAGGAGTTAGAGCTTTCCAAGATATACAAAGATTCAGATAGTGCCTCTAGCCTCTCTTCCACGCAATCCACATCAATTGAGGAACTTGCAGAGAAAGTAGCTCAGAAATTAGGTGTCACTAGTAAACAGATCCCAAGGTTTGCCCCTGTGAAGAGATGCTACACTTGTGGTGGCGACCACATGGCGAATGTATGTCCCATTATGGCTCAACCCCAAGTAAATCCTAGTAGCAAGTACTGCACCATAGAACGAAGATACACAAATCACACAGCACAAGACTGCCCATACAACAAGCAAGCAGTTAGGCAAACCTACCCTCAGGCATACCCTCAACAAGGTAGATACCAGAACCAATACCAACCACAACAGTATGCTAGGCCTCAACAAACCTACCAACCACAATACCAAGCCCAGCAAAGGCCTCAGCCTGTGTTAGTCCAACAACCTCCAGCTCCAGCCAACGTGATCCCTGTAAAGTATGCAGCTGCAGAAGAAAACCTGAATAGAGCTATAGTCCCTGTAACACCATTGCTTTCAGAAAGTGATCCCAGTTACCATAGCTTCGATTCTACACATGTTGATAGTCCCCAGGCATACTACATGCAGTCTCCTGAAACATGGTGAGTCTTACTATAGTGAAGAGCCAAATGAACCTAGTTGGGAATCAGATTACACAAATGTCATGTATGCAAACCCCAACCTAGGCAAGTAAGACCCCCATTCCCTAGAGGACCATGCTACCGATGTCAGGGTGATCATCTCATTCGTGATTGTCCCTTGCATCCACCTACACAACCCCAGTCAGTAACGATCCAAGGCTATTGCCAAGAGTGTGGGAAGGAGCATCTCTTACAAGATTGCCCTAAAAATCCTAATAATATGCCAAAAATCACTCCTATTAACGTTATTGGGTTAGTAGTAGACTCCTCAGGGAGTGTGACTTCCACTGCACCAGTACAGGTAGTGACTAGAGCTCATGCATTGCAGCAAAACCAAGGGGTAGGCCAGGAAAAGAGCCCAGAAGTTAGTGAAACCGAGAGCATGACAAAGAAAAGAACTAGAGCTTGGAGAGATAGTCGTGAAAGAATGAAAAGGCAATGGGCAAAGAAGATGAGTGAACTAGAGGAAAGTCTACGAGAAACCAAGGCCAAAATCATAGAGATCACATCTCAACCGCACTGTCACACATTCCCACCGCTACCATCCCCATCACCCTCCATCCCTCCACCCTCTAATACACCCCACGTAACCCACCCACCACCCCGAGCAGGATCAGTATTAGCTGATCCCACTCCTGAAGACATAGACATGATGCTTAAAGCATATCAGGCCAGCATCCAAGAAGGGCCAAATGTAACGGATCATGACAAGTGCTACCCTAGAGCTGACCTAGAGATAGAAAGAACCAAGCTTTGCGCAAAAATGGTCGCATTGGCTCAGACTATGTTTGAAGCCAGTCGCCTTTTCAATTACTGGGGCTCAGCCAAGACGCAATTACACTTGGATGGACTTCTAGAGAAGTTAGAGGGCATAATTGCAAGATCTACCAAGGAAGAAAAAAATCAAGAGAGAGGTAAAGCAAGCAAAAACATGACCCATCCCCCATCAAAAGCTTATGTGCCCAATTCCACGGAACCAGACAACCCCCCTCCTTAGAAAGAATAGAGAATCTAATGGCACAATCACAAAAGGAACTTGCCCCTCAACACCATAACAAGGCTAGTGAAAGAGGAGGTCTTCCTACCCAGAGAGCCTATGTGCCTAACTCTACGGAGCTAGACACATCATCGTCTATGAATCGGTTCACACCAGAATTCCTACAAGAGATTCAAGAAGACAAATGGGCTAAGGAAAGTGAAGTCCCTCCTCCCATTGAACTGGTGGATGACACACACGATCAATTCCCACAAGACCTTCCTTCCATTTATGGAGAGCAGGAGAGTACCCAATCTCAAGAAAGATTAGACTTCGAGTCTAATTCTTTACAGGAATTACCCCACTTCACGGGCCCATGGGAAGCCAAGTCTACTTGTATGAGAACCCCCACAGTCATGGTAAGAAATGAAGATTCAGTCATACCTAGGAACATAGAGGTAGTGAAGAACACCAAAGTGCAGTGCAATCTCACTTTGGAAGAGCTGCTTAAGGTTAGACCAGAAGTGTGGAAACATGTAGCCAATCGTGCCCGAGATAGCAAAACCTCGTTCCCAGGTAGGATCACATAGGATGGTGCCAGAGATACCCTTGGATAAGATAGGAGATATGTGTGAAGGTGAAGAAGGGAACACCTATCTTCCCATTACCTACCAGGAGTACACCACCAAGGCAATTTTGGACTCAGGCACAGGAGTTGCAATTGCCACCACTTCCCTATGGAAGCATTGGGGCAAGCCAGCACTCAGGCCAACGAGGATGAAATTGCAAATGGCCGATGGTCATATTGAGAGACCCTTAGGATTGCTAGAAGGAATAACTCTCACCACCTGTGGTGTCGAGTTTGAGCACACATTTGCCATATGTGACTTCAGCAAAAATCATGCCTATGAGATGATCTTGGGACGACCTGTTATGCGACAGTTGCAAGTGGTACAGGATTGGGGAACCAATTCTTTGTACCTGCAACACTTGGGTGTTACGACCAAAGTGAATCTCAAAGATTACTCTCATAGAGATGTTCCTCCTATTCAATGGAATCCCATCCATAGAGCCAAAGATGATACGGAATCTGTGCATTCCATAGGATCAGGATCCTCATGGATGCATGAAGACACCCACTTATGGATGTGCAAAGTAGCAGTAGAAGAGGAGAAAAGAGAAAAGGCTAGAGATATAGGTGCAAACGAAACACATAGACCCACTCAAGACCCAGCCTATGCACCTGTAGTATTTCCTGACGAAGAATTCAAACCCCGCGGCTGGGTAGAAATCCTAGCAACAATGGATGTAGCCATCAATGAAGAACAATGGACACCCCACTGTGATGAGGATGGCTATGACATTTCAGTCTTCTCCATAGAGCCAATCATGGGAGAGGCAGTTCTAGAAGAATGCGAACCTATCCCTGATGTAATTGAGGATTTAAGTGACTCCGATCTAGAGTCAATCATTATGGACCCACCTTTTGCATCAGATGAAGAATACTTCCATGAAGTAGAATTTCAACCCTAGAGGCATGGAGAGCTTACAAATGATGTAAGATTAGCCACACATGTGACCCCGAAGGAAGAAGGAAAGAAACGAAAGAAGAGAGAAGTCTCACCAGAAGAGGAAGAATCTTTGTTTGAGGTCCCAGAAAATTTTAAGAAGTATGAGATAGACGACAGGAGAATCATGATAAGAATGCCTAAACAAGAGGCACAATCAGGAGAGGCCTATGATAACAAAGAAACCACCAAGAAAATAGTAGTGGCCCTAGAAGAAGGAGAGGAGAGATGCACGTACATAGGCCATGACCTAACAGAGGAAGAAGAGCATGCGTTAATAGCCTTGCTAAGAGAATACAGAGATGTATTCGCTTGGAGTTACAAGGATTTGAAAGGTGTTGACCCTGACATATGTTCACACACTATCCCCATGACCTCAGATGCTAAACCCTCTAAGCAAAAGCCCTATACATATAACGATAATTACGCTGCCAAGATTAAAGAGGAGATAGATAGACTGGTTGAAGCTGGATTTATCTATGAAATTGAGCACACTGAGTGGGTATCCCCCATCGTAGTGGTGCCCAAGAAGAATGGCAAGCTGTGTGTATGCATTAACTTGAAGAAGGTCAATGCAGCCACAATTCGAGATAACTATCCGCTTCCCATCACAGAACATCTCTTAGAAAGAGTAGCAGGCAAGGAAGTGTACAACTTCCTTGATGGATTTTCGGGCTACAATCAAGTAGCCATAGCTCCAGAAGATCAGCATAAAATGGCTTTTGCCACAGAGTGGGGCATATTTGCTTTTAGGGTAATGCCATTCGGGCTGACCAATGCTCCCGCAACCTTCCAAAGACTGATGTGCCATGTATTTAAGGAGTTCCTGAGAAAGAACTTAGAAGTCTATGTTGATGATATTTGTGCCCATTCCAACATTAGACAAACCCATATTCCTGAACTCACACAAATCTTTGACAAATGTAGAGAATATCAAGTCTGCCTAAACCCAGAAAAATGTGTTTTTATGGTCAGGCAAGGCAAAATTCTAGGACACATAGTGTCAAAGAATGGCATATCTATGGATGAAGAGAAAGTAAGAGCTATAGCCGAATTACCTAGGCCAAAGAATGTCAAGGAAGTACAAGCTTTCATGGGGCATTGTGGTTATTACCGACGATTTATACACATGTATGCCATCATTGCAAAGCCCCTGTACGGACTTCTGACAAACTTTGACTGGACTGAGGAATGTGAGAACTCCTTCAATGAGCTTAAACGGTGATTATGTTCAGCACCAATCTTAACCACACCGGATTGGAATAAGCCTTTCCATGTTCATGTGGATGCATCCAATTATGCCATTGGATGTGTGCTTGCACAACCTACTGGTGAAGGTAATATGGATCTTCCAATTGCCTATGCTAGTAGACAATTGAATGCAGCTGAACGAAATTATACCACTACTGAGAGAGAAGGCTTAGGCATGGTATATGCAGTTAAGAAATTTAGACACTATTTGCTTGCAAATAGGTTTAAATTTTTTACTGATCATCAGGCATTGCTATACCTCGTAAACAAGCCATGCAATACAGGAAGATTAGTAAGATGGTTTGTCTTGCTAATGGAATATGATTTTGAGGTTGTGGTAAGGAAAGGGAAGACTCATTTGAGAGCAGATCATCTCTCAAGGCTCACATCAGGAGAAGCCCCACAAGGAGTGTCAGATGGCCTACCTGATGCTTACTTGTTTAACTTGGAAGTGGTACTACAGTGGGCTAAGCCATTAGTGCCAGTGTTAACCTACGGGCCTAACCACTCAGTAATGGCCACAGAGGATAGAGAGGTAGTAAAAGCCCAAAAGTATCACATCATGGCAGGAAGTATGTACAAGCACACAGATCAAGGGATCTTGGCTTGTTGTGTGGAAGAGACGAGCACGCGAAGTGGTTGCAATTAGCACATGTAGGTGCATTAGAGCAACACTACTCAAAACAACGAACCCTGCAAACATTGAGGAGACTTGGAGTGTACTGGCCAACTATGGAAGCAGAAGTCCATAGAATGTGCAAGGAATGCCCAATTTGTCGCACTAGGCCACCAGTGGAACATGCCACCCTTTATCGCGTGTCTCTAGTGCCAGATTGGAGCGAGCCACTAGTGGCTTTTCTGAGGATGAAAACATTCCCTCAAGATATGACCCTCACGAGACAAAGAAGTCTAGAACAAGAGGCCCTAGATTACTCACTCATTGGTGATAATCTATACAAGCGCGGAAAAGATGGTTACCTGAGACTATGTGTTCATGAGAATGAATATCTAAAGATCTTGGAAACTGCTCACCAGGGTGTAGCAGGAGGACACTTTGGTCCTGATAGGGTGATTAAAGCAATCCTATTCACAGGATTTTGGTGGCCCACCCTTCACATGGACGCACATACCTATGTGAAGAGGTGTGATATTTGTCAGCGAACCCAGTATCCTATACGCAAAGATGAGATGCCACTGAGGCCCATGATGGGCGGACGCGCATTCTCTAAGTGGGGAATAGAATTTGTAGGTCCTATCAATCCCCCAGCTAAGGGTTCCCATGCTGAGTATATCATCGTTGCCACGGACTATCTAACCAAGTGGGTAGAGGTAAAAGCCACAACGAAGAACGACGCTCAGACAACTGCTAAGTTCTTGTTTGAGAATGTATTCACAAGATACGGGCTACCTATAGAGCTAGTTAGTGATAGAGGCACTCACTTCTTGAATGAAGTTATTGAAAATCTGCTCCAAGAATTCTTGGTAGTGCATAAGAAGTATGCCCCCTATCACCCTCTGGCCAATGGGCAAGCCGAAAGCACCAATAAGATCCTATGCAATGTATTGACAAAATTAGTGAACAATAAATGCTTTGATTGGGACAAACAACTACACCATGCTGTTTGGGCATACCGAGTCGCCTACAAAATGGTACTCCAAGCCACCCCCTTTCAGATGGTATTTGGCCAAAACGCCGTGCTACCTTTGGACTTCTTAATACCTACATTGAAAGTAGCACAAGAGCACGGATGGACGGGTCATGAACTCTCCTCTAGACTTTTTGACCTTGAACGATTAGGAGAAACAAGACTGAGAGCAGCTGCAGGGATATATGCAGCTAAGAAGAGACAGAAGGCATACTTTGATGCCCATGTGAAGGATAAGGGCTTGAAAGCAGGAGATCTAGTTTTAGTCTACACATTGAAACAACACGCAAGGAAGCTAGAAAAGAGAGGCTACGGACCTATGATCATCAATAGGATCTCCACGAGTGGAGCAGTACAACTAGCCACTTTAGAGGGTGATGTTCTCCCAAACTATATTAGCGGATGCAGAGTCAAGTTGTATCAGGAACCCCTCACGGAGGAAATGCTAAGTCGACTCAATACTGCTAAGCAACGTAAAGAGGAGGAAAAACGAATTCGAGAAGAAGCACAGGCAGAGGCCTTAGAGCGCATCAGACGAATGAAGTTGAGGAGACAAGGGAGGGATCAGCCTATGATTGACACTCAAGAGTCTCTCGGCTATCACATGGCCATGTGTGAGGCTTCAGGTGAACGTACCCATAAGATAGTGGATCGACGACCTTTTGTGACCCTAGAAATAGGACAAAGAGACAGCACAACAAGCGTGAGAGCTTTAATTGATTCAAGAGCAGCCACAAGTGCAGTTCGGCTTTCTTATTGCCAGTAGCTGCAATTGGAGGTAAAACCCCTAGAAGCATATCTCATAGGATTGGGAGGCGTGGAAACCCCTTGCATGGGCGAGGTGGAACTTCCCCTCTATATTCATGATGAGACAATGACAGTTAAAGTACTAGTGTGTCAAGATGAGGACCTCACGGAGCCTCTAGTCTTGGGTCAGGACTGGATCTATGATCATGCAGTCAACCTCAACCTAAGAAGTGGACTTCTTTAGGTATGGGTAGATCATAGCCGAATTACAGTTGAATTGGAAAATGAGGCACTCAAGGAACTAGGCAAGGCACAAACTCCTCGTCCTTCCAGGGGCGCACATGAAGTTGACAGTGCTATTCTTGTCCAAAACTGTATGATGCAGAAAGAGGCTTGTCTCAACAATGGAGCCAGGGCGAGGACGGAACTCCCTTCTTTTCCAAAGACTAGAAGGTTGCAACAACCAATGACAGATCAAATACAGAAGAAGCAGAACACTACCGATATTGGATGCCAAAAAAAGGAGCAAAGCAGATTGTTTCAGCCATGGAAACAAGTATGGAGGCGAAAAGGCGAATACCCGGTTCAGACCAGGCCAACCCCACGACCAAAACCTCTTATTAGTAGTCAACAACACGACACTAATAAGAAGTCCTTCATTAATTCTTCTGTGAAAGTGAAATCTATATGGGTACCCAAGAAGTCAATGAAGGCCAACCCACAATCACGACAAATTTGGGTCCCTAAGGCTTGCTTGCGGGCTCAAATAGCTACACCAAGGCCGCAACCGGTACAACATGCTTTACTCACTCGAACATCTGAGGCCCAGTCTTACGCATCACGCACGGACACATATTCTTCCATGAGCACTAGTAGAATCACTTGTAAATGGGTCCCTAAAAAGCTTCATCTTCAAGCAGATACCCCTATCAAACTCTTCAAAGTCTCCACAAAATCAAGATCAAAGCCCACCCACTGCATTTGGCAACCTAAAACTTGTAATAAACCCCCGGACCCCGGTTGTAAATCCATGCCCACCTACTAACTACGTCACCCTCACACTCCATCATTCCACTGAGTTCTTAGGTCCAACCAATTCCTAACTACACACACAAGCACCGAGCACTTATTAACCTACTAATCCCTCCCGAACCTCATGATAATGTTGTAATGGGGACAAAACTGGTACCAACTTGTCCTTTACAATGTTAACACATATTTCTATAATTTCACAGAATCAAGAGGCAAGAAGTGACATGGCAGAAGCGGCAGGTCCGAGCTCACAAGTAGGAATACTTACTGCAGGAATCGATGTGGATAGTCTACATGTGGATGTGCCACCAACTGAACGACCAGTGGAGCTGCAACACCTTCAGCAGATCCCGGTACCGGATCCCCCCACAAGGATCACAGAAAGAGTCCATGCAAATTCTCATTGGTTCAATGGCATGCCAGGTCCATTAGGAGAGGCCAAGTATATATGGGAGTCTAAGTGCGAGTATGACAGATCATGGGTTCGATTCCAATTTTTCTCCAAGGAGTTTGAGACTCTATAGAACACCGAGGATCTCCAGACCATATGGCAACGTGCAGGGCTAGCAGAATACTTTGAAGCACCACTACCTAAACCGGATCTCCTCCGATGCTATTATTTGGTCTCCACATTACAAGCTAATGAAGAAAAGGACAAACCAGGATCATCTGTTCTTCCTTCCTTGCTGGACAACAACGAGTTAAAGAGGTTTGAACTTACCGTGGAGTTGGTGAGCTCTGCTTTGAATATGCACGACACACATGTACCTTCTGAGAAGGATGCTCTTGTTCCTACTAACATGAAGGATAGGAAACTATTAAAGCTTAAAAACATGGCAGCACTCACACCAAACGTGTCCATCCCTCTCCGTATGTGCATGCAACATTTTGCTTTCCCCGGCCAAGACCGCTTCACACAACCACACAAAAGAATCTGGTTCGCTCTCTACTTAGCAGAGGCAGGTGCGTTACCAATTAAGCTGCCTGTATGGATTATCGATCAATTGTATGAAGCAAATAAAAGGTCTTCTAGGCAATTAGTGGTGAACGGTTGCTGTGCAATCACACGCATTATTTACCGGTGCCTAGCATACGATGTTCCCATTGAACGTGCCTTAACTTGGGCACAATTGCAAATGTTTAAAAGGCTCAAGACATCCTCACATCAATCCAAGCGCATGAGGGGTGCGATCCCTTGTGTCCAGACAAGGGAAGTTCTGACTACTCCTGAAGTGTCGCCACGAAGGGAGACCACTGTACAGCAGAACTCCGAAGGCTGTATCAAATTATGGAACGGGTGCGATCGCAACAACTGCTCACCGAACAGAGCAGTAGAGTACTCATGACTCAGCTGTTGGAAGAAGCAGGAGTTGACTCAGAATATAGTGAAGGTCTCTTATTGATGGCAGAAACATATGGGGTAGTAGAAGCAGTGCGGACCGCCATTAGGAGGTCTCCAGTTCAATATGATCCACGAAGATTCCAGACACGACCACACTCAGGTAAGAATATCCAGATTCCCATTACAACGGCAGAAGGGCCAAATATTACATCCGAACCCATCAGGACAACCTCCCAAGCAACAGAAACTGTTAGCCAAGAGCACCCAGTCACCCATGAGGAATCCACCAAGCCACTACCACCCACACCCCCACCATCGCCTCCTAGAGCAGAAACGGTGGAAATCACCTCGACCACTCAACCCACCGAACCAACCTTCATCTTCCGTACTCCCATCTCTAGTTCAACCCTATTCTCCACCACTGATAACCCAATCTATGAAGCAACCCCCATCACTACACAATCCACCGAATCGCTCATAGAGCCTACCCTAGGACAACCATCCCCCATGCCCTCAGCCATAGGTCATCCTGACCCTAGGTCCATATTCATGGGTTTCCCTGCTACCACACAACCCTTCATGCCCTCCTCAACTCTACAACCTCAACCCCCAACCTCTATCTCTCCACTTCTCCAATCCCTCCATAACTTCCTTGTTAAAACTTTTCAACCCAGGTCTCAACCATTCCCTTTATTTTCAGCTCCCCACCCCACCTCTCATCTATTCACCACTTTCACACACACATCACCTACCATTCCAATGTATATGGTAGACCCCACACTCGCACCCACTCCTGAAAGTATGGACATTTTACCACCCACAGCACCTCCCCCTCCCCCCACGCTTCCACCTCCTCCCATTCCCCCTCCACCAATTTCACCCACACACACGTCTTCAATAGACACATCATTCACTCTTCCCCTTCCCCAATTCCCTTCCCATGCATCTTCCATTGTAAACACCACCCCCTCATCTATAGGCAATGCATTGGACACCATGCTAGCTTGTATATCAAACTTGAGGACAGATTATAATCAGCTCCAGCAATAGAATGAACGCTTGCAAAAGCACTCGGAGACACTACAACACCGCCTTGCTGCACTAGAGGACGAAAATGCTCGCCTCGACACACAATTCCAAACTCTCCAAGAGGCTCATAGCATATTGGAGGTACAGTTGCAGAACACAGATAAGGAAGCAATACAAGTGGTAGAAGGTCACCTACGGACACAGCTGGAACGCAATTCAAAGCTTCAGCGAAATATGGCCCTACTCAAGTGACATCTTGCTGCCACTCAAGAAGAGAATCGATGCCTGCAATTACAAAATCAAGAGAACCTAGAAGCAACTATCGAAAGCACACCTGGGGCAGCCATCAGCCCATCAAAGTTTCAAGCAGTGACCCCCGACAATATCAAGATCATATTGGAAGACTATGCCATGCTGCTTGAAGCACATGACCTGCTATCAGAGGAACTGGGTCAACTAAAGCAGAAACACCAAAAAGAAACAACAGCAGCCTCTCAAACCACCTCCTCCGCGGCTTCACTTCTCACCGACTCAGAGGCCTTAAAAGATCTCCAGAAACAGGTCACCGAATTGCAAGCACGTCTACTACAATATGAGAGACCACCTTCCCCTCCAGAGGCTCCCACGGACGAAGAAGTAGTACAAATTCCTGTGGAACAGACATTTGAAGAAGAATATGACCCACAACCCTTCCCAGGAGGCCAAACAAACGGAAGAAGCTCAGGACACATTTGAGGCACCACGGCCTCCATGGTTACGTCAAGTGGAGGAAATCGGGAGTTCTCACGAAGAGCGCACAGTAGTGCAAAATCAGGCCATGAGGGTCATAGAGGAAACTGTGCTACAATCTGCTTACTTTAAGAACCTATCATCGAGATGCCTTATCCTCTCATCTGAACTCCAATACAAGCCTTATTATATTATCCTGGCTGATTATAATGCAGAAATACAGAGAGTCACGGGTCAGATTCCTACCTTTGCTACCCAATTTCAACCCGAAGACCTTCCTCCAGAGGTGCAAAAAGGCAAAATTCGTCAACCCACCTGGCGGCAAAAATTTCTAGAGACATATCCAGAAATGCTACGCACATGGAACAACGCGCCTTTACATCTCCTATACAATCCATGCTACGGTCCAGTTCCACGCCGCAGGTCTTGGAAGGCATTCAATATCAAAGTGCAAAACAACGTGCAATGCAAGGAATGGCTAAACTACCCGTACATTGCGCCACCACAGGGACCACCGTCGGTAGCATACATGATGGGAACAATTCACCATTGGATGCCGCGATTGAAGCCCATGCCAGATGTAGCAGCTCAAATGATGCTTAAAATTTTAGATATGATGCAGCTAGTCCTGAAAACTTTTAGAAATGCAGCCGCACCACAGGTACGTCTCCCGGGCTTTACCAATGGAAATTATGATTTGGTGTATGATATGAGCACCACCCCCAGTATTCGTGTGGCTTACGCTTGGCATGCACGCATCAAATACCTCCCTACATGTTACAAACAGACCTTCGAAGAAATGTTCAGATCAGGTTTCTGGGAGTATCACTCGGAGATCTTCGCACCGAAGCCAACACACCTGCTCCTTCTCTTTGCTTGTGAACAAGCCATGTACTCTGAGTACTACACCACCCCACAACCAGAGGTCCCTGGCGCAATAAATTGGGATGCATTGGAAGCTGATCTAGCAAGAGGCTTAAGGATAGGAGAACATGAACTTGCCACCAATGTCATCCAATACTATATCGACCACCCGATAGAACAGAGGTCTGTCAGGGGCGACAGACGCTAGGAAGGGGGGAGTGTTGGCATACAAGTCAGATGAAGAGCATACTAGCGCAACGGAGGAGTCATGCACAATACGGCAACAAGGCCCAATCATTTTTTTCCATGGACCATTTACAACTCAAGTGATTTTAATCACTACACAAACATTGTAAATTCCGTTTTTGGTAGAATAGACTCCATTTTGTGCAAGGCGAGGAGTCCTCGAGCTTGAGGAGTATTAGAACTAGCTACATATCAATTTTCATAATTTTTAGACTCTGTTTGAGCCCTCAAATAGGCTCTAGAACCTAATTTTTAACTAGGCCGGACACTAGGTCTGGACAAGACCAAAGCTAGTTAGAAAACTATAAAAAGAGCTAGAGAGCTCATTTTTGAGGTTAGATTGTTTGTGAATTGAGCTTATGTAAGAGACTTTTTGACTAATGCAAAGAACTCCATTGTTCCTCTCCTTGTTCTTGCCTTGTGTGCGCGCGTGTGTGTATGTGTGTGCATGCTTGTGTGCTTCTCACTCACACACTTGTGCCTGCACTTGCTCATAGTCTTCATACTAGTCCTCACGTCTCCACGGATTGAAAATTATGAGGTGAATCTTCTCACGTTGGTACTCACCATTGTGCTAGAGTGACACCTCTGTATCGTGTCTTCTGTCTCTCCGGGACGGAGAGAACATTAGGAGGTGGGCATCTGTTGAGCCCTAATTGGTTGAAACTAGCAAAGTCAAGGTCACAGCTATGCATAGGCAAGAGTAAAGTATCAAAATTCCAGGGTCAAAGTGCATAGGTAGTGCACATTCAATTGTTCATAAATAAGGTCTTTAATTGTTCACAGACAAGAGGTATTGCAGAAGCATTTTTGCTAATTCCCTTAAGGTCAAAGGGCGTTCAAAGTAATCGGGTCCAAGTAAACCCCTCTTTGGGGCAAAAGTGACGAAGTAAAAGGAAAAAAATAAAGGCATGTGAAGCGGTTGTACGCACATGTGGAAATATGGCCGCCCAATCAAAATTTTGATTTAAGTCTAAAGTCACTACATGACAAAGTAGTGAGTTGTTGGCTGCCAGTTAAAAAGACAATCTTGGGACATTGAAAGGGCATCAAGATTGTATTACAGTTAGAGTGCACGGAACCGGCACACTCAACAAAGAAAGACAAAGGCTATTCTTGGTGACACATTTTAGAGGTAAGAAAGAGAGAGAAGTGCAAGGGACACCAGGGTACGAAAGAGAGGTGGAAGTGAAGAGTGCAAGAGAGGTGGCTAAGGAAGAATGCAGAGAGTGCGAAGCTAGACCCCAAGGACCTCAAGGTCTCTGTGCAGTGTGCATGCCGACAGAAGATACTCATTCCTCATCTTGGTGGAAGCTTGGTGCAAGGTGTGCACAAGGATAAGCTTGAAGCAAGTAGAGGACTGGTGCAGAGGAGGCCGACTGCAAGAAGACTTCGGGATAATTGGTATTTTTGTAATTAAGCACCCTCTGTAGTGCGCACAGAAGTATTGACTCAGATTGTGCTCAAATATTGTAATTATTTTACTTTAATCAAACTCAAGATTCCAAGGTGTGCTTCTCCAGAAGCTTCCAAGGTTATTTCCTCTGTGAAGTTTCCCAGCTCATTTCTTTCTTTATTCTTTCCTTTTTCTCCTACAAACCCTCAAACTCCTTCTCGTCCAAGAATCCCCCAACAATAGCTATAGTGGAGTGTATATGGTTGAGATGCCTATTGATGGATCTTTGCATGGAGATTGATGTTGCTATGCATATTCCCACTGATAGTCAGAGTGCATTGGTTGTTACATGAAACCTAGTGTTTCATGCACATACCAAACATGATGGAGAGTGTTAATCTCCAAAAGAACAAGCTATCCTTGGTATTAGACCACCTCTAGACCAAGAATAACCTTAGACTCCTCATAATTTGGAAATCCACTAACACATTACCAAGAAGTTGACTAACTGTGAAGAAATCATTTCTCTGAAAAGTCTGCTGCAGATTAATCACTCATTGACTAATCAATCCTGTAAAGTTTTTAATAAAACTTTGCACAATGCTTCGCCTTAAGGTTGCGCACCTTCTCCAACTTAAATCTCTGCAAATGATTCAGTGTACTCTGAGAAATCATACAAACAAGTTACCTGTGTGTAAAACACCTTCTCTGCAGTGACGACTTTGACACCTATAACTTCTTAGTTATAGTTCTCCCAATGTCAAACCCGTTTGATCAAGATCTTCTAGCCATAGATGGCTTACCTTCCAACTTAGATTTTGAGTCCTCACTTGTGTAAAACTTTACACCATGCTCTGAGCAATGTTCATATCTTTGAACATGAAATCTGCGCCAGTTTTGTCGACTCTCAGAACATCATCACATATGAATGTTCCTATGCAAAATTCTCTCAGCCTGATTGCAATTAACCTCTCAAACTCTAACCATAGATGGATTATCTATGGACTTAGATACGTGTAAAAGGATTTCTCAAAAGATTAAACACAGAAGGAGAATGGGAGAGAAGATCGACGCGTCATATCTGAAATTTTCACTTATCTATTTCCTTCATACATCTGATGGATGATTTTTACAATGTACATCACTAACTCATCTCATACTCTCTTCTCTATGTCTCATACGACTACAAACATGTACTTATGTATATATACAAGTCCTAACTCGTAACTACTTCAAGTATCTTGAAGTATCTAAAGAACTAATGTACATTTGATTCAAGAACTTTACTATCTGATTCTTTCCTTCAATTCATGACATTGATCTTCAATCTTCTCTTCATGTCTTTACTTCTACCCTTTGTATAATCACAATTTGTTGATTGTCTTGCTCCAACAGCTCCCCCTCAATCATCAATTGTGATTATCTGCATCTTCTTTATTCCTGCCATGTCTTTGAACTTCTGTAACTTTGGTCCATCTAAACTTTTTGTCATCATATCTTCAAGTTGATCTTTTGTAGGAGTGTGTATGACTTCAATCTCCTTATCAATAACCGTCTCTCTCAAAAAATGATACTGTATTTCAATATGCTTAGTTCTAGCATGAAACACACGATTAGCTGCGAAGTATAGAGAACTCATATTGTCTCCACAGATAATAGGAGTACTTTGAATCACATCAAAATCCTTCATAAGTGTCTTTAGCCATATTACCTCCTTTGCAGCTTCCACCATACCTTTGTATTCTGCTTCTGTAGATGACAAAGCAACTGTATGTTGCTTCTTAGAACACCATGAAATCAATTTGTCTCCTATATAGCACAAATATCCAGGTGTTGATCTTCTATCATCCACATTACCTGCCCAATCTGCATCACTGTATATCTTCACTCTTGTATCAGAAGTAAATCCATAGTACAACCCTTCTCTGAGTGTACCCTTGATGTACCTAAGTACTCTTTGTCCTGCAATCCAATGTTCCTTTCTAGGACAATGCATAAATTGTGAAAGCACACCAACTGCATATGACAAATCAGGCCTTGTTAATGTAGCATAAATCAAGCTACCAACCAAACTTTGATAGAGCTTCATGTCTCTGAATTCTTCTCCTCCAAATCTAGACAATTTATGGTTCACTTCCAATGGTGTAGGTGCAACCCTGCAATCTTCCATCTTAAATTTGGTTAGCAAATTTTTAAGATACCTTTCTTGGGTCACATATACTCCATGGTGAGTATATAAAATCTCCATTCCCAAGAAGAATGACAAGTTCCCTAAATCACTGATTTTGAACTCTTTCTCCATCTGCTTCTTGATCATTTGTATTCCTTTATCATCTGTTCCTGTAAGTATTATGTCATCAACATAAATGCAAACATAAATGAATCCATTTTCACTTGCTTTGACTAGCAAGCTACTATCTGCCTTTGATGCTTGAAATCCAAGTTCCTTCAAGAACTTTACAAGCCTATAATTCCATGCCCTTGGGGCTTGCTTTAATCCATACAAAGCTCTCTTGAGCTTACACACATAATTTGGATTCACTTGATCTTTGAACCCATCTGGTTGCTCCATGTAAACTTCATCTAAAATGTAACCATTCAAAAAAGCATTTTTAACATCTAATTGAGATAACTTCCAACCTTTGCAAGCAGCAATTGCTATGAGAGTTGTTATGGTTGTCATCTTTGCCACAAGACTATAGGTCTCATCATAGTCCACTCCATATGTCTGTGCATACCCTTTCACAACAAGTCTAGCTTTGTACCTAGACACACTTCCATCTGCAAATCTCTTTGTTTTGTACACCCACTTACATCCAATAATTTTCTGGCTATTAGGTTTAGGAACCAAATCCCAAGTCTGATTCTCTATCAATGCATCATACTCCTCTTGCATAGCTTCTTCCCAGTTTCTCTTGCCTTTGGCTTCATCATATGTAGATGGGTCTTCATCTGCTTTTACCAAATAAGCATAATCTTTAGTAGTCAAGAATGAGGTATCATAGCTATACCTTGTAGGTTGCCATTTGTGTCTAGATGACCTCCTAACTTCTGCACTTTTTGAAGTCTCTGGTTCATCACATTCTGGATCAAACCTTGGCCTCTCTTCAACTTCAACCTGTACTTCATTATTCTCACTTTCATCAAGTACTTGAAACTTTTCTTTACCTTTCCTTTGGTCCACTACTTCTTCAGCATCTGCATGTATATTATATTTACCTGCATACCAAGTACCTTGCTCATCAAATGTAACATCCTTAGATACAATGAATTATTTTGTGGATGGACTCCACAACCTGTATCCCATTTGCTTATCATCATAGCCAATGAATACATACTTTTTTGCCTTAGGCTCATACTTATGCCTCAATTGAGATGGCACATATGCATATGCCAAACATCCAAATATCCTGCAATGATCCAAGGTAGGTCTCTTACCCCACCAAGCTTCATATGGTGTCATACCTTGCAAAGCTTTACAAGGCAATCTAGTGACCAAATAAGTAGCTGTATTTACAGCCTCTGCCCACAAATAATTTGGGCAATTCTTCTCTTTCATCATGGACCTTGCAAACTCAACAAGAGTCCTATTTCTTCTTTCTGCTACCCCATTTTGTTGAGGGGAGTACCTGCAAGTAACTTCTCTCTTTATACATGCATTCCACAAGTAATCATTGAACTCATTTGAAAAATACTCTCCCCCTCCATCTGACCTTAGTCTCTTCAATTTTTGACCTGTAATCCTTTCTGCATATGCATGATAGTGTTTAAATGTATTAAACACCTCTGACTTTTCTTTAATCACATAAATTGTGATCCATCTGGTAGCATCATCAACATATATGACATAATATCTTGAACCATTTATACTAAAGTCCTTTGAAGGACCCCACACATCTGTATGCACGAATTCAAGTCTTTCTAAATACATAAACCCATGCTTGGAATAGGATTGCTTATGAGCCTTACCTAATTGACATGCCTCACATCTGTATGTCATGTGTTGACCTGCAATGTTAGGAAACCCAAGTACTGAATCATTATTAATCATGTCTTTGATACCTCTTTCATTGAAGTGTCCAAGTCTTTTATGCCAAAGATCCAATTCAGACACCTTCTGCTCTCCATATGTGAACATAGCATGTCCAACATTTCCTTGTACCTTTAATGTGAAAAGCCTTCCTTCTTTCTTTCCTGTAACAACCTGTTTATACCCTTGACTAGGGTCTTCAACATAGACTCCATCATTGGTGAATCTTACCTCATATCCTTTTTCCACAATTTGACCTACACTGATCAAATTCTTTGGAATTGTGGGAACATAAAGAACCTTACTCAGAAGAGTACTCCCATCCTTTGCTTTGACTAAACCAATTGAATTTACCTTATGCTTTGTATTATCTCCTGTCTGAACTGTATGGTTAATTGCATTATGATCTAGATCAGTCATCAAAGCAATATTTCCACTTAAATGATTACTACATCCTGAATCAATGTAGAACACTCTCATGTCCTCATGTGAGGTTTCACAAGTTGCATTCATAATGAGAGTCGAGTCCTCCTTCTGATCTGATGCATAGTTGTAGTACTTGTTATTATAGGATTGATTTTGGAAGCTTCTTCCTCCACCTCTTCCAAAAGAATTCCTACCACCTCTACCTCTGAAGTTTCCTCTCCGAAATCTACCACCTCTTGCTCTTTGATTAAAGTTCTGATAATTACCATGGTTCTGATTATTGTGCCAACAATCATGAGATAGATGATTGGTCTTACCACATATCCAACAAGCTCTTGTATTATCCTTATTGTTTCTGCCTCTTCCTCTACTTCTGCCATTTCCTTTTCCTCTTATGAAATTTGCTTGGTTTGAAGTACCTTCTTCTTCACCTGATTGTTGCTTTCCTTTGTTAGCTTTCTTCTTGTCTTTAGAGTACATTGCATGACCTGCACTCTTATCAACATCTCCTTTGATGTAATTCTCAAAAGTTAGCATATGACCTAACAATTGATTCAACTCAGGAGTGAAGTGATCTAAAGAAAGTTCTGTAGACAAAATAAAAGGCTTCCACTTCTCATCTCCTCTTAGCCCTGTGAGAATTTGTCTTACCAATTTATCTTCTTCAATATCTTCATCCACTGCACCTAAAGAATCTACAATGTCCTTCATCTTTGTCACATAATCAAAAATTGATTGTGAGGCATTCTTCTTGAAAGTAGTAAATTCTGCCCATAGTGAAGCCTTCCTTGATTTGGTTGTGTTTTGGAAATGCTCTTCCAAAGCATTCCAAATGTCACATGCACTTTCAAGTCCTCTAATGTGAGGAAGCAGGTAGTCATTGACTGCCATGTAAATTATGCTTCTTGCTTGAGCATCCTTCTTCATCCAATTCTTCATGTCTGCAAGCTCCTCTCTAGTTGGAACACTAGAGTCTCTAAATTCTGGCTTTTCTTCCTCTCCTGTGATGTATCCCATCAGATCTTTGCTCATAAGATGAGCTTCCATCCTCATAGACCAAGCAGGATAGTTCTCTCTATCCAACTTTTCAATTTGGAGACTATCTCCCATCCTTGCTTCACCTGTAGTCTCAAAGCTTTAACCTTTACAAGAAATAAATGTACCTTGACTTCGAATCTTACTCCTTTTTATCCTTTTGATAGCTTCAATGTGTCGACCTTCAAGTTTTCTTCAACCTTTATCCTTTTGCACCTTCAAGATGTAAAGATTTGTGTTTCTGTAGTAGTCGAAGTCTTCTTCACTTCAATTTTGACACATCCTGCTCTGATACCACTGATGGAGAGTGTTAATCTCCAAAAGAACAAGCTATCCTTGGTATTAGACCACCTCTAGACCAAGAATAACTTTAGACTCCTCATAATTTGGAAATCCACTAACACATTACCAAGAAGTTGACTAACTATGAAGAAATCATTTCTCTGAAAAGTCTGCTGCAAATTAATCACTCATTGACTAATCAATCCTGTAAAGTTTTTAATAAAGCTTTGCACAATGCTTCGCCTTAAGGTTGGGCACCTTCTCCAACTTAAATCTCTACAAATGATTCAGTGTACTCTGAGAAATCATACAAACAAGTTACCTGTGTGTAAAACACCTTCTCTGCAGTGACGACTTTGACACCTATAACTTCTTAGTGATAGTTCTCCCAATGTCGAACCCGTTTGATCAAGATCTTCTAGCCATAGATGGCTTACCTTCCAACTTAGATTTTGAGTCCTCACTTGTGTAAAACTTTACACCATGCTCTGAGCAATGTTCATATCTTTGAACATGAAATCTGCGCTAGTTTTGTCGACTCTCAGAACATCATCACATATGAATGTTCCTATGCAAAATTCTCTCAGCCTGATTGCAATTAACCTCTCAAATTCTAACCATAGATGGATTAGCTATGGAATTAGATACGTGTAAAAGGTTTTCTCAAAAGATTAAACACAGAAGGAGAATGGGAGAGAAGATCGACGCGCCATATCTGAAATTTTCACTTATCTATTTCCTTCATACATCTGATGGGTGATTTGTACAATGTACATCACTAACTCATCTCATACTCTCTTCTCTATGTCTCATACGACTACAAGCATGTACTCATGTATATATACAAGTCCTAACTTGTAACTACTTCAAGTATATTGAAGTATCTAAAGAACTAATGTACATTTGATTCAAGAACTTTACTATATGATTCTTTCCTTCAATTCATGACATTGATCTTTAATCTTCTCT
Organism: Ceratopteris richardii; assembly: GCA_020310875.1. Taxonomy (NCBI): domain Eukaryota; kingdom Viridiplantae; phylum Streptophyta; class Polypodiopsida; order Polypodiales; family Pteridaceae; genus Ceratopteris; species Ceratopteris richardii. Next base: position 111,078,776 of record CM035420.1, read on the forward strand.
TCATGTCTTTACTTCTACCCTTTGTATAATCACAATTTGTTGATTGTCTTGCTCCAACAAAACATATTGATGTTCACTATGTGAGAGAGCACCTTTGTTGGTGCAATTCAAGCCTTCACAATTTGGCTTGGATTACTTCATGAAGACACCACTTGAAGGAAGGACCATAGGAACTTATGCTTATAAGTTCTTACCATTTTACTCCTTGTAAAAGTCTAAAACACTTGGCATTTCTTATGAACACACCTAATTGATTAGAGTCGTGGAAAAAATTGTTGGCTGATTGAGAGAATATCTCATTACCTTTTAGGTGAAAGATTCTAGGAGTTTGAATTTGAATTCAAACTTGAAGTTTCAACTCAACTCTATAAAAGATGCAAGTCAAAAGTCGCGGGTAGCTCAGCTCATTCTAGCTCACTTCCCGAGACATCTATCATTTGTATCTGAGTGTGTATGAGTGCTACATTGAAGCCCATACCTCATTACCTCATCTAGCTATGGTTATCATGCTAATGAGATTATACAATTATGTCAATTATTAGATATATTCACATTCATCAACTCTGTGTTCTCTGAGTGTACCACTTCAAGTCTGCCAACTTCAAAGAGGCATATCTCAGTGCCTACTTCACCAAATTGAGTGATTCAAAGCTTAGTGGATCCAGATCAAAGCACACTACAAGAATACAAGGTTTGAAGCAACTTGGTTCAGCCAATCTCACGAAATCGCCATCAAAGTGCTCACTAGTATTTGTCTGCATACTTCCTAAAAAGTTGGGGGTGTCCATAAATTTGCTAAAGTTATTTCTCCTAGTAAAGTTTATCATTTTGAATGATTCCACTTGCAAATGGTAGCTTACTAAGCTAATAGAATACCTCTAGAAGGAGTTTTGCCAATTGTAAGTGTACTGGTCATATTGAGTGAAAGACTGAGCAGGTATCAACACCAAAATAGAAAGTTTTCTAGCTTTGTGATTCACAAACTCATCTGTTTTGGTCAAGTCATTACTCAAACCTTTTCCAAAGTACATATAGCATTTCTTGGTATCATTTGGAAGCTAAGGGTGTCTACTAATCATATCTGGAGTCACTGAGGGCTGGTGCAAAGCAGGTTTAGCAGCACCTACTCAATCTTCTGAAGGATCCATCCATCTTTCCCAATAGTGGTATCAGAACAAACAAGGTAACATGAGAGATGGTTTTCCTTCATTCATTGATAAATTGGACAGGAACAATTATCAAGCTTGGTCTCTGAGGATGAAGACCTATCTACAAGGAAGAAGTCTATTTGGATTCATCTCAGGAGATGAGGAATTGCTCTCATTCAAAGCAAGGGGTCTACCCACCAAGAAAGAACAAGAAAGGCTTAATATATGGTGTGCAAAAGATGCATTGGCAAGGTCTTATCTTCTTAACTCTATATTTGATTTCCTTTTACCTCACATCAGGAATTGTAAGACTTCCCAAGAAACTTGGGAAACCTTGTCATCATACTTTTCATCTAATACAAGGGCCAGGAAGAATCAATTGTGGATTGAATTCACAACCCTTAGGAAGCAACCAAAACAATCAGTCTCAAAATTTGTGACCAAGATCAAGGATGTGGCAGACCAATTAGCAAGTATAGGAGAGGAGATTGAAGAGGAACAAATAGTAAGGCAAGTAACCAATGGACTAAAGGCAGATGATAAGTGGGAAAGCTTCACCACTGCAATGGATCTCTACATGGACATACATACCCAAGATCTCACAACTCTGATGGGCCAACTATTCACACATGAAGCAAAGTTCACAAAGGTTGGAGATACATCTAAATGTAACACTCCTTCTGCCCTATATACTGATAAAAAGATTAAAGACAAAGGTAAAGGTAAAAAGCAAGAAGATGAAGGTTCTACCTCCCAAGCCAACTATGCAGGGAGAGGTAGATCTTCAAGAGGCAGGAGCAGAGGAGGTAAGCAAGGTAGGGGGAGACTCTACAATACATCACCATGCAACATTTGTGGACTATCTAACCACACCACAGATGAGTGCTACAAAAACTACAAAAATCAAAGAGGAAGAGGCTATCAAAGAGGTGGATACTCTCAAGGCAGAGGAAGGTTCAACCAACACCAAGGCTACAATGGCTACAACAATAACTACAACAACAATCACAACAACAACCATAATGGTAACTACCAAGGAGGATTCAGAAATAGGAAAGACTACAACAACTACACAGAGGAGCAAGATGACTCCCTATTGATCATGAATATGACTTCCAAGTCAGGTATCAATGATGATCATCTGTTTTATATTGATTCAGAGTGTTCTAATCATGTAGCTGGCAATGTGGCACTACTCTTTGATCTTGAGGAACCAAAGGGCAAACATCAAGTACAGACAGGAGATGATACTAAGCATTCTGTGGTAAAGATTGGAAATGTAAAAACTTGTGATGGTAACCAGAACCTATTGAGTAGGGTACTTTATGTACCAACCATTACCAAAAACTTAATGAGTGTTGGTCATATTGTGGAGAAAGGTTTGCAGGTCAGGTTCAATCAACATGGAGCATATGTGGAGGACCCAAGACATGGATTCAAGAGGATAGCCAAGGGAGAAAAATCAGGTAGATTATTTACTTTTGAGCTAGAAGACACCACAAACATTGCTTTATACAATTACAAGGATCAAACACTTTCAGAATTAGAAATATGGCACAAAAGGTTAGTTCACATAGGTGAAAGGAACTTAAAACAAATGTGCAGGGATAAATGTGTGCTTGGGATACCTAATGTATCCAAGCAACACATGATTTACAAATGTGGTGCTTGTCAGTTTGGTAAGTCTCACAGATTGCCCTACTCAAGGAAAGGTTTTATGCATGAAGACTACCTAGACTTGGTGCACACAGATGTTTGGGGACCTAGCAAGGATCCCTCCATTTCAGGATCAAGGTAGTATGTGTCTTTCATTGATGATTATAGCAGATGGACTGTGTTATACTTTATGAAACACAAGGATCAAGTGTTTAATTGTTTCAAAAGATATCTTGCACTAGTTGAAAATCAAATAGGAAGGAACTTGAAGAAGCTAAGGTCAGATGGAGGAGGTGAATACTTCTCAAATGAGTTTGAGGACTTCTTGCAGGAAAGAGGCATCAAAAGGGAGATAACCACAAGGTACTCACCTGAACAAAATGGGGTAGCTGAAAGAAGGAATAGGCTTATTGTTGAAACAGCTAGGTCCATGCTTAATGAAAAGAAGTTGCCAAATTATCTTTGGGCAGAGAGTGTATCTACTGCCACCTATCTCATAAACAGGTTGCCATCAAAGTCACTTGATGGAATGACACCTTATGAAGCTTGGCATGGTAAGAGACCATCATTGGATCATTGCAAAATCTTTGGTTGTGTAGCATATGTGCATATTCCCTCACAGGTAAGGGGAAAGCTAGACCCTAAAGCAGAAAAATGTATTTTCATTGGTTATGACTTGAATCAAAAAGGGTACAGATTCTACAACCCAACCAATAAAGGGTTCAAGGTAAGCAGAGATGTTATCTTTGATGAGAATGACTCATGGTATGAGAATGAATGCAGGAAGGTTAGTCTACCCTATGATTTGGAAGAGGAGTTTCCAAAACTCTCAAGTGAGGAACCAATCCAAAAGGAAGACTCAAGTTCAGAAGATGATGACACAATCAATCTTGAAGAATTCAAGGCATGGAAGTCCAGAGGCAAGATGAAGATGAAGAAGCTTGAGGATATACCAGAATCTTCAACTCAAGAAATAAGGAGATCTCAGAGAGAAAGTAAGAAGCCTATCAGATATGGCTATGATACATCTCTTGTTACTAAGCATTCAATTTATCTTGCAAAGGACTTGTTAAGTGAAGAACCAGGTTCATATGAAGAGGCAATCACCAAACCAGAATGGAAAGGAGCTATGGATGAAGAAATAGAAGCTCTCAAGGAGAGTGACACATGGGACTTGGTACCCAAGAAGGACTCTATGAAGGTGATAGGATCTAGATGGATCTACAAACTAAAGAGGAACTCTGATGGTACAATCAACAGGTACAAAGCTAGGTTGGTAGCCAAGGGTTTTGCACAAACCCAAGGCATTGATTATGAGGAGACATTTTCTCCTGTGGCTAAGATGCCAACAATCAGATTATTGGTGAGTGTAGCTGCATCCAGAAATTGGAACATGTACCAATTAGATGTCAAGAATGCTTTCTTGAATGGATGGATATCTGAAGAAGTCTACATGTCACAACCACCTGGCTATGAAGACCCTAAGAAGGTAAATTATGTTTGTAAATTGAAGAAGGCTCTATATGGATTGAAGGAGGCACCTAGGGCATGGAACTACATGCTGACAGCATACCTCCAAGACCAAGGGTTTACTATGAGCAAGACAGATACTTCATTGTTTATCAAAAGGAGCAATTCAGAGGTAATCTATCTCTGTGTTTATGTTGATGACATCATCATTACAAGTAATGATATCCAAGGAATCATGAGCATCAAAAACCAGATAATGAAGGAGTTCAAGATCAATGATCTTGGATTATTGAAGTACTTTCTAGGACTTGAATTGGTTTATACTAATTCAGGTATATATATCACTCAGAAAAAGTATGTACAAGACATGTTGAAGAAGTTTAAACTGTAGGATGCTAAAGTCTCAAGTACTCCAATGGAGGTTAACCTAAAGCTAAGTGCTCATGAAGGGGATGAAGTCCAAGACATTACAGGATATCAAAGTATGGTAGGTAGTTTGAATTATGCTACCTTGAACAGAATTGACATAGCATATGGAGTTAGTGTGCTAAGTCAATTCATGCACAAACCAAGGGTACCTCACCTTGAGGCTGCAAAGAAGATCTTGAAGTATCTGAAGGGAACTCAGAACCATGGTTTGTAATTTCCTTATACATCAGATATTGACATTAAAGTGTATTCAGATGCAGATTGGGCAGGATGCAAGCATGATAGGAGGAGCACATCAGGATACTTATCTTTTGTAGGTGATAAACATATTTCTTGGTCAGCCAAGAAACAACCAACAATGGCATTGTCATCCACTGAAGCAGAGTATAGAGGACTAGCCAATGCCACTCAAGAAGCTATTTGGTTAAAGCTTTTGTATACAGAGCTAGGCCTATACACTAGGCCCCCAATTATCTTTGGAGACAACACAAACTCTCTTCACCTTGCAGTTTCAATCCAATATATCATGCTAGAACAAAACACATAGAGGTTCATTACCACTATGTGAGAGAGAAGTTGCTAAGCAAGGACATTCAGTTGACCTATGTGTCTACTAATATGCAATGTGCAGATTTACTCACTAAAGCTTTGGATGGAAACAAATTATGCAGATTCAAATCCATGATTGGATTGCAGGATGTGATTGAAGATTGAAGATGAAGAATTAAGCCAAAGTGTTTGGCTTGAGGGGGAGCTCTTGGTGCAATTCAAGCCTTCACAATTTGGCTTGGATTACTTTATGAAGACACCACTTGAAGGAAGGACCATAGGAACTTATGCTTATAGGTTCTTACGATTTTACTCCTTGTAAAAGTCTAAAAGACTTGGCATTTCTTATGAACACACCTACTTGATTAGATTCGTGGAAAAAATTGTTGGCTGTTTGAGAGAATATCTCATTATCTTTTAGGTGAAAGATTCTAGGAGTTTGAATTTGAATTCAAACTTGAAGTTTCAACTCAACTCTATAAAAGATGCAAGTCAAAAGTCGCGAGTAGCTAAGCTCATTCTAGCTCACTTCCCGAGACATCTATCATTTGTATCTGAGTGTGTATGAGTGCTACATTGAAGCCCATACCTCATTACCTCATCTAGCTATGGTTATCATGCTAATGAGATTGTACAATTATGTCAATTAATAGATATATTCACATTCATCAACTCTGTGTTCTCTGAGTGTACCACTTCAAGTCTGCCAACTTCAAAGAGGCATATCTCAGTGCCTACTTCACCAAATCGAGTGATTCAAAGCTTGGTGGATCCAGCTCAAAGCATACTACAAGCATACAAAGTTTGAAGCAACTTGGTTCAACCAATCTCAAGAAATCGCCGTCGAAGTGCTCATTGGTATTTGTCTACATACTTCCTAAAAAGTCGGGGGTGTCCATAAATTTGCTAAAGTTATTTCTCCTAGTATAGTTTATCATTTTGAATGATTCCACTTGCAAATGGTAGCTTACTAAGCTAATAGAATACCTCTAGAAGGAAATTTTCCAATTGTAAGTGTATTGGGCATACTGAGTGAAAGACTGAGCAGGTATCAACACCAAAATAGAAAGTTTTCTAGCTTTGTGATTCACAAACTCATCTGTTTTGGTCAAGTCATTACTCAAACCTTTTCCAAAGTACATATAGCATTTCTTGGTATCATTTGGAAGCTAAGGGTGTCTACTAATCATATCTGGAGTCACTGAGGGCTGGTGCAAAGCAGGTTTAGCAGCACCTACTCAATCTTCTAAAGGATCCATCCATCTTTCCCAATAACCTTCATGCAGGAGATATTGATTTGCTATATGTGCCTACACAAGATAATGTGGTAGACATATTCACCAAAGCTCTTCCAGGGGAAAAGTTTGAAGCTTTTTGCAAAGCTTTAGGCTTACTTACTTGTGGGAACTGATCTTTCACTCCCTATATGTGTTCACATAATTTTTACATTTATGTGTTCCTCAATTAGCTTTGATGTGAACCTTTTCCCTATACATGGGCACTTTTTACTCTAGTGCTGGCTAGAGGTTTTTTCCCCATGTTACCACATACTTGATACTCTCATATGTGGTGGTACTTTGTACTTAGGGATATTATTCAACTATTACCTCAGTTCAGTTCATCTTCAATAGAGAGAGCTATTCCAACCACACTACAACATATCGGGGGTATACCAAGGCTTCTACCGAGGAAAATGAACGGGCACAATTTTGCCCTGACGTCGGTGTAAGGTTCGGTGTAGGCGTCGGAACCAAAGTGCCGGTATAAGCCTCGGTATAAGCCTCAGTATAAGCGTCGGTATAAGCATCGGTATAAGCACCCGTATAAGCACCGGTATAAGCGTCGGTATAAGCGACGGTATGCCCCTGGGCAAAATAGTCGGTATAAGCATCGGTATCTTCCTGGGGATACCGACGCTTATGCCATTGTCGGGTCGTGAGAGATGCTCGGATGGTGGATCAAGTCATCCGCCTAAATCGTTCGGCACACACAGGGTGTCTGTAGCGGACTCAGGCTTAAGGAAATAAGGGTTCTAATGACAAAACAATATAAATTACCTAATTCTATGACTGAAACTAAAGTTTTCTTACCAAAAGTAAATAGTTTTAACTAGCTATGGACCGTAAGGACGGGCAGCCTCGTACATAGCAACAGCTTCCTGATATGAGATTGAAACTTCCATAATGGGTTCTTCTACTAAACTTTCAGGTAAGCTAGAGGGTTCTGGTCTGTCTAGAGTTGGCGGAACATTTCCAATATTTTCAATGTTTTCAATAGTACTGTGCTCAGACTCATGAACTAACTTAGAAGACATCAAGGAAAGTAATGGAAAAACTAACGAAACAATATGATGCTAAACTGTTTGAATGAATTTACTGATATGCTAATGGTTCGAATCAATAAATCTAATACAACTGGAAGGCCTAAACAATTGGATAAATGTCTAGTCAATTGGATAGTTGACTAAATGAGAAATAAGATTTAAATGGATCTTTAGGCTGCCGCTTCACTTCAATTGTCTTCACTTCACTTTAATTGATTGTAATCTTCAATGTTTCGTTTTTCATTTCTCTGTCATCTTCAATGTTTCTGAAACAAACGTTAAGTTCACTGCACTTCATTTGCTCTTCAATTGCTCATTAATCTTCAATGCTTCTTGACACTGCAAAAAACATTAGTCATTAGTAATATTACAAGAATCATTAAGAACCTTAAAAGACATTAGTCACATACATTAAAGCATACACATGCTCATGCATTCATACATTCATGCACATGCTAGCATTAGGTAAATGCACATTCATACTAACACTTAAATGCATTTATGCACATGCATATGTTTATGTATACATTAAAACATTCACATGCTAATTCATTTACTTTCATACATATATGCCCATACATACTAACCATGCATACACATACACTAACGCATACATCTATTGCATGCTCATTAATTCCTACTTATATAAGTTTAAGCTTAGATTAACACACACTTTCATATGCGTATACACTTTCATATGCGTATACACTTTCATATGTTCATTTCTGCATGCTAAATCAATTTCACATAACTCATATACATATATCTATCTAGTTTGCATATGCACACATGCACATGCACTCTAACATTCCACATGCATAAACATGCATCCACACATTTAATTCATATATGCAAATGCACACATCATGATCATGCACTCAACTATATATGCAATCGTACATTCATGCATCTTAGCACACACATTAACACATAAACTAATCACTAAATAATTAATAATAAACAAACCAAATTATGAATAATAATTACTAAATAATAAATTAATCACTTAACATCAATAATTCATTTAGTACTTCATTAATCTAACAACTACAAAAGAAATAAACAATTAAAACAATTCAAAACTCTCTCTCTCTCTCTCTCTCTCTCTCTCTCTCTCTCTCTCTCTCTTTCTCTCTCCCTCTCTACCCTCTCTCTCTCTCTCTCTCTGCGCTCTCTTTCTCTCTCTCTCTCTCTCTCTCTCTCTCTCTCTCTCTCTCTCTCTCTCTCTCTCTCTCTCTCTCTCTCTCTCTCTCTCTCTCTCTCTCTCTCTCTCTCTCTCTCTCTCTCTCTCTCTCTCTCTCTCTCTGCGCTCTGCCGCGCGCAGCGCCAGGGAGGGAGGCTCTCTCTCTCTCTCTCTCTCTCTCTCTCTCTCTCTCTCTCTCTCTCTCTCTCTCTCTCTCTCTCTCTCTCTCTCTCTCTCTCTCTCTCTCTCTCTCTCTCTCTCTCTCTCTCTCTCTCTCTCTCTCTCTCTCTCTCTCTGCGCTCTGCCGCACGCAGCGCCAGGGAGGGAGGCTCTCTCTTTCTCTCTCTCTCTCTCTCTCTCTCTCTCTCTCTCTCTCTCTCTCTCTCTCTCTCTCTCTCTCTCTCTCTCTCTCTCTCTCTCTCTCTCTCTCTCTCTCTCTGCGCTCTCTCTGCGCTCTGCCGCGCGCAGCGCCAGGGAGGGAGGCTTCTGTCTCTTTCTCTCTCTCTCTCTTCGGTGCTGTAGCACGCAGCGCTGAGGAGAGAGGGAGAGTCTCTCTCTCACACACATCACACACACACACTTGCACATACACACACATACATCACACACATACACATACACATCTCATACACACACATCACATATACACATTTCACATAACACACATCACATCATACACGCACACACACACATCTCATACACACACATCACATCTCATAACACACACATCACACACACACATATAGCATATTACATACACATACACACATCACACACACATACATACATCACACACACACACATCTCATCATACACGCACACACACACATATATCACATACACACATACGTACACATCACATACGCGCATAACACAAACACGCACATACACGCAACACATTCACACATAACACATACACGCACATACACACACACTACTGCAGGGACTCAGACCAAGCCACGGAATAGGCATGGGCATGCTTCCAGCCGGACAATCAACATCAAAATTATAATACACAGCAGGACATGACGGCTCAATATCCCGAGCACGAGGAGGGTCTAATGAGAAAGAAGGGGAAACAGAAGAAAGTAAAGAGCAGGAGACAGTACCTGCAAAAAAAACATTAGGAAAAACTAGCTCAACACACTCATATATATACACACACAACTCATTTTTAAACCATTCCTTTCATTTTACTTTATTTCCTCATCCTCACTTTTTCCCATTAACATTCACCACACTTTAATTAACTTTCTCACACAACCTCTCTTTTGATTACCCTCACACTCACAACTCTTTGTACACACCTTTTTTACACTTTAAATGCATATTTTTTTTCTACCACTCTTTTAACTTGCACTCACAACTACCTCACTTTGAAACTATTCACTTTAACCACTTTAGTTACACACTTAACCCACACCACACTTTAAACAGCACTCACATACACCGCTCATTAATTATCCACTTCAATTATTATTTTATTCTATTACCTTAATTTTCTTAATTAAATAAATCATTTCAATTAACCTTAGTTTAAGTTTTAATTAAATCAAACCTTAGGATTTAATTGCACATACATGATTAAATAATTAATTAAACCATATTTTAATTTTTATTATTGAACCAATGTTTAGATATAGATTAATTTTATTAAATATTAATTGTTTTAACCTTTAAAACATTCTGAACCCCTAGAAGACCTACTTAAACCCATCAGAAACTCATGAAAACCCTTTAAAACCCTTCTAAACCCTATCTCTAACCCATGATAAATCATCTAAACCCTTAACAGTAACTCAATGAAACCATTAATGATCCTTTGGATTAATCCTACTAACTTAACTTATATAAACTTATGAAACCCTAGGGGTATATACTCATATGTCTTATATGTATCAATTTAAAACACTCATTAAATGACTAATTAGGGTAACCGTAATATGAACACATATTCTTCATAATTTCTTGTACCTGCAAACACTTCAAAAATAGTTAATTCAATCCAGAACAATTGTTCAACAGTGAAAAAGAGGTTTAGAATTCACCACTTAAGTTGCTTTTATTTCCTCTGGTTATCAACTGGAAGATGTAAATCTTCCCGACACCGTTGCCTATACCAACGACCATATCTCCAAATTTTTTCGTGGTAGAGTATGTTGTCTCTTGGTACAGCAACATTCCCATGCCATCGTGTAGCAAAAGACGATACACTTTGCCCCTGAAAAACCTGAGTACATGTGACATGTACGACATGTGGAGAATGAATCCTCCTATGCGCAAGGGAAGTGTGTAGTGAACCCTTGCATGTCCAACACTTGGACAAACATCTGCACCTTAGATAGCTTGCTGCTCTCAACACAAAACTCAAATGGACTTGATGCTTTATTCAATCAAAGTAGACAAAGAGAGGTTTCTAAAAAGCTATAAATGACTTAATTTGGACAAGTTTTGATTAGGAAACACAATTGTCAAAGATGAACTACCTGTCCACACAGGTATGCTGAAGAACTGAGCTTCACTCTTGGACTGATAGCTCTCTGAATATATATCGTTTGAGAAAAATATTTGGTACAGAGAAATTAGACACAAATAGCTTTCCAACAAGCTAAAAATCAAGTAATTGGGATGAGTTTTGATCAGGAAACTCAACTCATCAAGATAGACCACATGCATCCATAAGTACACTATAAAACTAGACTTTACTCTCTGATAGATATCTCACAACGTATGCATGATCTGAATAAGATATTTGCGACACTAAATGTAGACTTCAAGAGCTTTCCAACAAGACAAAAATCACGCAATTTGCATATGTTTTGGTTGGGAAACTGAACCGACCAAAATAGACTACCTATCTACACAGGTATACTAAAAAACTAGACTTCACTCTTTCATTGATATCTCACAAACTACATAAGCTTTCAAAGAGATATTTGATATTCAAAATGTACACAAAATAAGCTTTCTAATGAATGTTTAAACACACAAAACGGTTACATATGCAGTGAGATATGAGCTCTGCAACAGAGCTGTGTACAAACTGACGTGCGACTCGAAGGAGTCTAAGGGAAAGCCAAAATGACAAAATGGCTAGATCTGACTACTGAGAGCTCTTGAATCTTTCTCTCCTTGTTTTGAATGTGCTCCCACTTCACTTTTATAACCAATGAGCATGTGAAGAAGTTTGTGCCTTCTTCTTAACTCACCACTTTCTCCACTACATGCTACTAACTACAAGGCAAGATATTGTATCTCTTACTCATCATGAAGTTTTGACTAGAATTTTTCTTTTATCATTTTTTCCTTTTTTCATCTACTTTTCCTTTATCTTTATATTTGGTAAATTTATCCAAGCATGGCTCATATGAAAATGAGCTTGTACATTTATCTTCAACACTCCCCCTCAAGCTCATTTGGGAGTTATCTTCATCCATGTCCTGCAAATTTATCACATCCTTGAAGCCTTTGAGTTTAGAAGCATCCAAGAGCTTTGTAAAAATATCTGCAACTTGCTCTTTGGTTCTAATGAACTTTATCTCCACCTCTTTGCTCAGCACCTTCTCCCTTACATAATGGTAGTGGACCTCTATGTGCTTGCTCCTTGCATGAAACATAGGATTGCTTGCCAAGTAGATACTTGACATGTTATCACCATATATAGGGATGGTTCCAACTTGCACTCCAAGATCAGCCAAAAGCTTTTTAATCCACATTGCTTCACATGTAGCAAATGCTAATCCTCTGTATTTAGCCTCCATAGATGAAAGTGCAAGAGTAGGTTGTTTCTTTGAGCTCCACGTGATAGGTTTGCTTCCTATCATGAACACATAACCTGAGGTTGATCTTCTATCTTCCTTTGAGCCTGCCCAATCAGCATCACTAAAGCCTTTGACCTACAATTCTTCATCAAACTTGTAAAACAAAGCATGATTAACTGTATGCTTTATGTATCTCAACACTCTCTTGGCTGAATTTAAGTGTTCACTTATCGGGGCTTGCATAAACTGAGAAAGTACACCAACAACATAAGACAAATCAGGTCTTGTAATGTTTGCATAGATCGATGATACTACAATGCTTTTGTATGTCGTTACATCTTCCAATGGTTCTCCATCATTTGAACAAATCTTGGTATTTGTGTCCATGGGTTGAGTGAGTGGTTTGCATTCACTTATTCCAAATCTGAAAAGAACATCCAACAAGTACTTCTTTTGCATCAAGTAGATGCCACTCTTTCCATAAACAACTTCAATTCCTAAAAAATATTTCAGCTCCCTAAGATTTGAAATTTTAAACTCCTTACCAAGCTTCCTTTTGATATCTTTAATCCCTGTAACATCGTTTCCTATTATGATGAGGTCTTTGACATATATGCAAATATATACCTCTCTATTTTCTTCCTTCTTCATGTACAACGAAGGATCTGCACTACTAGGGTTGTATTCACACTTAGTTAGATACTCTACCAATCTCTGATTCCATGCTCTTGGTGCTTGCTTCAAGCCATAAAGTGCCTTCTTCAACCTGCAAACAAAATCTGGATGGTTTTCATCTTCAAATCCAACCGGTTGACTCATGTATACCTCTTCTTGTAGTTCTCCATTGAGAAAGGAATTTTTGATGTTGATTTGATATAATGGCCATCTCCTTGAAGCACCAATTGCTATTAAGGTTCTGATAGTTCCCATCTTTGCAACGGGGCTGAAAACTTCATCATAATCTATGCCTTGTGTTTGTTTAAATCCTTAGGCAACTAATCTAGCTTTATATCTAGCTAGTGAACCATCAGCATTCCTCTTTACTTTAAACACCCATTTGTTTGGAACAATCTTCATACCTTCTTTCTTTGGCACTAGCTCCCATGTGTGATTATCTTTGAGAGCTTTGATCTCCTCTTTCATAGCTTGCTTCCATTCCTTTTGTGTGCAAGCTTCTTCATATGTCTCAGGCTCTTTGTCTTTGATAATCTGCATCATGTATGCAAAATGTGTCGCCATAAAACTATCATAACTCAACCTTTGAGTTGGATACCTTGTCCTTGAAGATCTTCTTTCATTGCCTTTAGAAAGTTGCTTCTTTAACCTATTCAACTTTACCATCCGAGTGATTACCTCTTCATATTCTTCTTCACTTGCATCTACCTCACTGTTTGGAGTAGCACTTGCCTCTTTGGCTCTACTATGAGCTGAATTTGGAGACAAAGAATGACTTACCCTCCATGTTGAACATTCTTCATTTGATGTAGATGCCTCTGGACCTGAAGCCTTTGTGCTTGATTGCTGAGCTTCTCTTTGATTTGTTCCTGCATAATCATCACAATCTTCTTCAAGAACCTTTTCCTTTCCTTTATCTTCATACCATGGTCTTAGTTCATCAAAGACCACATCTCGCGAGACTCTTAATTCCTTTGTTCTAGGGTTGTAGCACTTGTATCCTTTTTGCTCCATTGAGTAGCCGATGAAAATGCATTTTTCTGACCTTGATTCCATCTTTGTTCTAACTTCTTGTGGAATGTGAACAAAGCAAACACATCCAAACACTTTGAGGTGTGTAAGATCAAGTTTCTTACCGGAATATACCTCTTCTGGAGTCAAGTGATGTATTCCCGATGTTGTGCACCTATTCATCAAGTAAATGGTGGTTGTGGTAGCTTCAGCCCAATAGTACAATGGTACCTTCATCTTGTTGAGCATGCATCTTGCAATTTCAGCAATTGGCCTATTTTTCCTCTCAGCTACTCCATTTTGTTGTGGTGTATACCTACAAGTGAATTGCCTTTTGATCCCGTTCTCTTGTAGAAAATCTGAAAATTCTTTGGAGAAGTATTCTCCTCCACCATCAGACCTTAAGGTTTTGATAGACCTTCCTGTTTCCTTTTCAACTTCAACTTTGAATCTTTTGAATATAGAAAACACCTCTGATTTTTGCTTCATACAACAACCATACCTTTCTTGAGTCATCATCAATGAAGGTGACAAAAAATCTATTACCAGCCATTGATGCCTCTTGGGTTGGTCCCCATACATCCGTATGTATCAAGTCCAAGACATTTGGAGCCACATAATTGCTTCTCTTGAATGCTTTCCTAGTTGACAAGCTTCACATAACTCATGTAGTCCAATGCTATTAAATTTTGGAAGACCTCTTACCACTTCATGTTTGCTCATGTCCTTCAGCTTTGGAATGTTGATGTGTCCTATTCTTTTGTGCCATAAGTCCAGCTCTGAAATCTTCTTGTTCCCACATTGAATGTACATGACCTTTCCATGTGGATGTTGGACATCCAAAGTGAACGTCCTTCCTTCTCTTCTACCTCGAGCAATGACCTTGAAGCCTTCCTTTGGATTCTTTATGAAGCACCCATTCTCATTGAATATGACGTGATAACCCTTCTCTACCATTTGTCCTACTGAAATCAAGTTCTTTGAAATTGTAGGAACATGAAGAACATTAAATAGTACCTTTGCTTTACTTGTATCTCCAAGCCTTATATCTCCAATATGTTCAATCATGTGTTGAGTATCATCACCTGTTTCAACACATCCTTTTCCACTTGGTACCTATAGATTAGGGAACAAACGTCCTTGACATGACATATGGTTACTACAACCTGAATCAATGTACCATTTCTTGTCATCTTCACAAGAGCTTCTATACTCATGTCTCATTGCAAGTAGTGTGTCCTTGCTTCCTTCACTTGAGGTTCTTGCATAGTTGCTTTGGTTCCTTTGATTGCCTCCATTTGGTCTTCCTATCTTCAGCCAACAATCACTAGCATAGTGTCCTACTTTACCACAATGATAGCATGTTATACCTTTATGAGAATTGTAGGAGCTTCGACCTCTTCCTCTACTTCTACCTGGACCTCTTCCTTGTGTGTTGGCATTTGATGCATCCTTGTTGTCTTCTGTTGCTCTAGCACAATGGTGAGAACCACGTTAAGAAGCTCCACCTCCTTAATGTCAATCCACGGAAGAGATAGGAGTGATATGAAGATCGTGAATGTGAGATGAAGTGAGAGTGAAGGTGAGAAGCATAGAAATGCACACACACATACACACACACTACGAAGAGACAAGCAAGACACAATGGAAGGTGAGAAATCAACTCTATTTCTCAAGAACACTATTACAAGCTCAAAAGAACTCTAACCTCAAACAAGCTAACCTCAAAAATGAGCTCTCTAGCTCTTTTTATAGTTTCTAGACTAGTTTTGACCGGTTTCACATCTAGTGACCGGCATAGTTAAAAATTAGGTCCTAGATGCTATTTGGAAGGGTAAACGGTGTCTAAAAATAACAAAAATTGATACGCTTGTTCTACCTAAGCTCCTCAAGCTCGAGGACTCCTCGGCTTGCACAAAATGGAGCTGGAACTTAAGAAAAGGGTTTTTCTATGTTACATATGTTATATTAGTGATGAAAATCACTGTTGGAGGTCTTTGAAAGGTATTTCTAAAACATGATTCTTTGAAAAAAGATTCAACTGGCTCCTTGCTCCGTTGTTACATGCTTCCGCGTCGTCTGTGCCTCTGGCTGCTGCCAACACCCCCCTCCCTCTCGCTTCTGTCGTCCCTGACAGAACCTTGTTGTGAGGTCTGCCGTATATAGTTCTGTAGGAGGTCTTGAGTGAGGGTGTGCTCGGAGATACGAATGCCTCGGGCCAGGTCGGCCTCGAGTTTCTCCCAGTCTATTGGTTGCGGTTCTTCCGGTGGCGGGAGCTGATAGTGTGTGGAATAGAACATTCGTTCACAGGCAAATAATTGTAGGCCTGCTTATGAATACCTCTGAATGGTATTCCCAGAAGCCGGTTGTGAACATCTCTTCGAAAGTCTGCTTGTAGCACGCCGGTAGGTACTTTATTCTGCAATGCCAGGCATAACACACCCGTAGCGATGGCGTTGTACTCATATCATATACTAGATGGAAATTGCCATGCTCAAAGCCCGGGGTGTTTACATGAGGTGCCTTGACGCGTCGGAAGACTTTAAAAATCATTTGCATCATGTCAAAGATTTTGACAGTCATGTGCGCCGCTATATCATCCATATGCTTTAATCTAGGGATCGAATGGCGAATTTTAGCCATCATGTAGCCTACAGTTGGTAATTCGATGGGTGGCTTAAAATAGGGGTAATTCAACCAGTCCTGGCACTACTTATTGTTTTGTACCTTAATAGCAAAGGCTGTCCAGGAGCGGCGTCGTGGTACTGGTCCCCAACATGGGTTGTACTTTAAATGCAAAGGTGCCTTTACCCATGTACTCATCATTTCTGGATACTTCTGTAGTAAATCTTTCCGCCACTCTGGTTGATATATCTCTCCTTGTTGTGCCTCAAGTGGTAGATCGGCCTCCTCAAATTGAGTCGCATGCGATGGTTTCTTACCTGTTTCTTTCTCAATGGCTAACTGGTATTCGGCCATTAACATAAAATACGGTTTATACTGTAGCTCATGCCCAGATATGTATCGTCGCGGGGCCAAATGAGCAAAGAATGGAGACTGTAAAATTCTTTCTTCTATCATCGCCATGGCATGTAATTGTGCCTCTACTCTAGCTGAGTGTGTTGTCCCAAGTTCCTCAATAGTCTTCATCCACGCGGGGGTCAGAAGTTCGTAAGTCATCCGGCCTTCGGCCGTGACGCATCCGCCTGGGATGGGTTGTGGCTCGTATGCCTCTTCAAACGTTTCCTCCACCGGGATGGTGACAGTTTCTTCCTCAGCTGGAAGCTCAGGTGGGGAATCTGGCCTTGGTGGTGCTTCATATACTGCAATCCTTGATTCAAGGTTTGATACCTGGGCCCGTAATGCGTTGAGTTCCTCTAAGATGTCAGGAGAGGGATCCACAGGTGCTGGTATGTCTTGGTGTGCCGGTGCTCGTAACTGGAGTAATTTATGATCTTCTTTGAGTTTCTGTAACTCCTTGTTCATGCGGTCGTATTCATCTAGCAGTCTTACATGATCTTCTAGCAGCATCCTCATCGAGTCTAAGGGAATGGCTTTGAACCGACTAGGACTTAAAGGTTGGTCTAGGTGGTCAAGAGCTGCTTCTAAGTTTTCTCGATTCTGATCCTGTACGCGCTGGTTTTCTTCCTTTGCTGCTGCTAGGTGTCTTCTGAGTAAGCCCATGTTTCATGTTAGCATTGCATTGCGGACTGTTTGGGCTCTTAATAAGTTATCCAGGTCAGTAGTGGCTTCTTTAGCGTTTTCTTCGCTTTCTAGTTCCAATTTGTGATATGCCTCGCGTAATTCCTGGTATCGGGTGTTCAGAGAGGCATTCTCAATAGACAATAAATTAAGCTACGACTGTAAGTCATTGGTTGTCCTCTGCAGCTGCTGGTAATTATCGCCAAGAGATGTGAACTCATCTCTTACTTGCGCCATACACATGAACATCTGTCGAAATGCATTATCTACAGTGGGTGATAGTATTAATGAGGTGCTAAATGAAGATGCAGTGGGTGTAGATGCAACGGGAATGGGGAATGGGGGTGGGAAGGTGGATGTTGTGGTGATTGTGGAAAATTGGGAGGTGCCTAAATATGTTTGTGCTGTGAGTGAAGTGAGTGATGGTGCAGTGGGTGGTGAGATGTCCATGTCATTGGACGTGTCCAGTGCGGTGACTGTGAATATGGGTGTGACTGTGGGTGCTTGTGCTGGTGTAAATACGGGATTTACAAAGTTTGAGGAGTAATTTACAGGGGGGCTGGCTGGACCAGCTTGGTGGAAAGGGGAAATAGGGGTTACAGTGGGTCGGGGAGGTGAGACGGGGGAGAAGGTTAATGGCGGTGGGAATGGGAAAAGGGGTCTTGGAGTTGTGGGGAAGGATGGAAAAGCTGGATGGAGGAATGGGTTGAATGGAAAGGTGGATGTGTGAGGGGGTAGAGTAGGTCTAATGGGTGCAGGAATTGTGGGCTGAGTGGTAGTAAAGACGATTTCGGCTACATTGCAAGCGATAGAAGATGATAGTCGGGGGGAAGGAGGAGCGGTTGGGGTGGTTGGTACTTTAGTTACTACTGAGGTATGTACAGTTGTAGCGCGGGGTGGGGAATCTACAAGGATGGTTTCTACTGCCAACAAACTTTCGGGGACGAGGCGTGCCTCCCTGGCTTGTTCTGAAGACTGTGCTCCTGTTGGTACACGAATGTATTCGCCAGGCTTGGAAAGTAGTCGCACTCTGCGGGGGTCAAACTGTGGTAGTGGCTTTCTTTGCAAGTATCTGAGTGCTTCGTTGGAGCCTACTGATTTGACTAACTCGCGGAATCCTTTGATGTATGCGTCTTCGAATCCGCCTGTGACAAGTTCCTGTTCTATTATGGCTTGACTCTCTTCCTCGGTCATTTTTTTGCGTGCCCAAACTTTTTCCATAGTTCTATACAGCTTCTTAATAGCTAGTGTGTAAGCTGCTGCTTCGTAAGTTTCATCTTCATGGGTACTTGTTTCACCATGTGTGTCTGTTTGTTGGCCTTGGCCATCTGTCTGTTCATGCTCTTGGGATTCGTGAGTGCCCTGGCTGGCTTCATCATCACCTTCGTCGTCATCGGTTGCTGTTCTTTCATCATCAGAGCTAGACACAATCTGTCCTTGTGGCTGATCCCTGGGTGTGGTAGGGTAGCTAGGTCTTTCATATTCTTGAGAAAACAATTGTCCTTCTGAAAACTGGAACTCATTGGAGAATGCATCAGGCATCTCAAAATCAAAAGTTTGGTCTAGTGGCTCTGCTTGTCCTGTTTCCAAATGGGGTATTGGAAAAGAGAAAGCTTCCGCACCAATAGTGGTGGGAAGTTCAGCTGCTGTGGTGATAGGTTCTGTGGTTGTGGCTGCTTGGGGTGCAACAGTACTGGTGGTGCCCTCCGGCATAACTGGTCTTGATAACCGTATACGAATTGGTGGTACCGTGGGAGTGGCTGTTGTTGGTGACTGCTCTGGAGATGGTTGTGGCGAGGGTGATTCTAGGACTTGTAAGCATGGTATGGTGCCTCTCATCCGCTTTCCGGCTGTGCCTTTGCTAGACTTTCTAGCCTTCTTAGTGGTCCCTTTGAATGCTTTCAGTTCCTCACTTGTCATGGCACGCTCAATCGGTAAGTCATACGCCAAGCACATATATATAATTCTTGTAAGCGCACAACATCCATTGATGACCTTCTTTTGCTCCCACCTATGTTGTGCCAAATAGAGCTGATCAATTATCCAGTTGGCTAGATCAACCGTTTGAGGTCCAGTACATGCTAAGTATAAACCAAACCAGATTCTCTTGTGGCGCATGGTAAAACGATCCTGAGCTGGGAAAGCAAAGTGTTGCATGCATATCCGTAATGGCTTAGAGAGCTCAGGTGTTATAGCAGAAATATCCTCCCACTTAGTTACGTCACCACATTTCATCTGCTCTGGGACTAGCCGTTCTCTCTCCGTCGGAGTACGTGTTCCATGTATTTTGAGAGCTGCGCAAATTAAATCTTTAGACAAATAAAACCTTCTGAATCGAGGGTCATTTCCCAAGGATGGTAACATGAATGTTCCGGGTAGATCCTTGTTCTCTGAAGCCGTTAAGGTGGTTACCAAGTAAAAACATCTGTAAAAATCAGGTTTAGGTAGAGGGTCACTAAAATATTATGTAAATCCCGCTCGTGCCCAAACATGCGTTAGATCTTGTGTATTCTGTAGTCCTTCAAATTCTCTTGACAAGAACTGGTACTTGGTCCATGTGCGAAGATCAAATGCCAAATTGGCCTCAAATATAAAATCAGCGTCTGCCAATGGTCTTGCGAGGCCTTGAAACCAATGAGAATTATGATGAATCTTCTCAGTATATCCTCTAGGAGGATCATCGATTGGCATGGGTCCTGGAAAACCTTGAAACTCTGGTGGTTGCATCGTAGGATAAGATTCTGCGAGTAATTCTCCAATATTGGCCATTGGTGTGCTTGGGCTAGCTTCTGATGGTCCTGCTTCGGTTTGCATGATGACAGACGAGTAAATGGAAAAGATCTGCTACAAAAGATTAACACATTAGTATGGAAATTAATTATGATCCCAATAAAGTGAGACCGCAATCCCTTTCCATAACCGATGTATAACCCGTGTAGCCAGGTGTTGTGAGGTGGTTAATGGAATGATTATTTGCAAAACTAATGCAGGTCTCTAGACGCCTACATGGTCAGATTATGCATACATTTCTTGATGAGCTTTTATCATGCATGATGTGGGGTTATGGTGTGTGAATTTATACAAGGTTTGGTTGAGGGTGAATTATTACAAGGGTGGAGTTTAAATGGGATGGGAGAATTGTTAGATAATGGGGTACAAGAAGACGTCTGGATACGTTTCGGTATCCATTTCCTAAGAGTCCTTGGGTGGGTGGTGTGGTTCTGCTGAGGTACAAAAAGTGGTATCGGGTTTGGTGGTATTGAAGGATGAAAAGATTTCTGAGGGGTATATATTACATGGCTAGAGGGTTGGGCTATAATACATTGTTTGGGTACCCAAATCTGGATGGGTGTGGGTCGATTGATAAGATACTTCTTGGCGATCCAAATCTATCGAGTATTTGTACTTGTAGAAGAAGATCGAGGGGACTTTGAATACTGACTCTACTTCTTTTGAAACTTTGTCCTGTTCTTGTCTGCAGTGTTGCCAATAGGCTGTGGTTGCTGTCCTTTTGGCACCCATATTTGTCTCGTGCCACTTGTTCTGTGATTTTGATACTGCTGCTGTCTTTGCCTTATCTGGTGGTGTCGTCGGTCTTGGTTCCTCTGTTGTGGTTGACTCCTTCGTGGTTGGGTTTGAGAGGTCCATTGGACGCTCTGCTTTGGAAAAGAAGGGAGATCCAACACTTGCGTGACCTGCCCATTAGGAAGTGATTCGTTCTTTATCTTTAATCTAGGCCAGTCCGCAGCAAGTTTGGAAGGATGAGCACCGCAGGGTGTTGTGCTCATTTGGCCGCTGATGCATCCCACCTGACCGCTGATTGTGTCCATCTGCCCTAGCGGTTGGGTAGTTGCCCCTTCTAGTTTGCAGGAAGCCCCAGGGAAGATCTCCTGTCATCCTTCTGATTGATAACTGTCCCTAGCCAAGCCCGAATGGGTTGGTGTAGACGTAACGTGACTGATCTGACCCAAGATCTTCCGGTCTTCCGTCGCATGTATTTCATAGGGTCTAGGGTTACAAACCTCCGTTGGAATGCCGTTAGGGAAGTCAAGCGGTATCACTTGCTTCTGTTCTAAGGTTCCAATCTATAAGGAGCCTTGTCTAAGATTTAGGTCCACTGAGTGATCGTATAGCCAATCTTGGCCAAGGATTAGGGGTTCTATCAGGTCGTCATCATGGCACACTAGTAGCTTCGCTGTCATGGTCACATCCTTAATGAGGATAGGAAGGTCCACCTCACCCATGCAAGGGGTTTCCATGCCTCCTAGCCCTATGAGGTATGCCTCAATTGGCCGCATTTCTATTCCTGAATCCTTATAGTGGGACCATCTAATCGCACTAGTCGCAGCTCCTGAGTCAATTAAAGCCCTGAGCTCTTGGCAAGGGTTGCCGTGCTCTAGCCTAACTGTAATGAATGGTCTCCTATCCACTATACTAGGATGAGTGGTTGACTTTACTTGACACATGGCCATGGGATATCTGGGTGTAGTTTCCAGATGGTTATAATGTTCTCTCCCTAGTCCTTGTCTTCTTAACTTCATGCGCTTAATGCGTTCTATTGCTTCTGCCTGAGCTTCCGCTCGTATTCTATTTTCTTCCTCCTTACACTTCTTTGCCAACGTGATTCGTCTAAGCATATCCTCAGTAAGAGGTTCCTGGTATAGCTTGACTCTACAGGCACTAATATAATTAGGCATTACATCTCCTTCTAAGGTGGCTAACTGTACTGCTCCACTTGTCGAGAGTCTGTTAATGATCATAGGTCCATAACCTCGCTTTTCTAACTTACGTGCGTGTTGTTTCTGTTGGATTTTATTGATCTCCAAAGTACAGCTAGAAGTAGGTGAAACCCAACAGGACCTAGTTGACTTTTTCACAAACTTGTATGCATAGACCAATTTTCTTGCCGAGCAAATTGCTCTTTACTCACTTAGAATTTTCCAGAACTGTTTCACACACATAAAGTAGACTCTAAGAGCTTTCCAACAAGATATAGAACACCTCAAATGGATAAATATACAATGAGCTATGACCTCTGCAATATGCAGCTTTAATGGAGACCTTGAAACAGAGATGAACCTGAGGACACACATCACTTGCAGAGACTACTGCTCTTAACTCACAACTCCAATGACTTTGAAACTTTCCAGAATACAAGTAGACTTAAAGAGCTTTCTAACAAGCCTTCCAAAACTATTTCACACACATAAACTAGACTCTAAGAGCTTTCCAACAAGATATAGAACACCTCAAATGGATAAATACACAATGAGCTATGACCTCTGCAATATGCAGCTTTAATGGAGACCTTGAAACAGAGATGAACCTGAGGACACACATCACTTGCAGAGACTACTGCTCTTAACTCACAACTCCAATGACTTCGAAACTTTCTAGAATACAAGTAGACTTAAAGATCTTTCTAACAAGCCAAAGAACACATGATTTGGATACATACACAAGGAGATATGACCTCTGCACGTTTGAGGTTTAATGGAGGTCTTCAGCAGGGATAAAAAACAGAGAACACACACTACTTGCAGAGAGTATTGCTCTCAACTCACACCTCCAATGATTATGCAAATTTACAGGAAGAAAGTAGACAGTAAGAGCTTTCCAATGAGCTATCAGACATGTAATTTGGATATATACTGAGGGAGATACAAGCTCTGCAATCTCTGCATACAAAACTACAATAGTGTAGAGATACACATATGACTCTATTGGACATCCCACAAGATCACGACTTTTCTCCTCTTTTTATAGCATGGGAAACTAATCTAAAACCTTCCTAATACATCTAAATTCGTGGTAGACACTTGGATGGAGGTATTACATGACTCAAGTGCTCAAATAAGCAAAGTATTGATGGACTTTGAGAACTAGCCACATCGACCTTCCACTAGGACACCACTGAAGCTCCTTTGTGACTCACTAATTTGACTCACCATGTTCTAGAACTCACGTGGTATTTTTGCTACATTTTATGAATAATATGAGCCTTCTTGAAGTATTTGAAGACTTCCCAAAGGTATTTACATAATTTGAAACTTGTACCCTACATAAAACAAATGTTCGCAACATTCTCCCCCTCAAGTTTCAAAGGGTATTTCCTTCATGCCAAGAATATAGTTGAATCTTTGAAGCTTTGGTCCATCCAAGGATTTGGTGAAGATATCTGCAACTTGATCCTTTGTTCCAACAAAAGAAACCTGCACTTCATTGTTCATGGCCTTCTCTCGAACATAATGATAGTGAACCTCTATATGCTTTGTTCTAGCATGAAAAATAGGATTTGAGGTCATATGAATGCTGCTCAAGTTATCCCCATATATCAGTGGTACATAAACCTACACATTCAAGTCATGAAACAACTTTTTAAACCACATAACCTCAGTAGTAGCCAATGCTAAACCTCTATACTCAGCCTTTGTAGAAGATAAAGCAACTGTAGGCCGTTTCTTTGAACTCCATGTTAATGTCTTGTTTCTTGCTATTACCACATATCCACTTGTGGATCTTCTGTCATCTTTGCTTCCAGCCCAATCTGCATCACTAAAGACTTTAAGAGTTAGATAGGCATCATGACTATAAAATAATCCTTCGTTCATGGTACCTTTCAAATACCTAAGCACTCTTTTCGCTGCATGCATATGAGGTACTCTAGGTTCATGCATAAACTGTGACAATACTCCCGCTGCATAACATATATCAGGTCTAGTTTTTGTTGCATAAATCAAAGATCCTACCATGGATCTATATACATTCATATCATGCAACTCATCACCTTCCTTTGCACTCAGCTTTACATTACATTCCATTGGAGTAGAAACAAATTTACATTCCTGCATACCAAACCTTTTCAACATATCACATATATACTTTCTTTGTATCAACCACATACCTTCATCGCTATACACAATTTCAATCCCAAGAAAGTATCTGAGCAAGCCAAGATCTGAAATTTTAAATTCCTTTCCCAAATTTCCTTTTATCTCATCAATTGCTTTTGCATCATTCCCTGTAATCAACAAGTCATCCACATAAATGCATACATAGACACACATGCCATCTACATGTTTTACATAAAGTGAAGGATCAGCATGACTCGCTGTGTATCCTTGCAGCATAAGATACTTTACCAACCTTGCATTCCATGCCCTTGGTGCCTGCTTAAGACCATACAATGCCTTCTTTAACCTGCATACATGATTAGGACATTTTGCATCCACATAACCATCTGGTTGTGACATATACACTTCTTCATTTAACTCACCATTAAGAAAGGCATTCTTTATATCGAGTTGATATATATTCCACCTTTTACTTGCAGCTAAAGCCAACAAAGTTCTCACTGTTGCCATATTTGCTACTGGACTAAATGTTTCCTCATAGTCCACTCCTTGAGGTTGATTATATCCTTTTGCGACAAGTCTAGCCTTATATCTAGACACACTACCATCACTATTTCTTTTAATAAAAAACCCACTTGCAACCAATTACCTTTTGCTTTGGTGTACTTGGAACTAAATTCCAAGTCTTGTTATCCTGTAGTGCTTCCATTTCTTCTCTCATTGCTTTTCCCTCTTTTCATCTCCTTTGGCCTCATCATAACATGTGGGTTCATTTTCCTGCTCAACTTTTGTCATAAAAGCATAATGAGTATTCATGAAAGATTCATAAGTATACCTTTGAGGTCGCTTACTTACTCTTGAAGTTCTTCTTACCTCCAATGTAGATGCTCTTCCTTTCTTATTAGGAACCTTTGATGATTCTCCATACTCACATACATCACTAATTTCCTCTCCTTCATCATTAACTTCAACAAGTTTGAGTTTACCTTTACTTTTAACACTTGGAGGTGACTCTTGCCTTAATCTTCCATTGAAAGGTGATCCTCTTTCTTCATCTAAACCACTCCTTTCATCATTTAAACTTCCTGATGGCTGAACTATGCATTCATCTCCTTCAACCACACCTTCTTCATTTTCATCCATGACCTGCAAACAATTCTTATCTGCATACCATGAAAGTGATTCATCAAAGTTTACATCTCTTGACACAACAACCTTATTGGTATGAGGATTATAGCATCTATATCCTCTTTGAGTATCTCCATAACCAATAAATATACATTTTTCTGATTTCGCATCAAGTTTAGATCTCACCTCACTAGGTACATGTACATAACATACACAACCAAATACTTTCAAATGACTTACACTTGGTTTCCTGCCATGCCATACCTCATATGGTGTCAAATGATGAACTCCAGCAATCGGAACTCTATTCATAATGTAAACACTTGTGCTAACAGCTTCAGCCCAAAAATAATTAGGCAAACACATATCATTAAGCATGCTTCTAGATGCTTCTGCTATGATTCTGTTTCTTCTTTCTGTGACTCCATTTTGTTGTGGAGTATACCTGCATGTAACTTCTCTTTTGATACCTTCATCATGCAAAAAATCAGTAAAAGCTTGAGAGAAATACTCTCCCCCTCCATCGGATCTTAGCTTCTTAATATACCTTCCTGTTTGCTTTTCGACATATGATTTGAACTTCTTGAAACAATCAAAGACCTCACTCTTATGTTTAATAAAATACACAAATGTCATTCTACTATGATCGTCAATGAATGATACATAGTACTTATTACCAACCAAGGATGCCTCTTTAGTAGGTCCCCACACATCTGTGTGTATGAGATCTAGCAAACCATCACTTACATAGCTTGAATGCTTGAAAGGTTGTCTACTCTACTTACCCATTTGACATGCTTCACAAAGATGCACCATATGTTGCTTAGTACGATCAGGTAATCCTTCAACAATCCTCTTCTTTGATAGCTCCTTTAACCTGTGTACATTCATGTGTCCAATCCTTTTGTGCCATAGATCAAGCTCTGCTATTCGATGCATACCATAAGATAAATAGTTTGTATGATTTGGGTTTACCTTGAATGTAAATAATCTACCTTGTTTTTGACCTCTAGTAATTAACCTCCTTTGCTTTGGATCCTCAATGAAGCAACCTGCATGATTAAATCTTACTTGTAGACCTTTTTCTACCATTTGACCAACCGACATCAAATTCTTAGTGATCGTTGGCACATAAAGTACATCCTTCAAGCAATTTGTCTTGCTCTTATCCTGCATAACAACATCTCCAACCTGCATAATCTTATGTGTTGTATCATCTCCTGTTTCAACATGACCTTTACATGACGGATTATGCATATTAAAAAACCATGAAGCATCATGAGACATGTGATTAGAACAACCACTATCTACATACCATACATCGCTATTGCAATTCATCTTAGTTTCTACATTCATCATAAGAAGAGAATCATAATCATCACTTTTACCTTCAACTGCATAATTTCCTTGTTGTCTACCTCTTCTTGAATAGCCTCCTCTTCGATTACCACCTTGATTATTTTCATTTTGATAACAATCTTTGGCATAGTGTCCATACCTTCCACATATATAGCAATTGTTCTTATTATCTTCACTCCTTTATCTTTGGTTGTAATTGTAGTAGCCTCTCGTACCTCTAGCGCTTGATCTTCCTCTTCCTCTTGTGTTGAAGAAGCTACTTGAAGTCCTTTGATCATCGCTCCTTCTTCCTCGACCTCTATTTGAACCTCTTCCACCTCTGTTTCCACCTCTTGATGATCCTACATAAAGAGCTTGTCCTTGAGATCCTTTTTGATTTGAAGTAGAACCATTTAGATTCATCTCCTCCGTGACCATGAGGGCAATAAGTTGATCAAAATCTAGTAATTCTCCTCTGACATAAACTGAAGTAATGAAGGGTTTCCATCTCTCATCATCTTTGAGTCCATTGAGAGTATGTGCAACCAAGTCGTCATCCTCCACATGAGCTTGAATTGATCCTAGTTGATCTGCAATCTCTTTAACTTTCAATATGTAATCATTGACCGATGTCCTTGTATCTTTCTTTATGTTATTCAACTCATTTTTGAGTTGAATCTTCCTTGCTCTTGTACCTGTAGCATACAACCTTTCCAATGCAAGCCAAACATCTCTACTTGTGTCTAGATCTTGTATGTGTCCTACCATTGAATATTTTGTGATAAAATGAATATAACCCTTTTGTCTCTCTCATTCCAAAGTCTAAACTCCCTCAATTGTTGCTGATTTGGGTCCTCTGGTAATGCGGGTTTGATATCTGTGCCGTCAATCAAACCATACAAGCCTCTACCTTGCAAGTATGCTGTGATTCTAAACTTCCATGCTTGATAATTGGTCTTATCAAGCTTCTCTATTTGTGCATGTTGGTCTCCCATAATACAAATGCTAAGCTTCCTCCTTTAAACCTCCTTTCCAATGTGTGTGATGAGAAGAAATATAATATTTACCTTGTAAATGAGGTATGTGCACCTTTATTTGCTTGGATGTTGCTTCAGATGCCTCCTTGCAATCTTCTTCTACCTTTGTGTAGTGTTGATGATGAACTGCTTCTTTGATAGCTTCAAATTCTTCGTCAAGGTATGATAACCTTCTCCAAGCCTCCAACTACTTGCTCTGATACCAATGTTGGATTTTATTGATCTCCAAAGTACAGCTAGAAGTAGGTGAAACCCAACAGGACCTAGTTGACTTTTTCACAAACTTGTATGCATAGACCAATTTTCTTGCAGAGAAAATTGCTCTTTACTCACTTAGAATTTTCCAAAACTGTTTCACACACATAAACTAGACTCTAAGAGCTTTCCAACAAGATATAGAACACCTCAAATGGATAAATATACAATGAGCTATGACCTCTGCAATATGCAGCTTTAATGGAGACCTTGAAACAGAGATGAACCTGAGGACACACATCACTTGCAGAGACTACTGCTCCAATGACTTTGAAACTTTCCAAAATACAAGTACACTTAAAGAGCTTTCTAACAAGCCAAAGAACACATGATTTGGATACATACACAAGGAGATATGACCTCTGCAAGTTTGAGGTTTAATGGAGATCTTCAGCAGGGATAAAAAACAGAGAACACACACTACTTGCAGAGAGTATTGCTCTCAACTCACAAATCCAATGATTATGAAAATTTACAGAAAGAAACTAGACAGTAAGAGCTTACCAATGAGCTATCAAACGTGTAATTTGCATATATAATGAGGGAGATACAAGCTCTGCAATCTCTGCATACAAAACTACAATAGTGTAGAGATACACATATGACTCTATTGGACATCCCACAAGATCACGACTTTTCTCCTCTTTTTATAGCATGGGAAACTAACCTAAAACCTTCCTAATACATCTAAATTCGTGGTAGACACTTGGATGGAGGTATTACATGACTCAAGTGCTCAAATAAGCAAAGTATTGATGGACTTTGAGAACTAGCCACATCGACTTTCCACTAGGACACCACTGAAGCTCCTTTGTGACTCACTAATTTGACTCACCATGTTCTAGAACTCACGTGGTATTTTTGCTACATTTTATGAATAATATGAGCCTTCTTGAAGTATTTGAAGACTTCCCAAAGGTATTTACATAATTTGAAACTTGTACCCTACATAAAACAAATGTTCGCAACAGTTTCAGCGTATATACTAGAACTAAATCTCCTTCTTTTAGGCCTTTATATTTCACATGTGCATCAAAATATGCTTTCTGTCTCTTCTTCACTGCATATATTCCTGCTGCTGCCTTTAGCCTGGTTTCTCATAATCGTTCCAAGTCCATTATTCTTGCTGATAATTCATGGCCGGTCCACTGATGTTCTTGTGCAACCTTAAGGGTCGGTATCAAGAAGTCCAAAGGAAGCACTGCATTCTGACCAAAAACCATATGAAAGGGAGTTGCATTGAGTACGGTCTTGTAGGCCACTCGATATGCCCAAACAGCGTGGTGTAAGTGTTTGTCCCAATTTGAACGTTTGTTGTTCACGAGTTTCGTCAGTACGTTACAAAGGATCTTATTAGTGCTTTCAGCCTGAGCATTGGCCTGAGGATGATATGGTGCAGATTTCTTGTGAATCACCATAAAATCCTGTAACAAATATTCAATGACTTGGTTTAGAAAGTGAGTTCCGCGATCGCTCACTAACTCAATAGGCAATCCATATCTTGTAAAGACATTCTCAAATAAGAATTTTGCAGTTGTGTGTGCATCATTCTTTCTTGTGGCTTTTGCCTCTACCCATTTCGTAAGATAATTTGTGGCAACAATAATGTATTCCGCATGTGTACCTTTTGCAGGGGGGTTAATGGGTCCTACAAAGTCTATACCCCACTTAGAAAATGCACGTCCACCCATCGTGGGTTTCAATGGCATTTCATCTCTGCGAGTAGGAAACTGAGTTCTTTGGCACACATCACATCTCTTAACATAGGTATGAGCATCCATGTGAAGAGTGGGCCACCATAATCCTACAAAGAGGATGGCTTTGATTATCCTATCGGGTCCAAAATGACCTCCTGCAACACCTTGGTGTGCAGTCTCTAGTATGCTCAGATAATCGCTTTCATGAACACATTCTCTTAGATATCCATCTCGTTCTCTTTTGTATAGATTATCACCAATAAGTGAATAGACTTGAGCTTCCTGCTCCAGACTACGTTGTCGAGCTAAGGTCATTCCTTGAGGGAATGTGTTCGTCCTCAAGTATGTCACTAAAGGTTCACGCCAGTCTGGTGTGAGAGACACGTGATATAATGTAGCATGCTCTACTGGTGGTCTTTCACAACAAACATGGCATTCTTTACACAACTTGTAGACATCTGCTTCCATTGAAGGCCAATATACTCCTAGTCTATGCAGAGTCTGTAATGTTCGATGTTTCGAATGATGTTGCTTTAATGCACCTACGTGTGCTAATTGCAACCAACTCTCGTGTTCTGATTCATCTACACAACAAGCAAGAATCTTTTGATTATCCTGTTTATATATACTTCCTGCTATGATTTGGTATCTCTGAGACTTGGTAATCTCTCCTTCTTTGATCTTTATCCTA
The DNA here is from genome assembly GCA_020310875.1 of Ceratopteris richardii. Taxonomy (NCBI): domain Eukaryota; kingdom Viridiplantae; phylum Streptophyta; class Polypodiopsida; order Polypodiales; family Pteridaceae; genus Ceratopteris; species Ceratopteris richardii. Next base: position 111,109,683 of record CM035420.1, read on the forward strand.
GGGTTCTTGGGTCCGTATGTCAGGATAGGGACTATAGACTTAGCCCATTCTGGTGCTATCTCAAGATTAAACAAATATGCATCTGGTAGATCATCCATTACTCCTTGAGGAGCTTCTCCTGATGTTAATCTTGAAAGGTGGTCAGCTCTAAGATGTGTCTTTCCTTTCCTGACTACCACTTCAAAATCGTACTCCATGAGTAATAGAAACCAACGTATTAGTCGTCCCGTGTTACATGGTTTGTTGACTAGGTACAATAGGGCTTGATGATCTGTGAAGAACTTGAATTTGTTGGCCAACAAGTAGTGCCTAAACTTCTTTACTGCGTAGATCATCCCTAATCCTTCTCGTTCTGTCATGGTGTAATTTCTTTCTGCTGCGTTCAATTGTCTGCTCGCGTAAGCTATGGGGAGATCTATGTTACCTTCACTCGTGGGTTGTGCTAACACACATCCTATGGCGTAATTGGATGCATCCACATGTACATGGAATGGCTTACTCCAATCTGGGGTAGTCAATATAGGTGCTGAGCACAAGCGTCGTTTGAGTTCATTGAATGAATTTTCACATTCATCTGTCCATTCAAAATTGGTTAAAAGAGAGTACAAAGGCTTGGCTATGATTGCATACATGTGTGTGAATCTCCTATAATAACCGCAATGGCCCATAAATGCCTGTACCTCTTTCACATTAGTTGGTCTAGGTAATTCTGCAATTACCTTCACCTTTTCTTCATCCGTAGAGATTCCATTTTTTGACACAATGTGTCCTAGAATTTTGCCTTGTCTGACCATGAAAACACATTTTTCTGGGTTCAAACAAACCTGATATTCTCGACATTTGTCAAATATTTGTCTTAACTCTGGGATATGCGTCTGTCTTACATTATAATGAGCACATATGTCATCGACATAAACTTCCAAACTCTTGCGTAAGAATTCCTTAAAAACATGACACATGAGTCGCTGGAAAGTGGCGGGTGCATTTGTTAAGCCAAATGGCATTACACAAAATGCAAATATGCCCCATTCAGTGGCAAAAGCCGTCTTGTGTTGATCTTCTGGAGCAATGGCTACTTGATTATAGCCTGAAAAACCATCAAGAAAGCTGTAAACTTCCTTGCCGGCAACTCTTTCTAGTAGATGTTCTGTGATAGGAAGAGGATAACTGTCTCTAATCGTGGCGGCATTAACTTTTTTAAGGTTAATACACACACGCAATTTTCCATTCTTGGGCACTTCCACAATGGGGGATACCCATTCGGTATGCTCAATTTCATAAATGAATCCTGCTTCTATCAGCCGATCTATCTCCTCTTTAATCTTCGCAGCGTAGTTATCATTGTACGTGTATGGTTTCTGTTTCGTAGGTTTTGCATCTGGAGTCATAGGGATTCTATGAGAACATATATCTGGATCTACTCCTTTCAAATCTTTGTAACTCCAAGCAAACACATCTCTATATTCGCGCAATAGGGCAACTAATACTTCTTCTTCTTCAGCTGTCAAATCATGCCCTATGTATGTACATTTTTCTTCTTCTCCTTCTATGGCTACTATTATTTTCTTGGTTTTCTCTCGGTTATCATATACTTGTCCGTCATTCGCCTTTCTATTAGGCATTCGTACCATGATTCTTCTATCTTCGATTTCATATTTCTTGAAGTTCTCTAGTACTTCAAATAAAGATTCTTCTTTTTTTGACATGGTTTCTTTCTTCTTTCTTTTCTTGCCTTCACCTTTGCTAGTCACTTGAGTGGCTATTCTCACGTCATTCATAACTTCCTCGTGTCTCTGAGGGTGAGTCTCTACTTCGTAGAAATATTCTTCCTCTGATGCAAAGGGTGGGTCCATGATAATTGATTCTAAATCGAAATCGCTTGCATCCTCAAATGCATCAGTGTTAGGTTCACACTCTTCTAAAATTGCATCGCACATGATTGGCTCTATCATGAAAACTGAAATGTCATAGCCATCCTCATCACAGTGGGGTGTCCATTGTTCTCCATTGATGGCTACATCCATGGTTGCTAGGATTTCTGCCCAACCATGGGGTTCAAACTCTTCGTCAAGGAATACTACAGGTGCGTAAGCTGGATCTTGAAGGGTTCGTGGATGTTGTTCTGCACCTAAGGTCCTTGCTTCTAATCTTTCTTCCTCTTGTTGTGCAACTTTACACATCCATAAATGAGTATCCTCATGCAACCAAGAAGGATCTGATTCTAATGAGTGCACGGATTTCGTCTCTACTTGTGTCTTATGGATGGTATTCCATTGTATTGGGGGTACGTCTCTATGTGAATAGTCTTTAAGATTGACTTTGGTAGTCACTCCTAAATGTTGCAAGTACAACGAATTAGTTCCCCAATCTTATACAATTTGCAACTGACGCATGAATGGTCGGTGTTGGAAGCAGCCAGAGGCACAGACGCCACGGAAGCATGTAACGACGGAGCAGGGAGTCAGTCAGATCAATTTCTCAAACAAATATGTTTTTTATCACTTCTCAAAACATTCAACAGTGATTTTTATCACTAATTGTAACATATGTAACATAGAAAACCCCATTTTGTAATCCATAGCTCCATTTTGTGCAAGCCGAGGAGTCCTCAAGCTTGAGGAGCTTAGGTAGAATGTGCGTACCAATTTTTGTTATTTTTAGATATCGTTTACCCTTCCAAATAGCATCTAGGACCTAATTTTTAACTATGCCGGTCACTAGATGTGAAACCAGTCAAAACTAGTCTAGAAACTATAAAAAGAGCTAGAGAGCTCATTTTTGAGGTTGGTTCATGTTGGCTAGTGTGAGTTTAGAGCTAGTTTGAGCTTGTAATAGTGTTCTTGAGTAATAGAGCTAACTTCCCACCTTCCATTGTGTCTTGCTTGTCTCTACATTGTGTGTGTGTATGTGTGTGTGCATTTCTATGCTTCTCACCATCACTCTCACTTCATCTCACATTCACGATCTTCATATCACTCCTATCTCTTCCACGGATTGACATTAAGGAGGTGGAGCTTCTTAACGTGGTTCTCACCATTGTGCTAGAGCAACACCAAATTTGGCGCCGTTGCCGGGGATCGAGTCTAGGACGAATGTGTGATGGTAAGAGTATAGCAAGAAGTGGCGTTGGAAGGTAAAAATTTCAGTTTTTGTTGTTGTTTATACTTAGTTTTTAGTGTTTTTCACCTCCCCCACACTCCATCTTCATCATCGCATCATCATCTTCATCTCCAAAAAAATCAGAAAATTCACCATATCCACCCATTCACCTCATTTCCCCTCATTTGTGCATGCGAGAGAGCGAGAGAGAACTTTTGTGCTTGTGTGTGCTTGTGTTTTCTTGAGTTTTCTTGCAGGTACAGAGCTCCAGTGCATCAGGAAAGCTTGGAAAAGGTAAAATTTTACTCTCTGTCAAAGATCTGCCGAGTGTGGCGGACCATCGCAATGGTCTGCAACCTTCGGAATTCAAGGTAGGTGACCACACCACGAGGTAGGCGACCCTTGCGCATCTACGAATCCACAGGCGCATCTCAAAAATTCATACTTTGGTGGACCATCGCGATTGGCTCAGACCATCGCGATTGTGTCGCACAATCGTGATAGGCTCACGCCATCGCGACGGCTCGGCCGAACCATCGCGACGGTCTCGGACCATCGCGACGGTTCACTTGAGCCATCGCGACGGTCCATTTGGACCATCACGATTGTTCAGCTGACCTCCGACCATCGCGATTGGCCCATGCCATTGCCACGACGGTGCCACATGTCAAGATAGACCATCACGACGGTTCATTTTTTCGGACCATCGCGACAGCCCAAAATCGGACCATCGCGATTGGCTCATGCCATCACACTTGTGACCATCGCGACGGTTCACTTCGGACCATCGCGATTGTCCACCTTTGACCGTTGACCCACGCCATCGCGATTGTCCGCCTGATCACGCCATCGCGACGGTTCGACCTCACGCCATCGCGATCGTTCACTTCGGGCCATCGCAACGGTTCACCTTTTCGCACCATCGCGACTGTCCAAACTCCACACCATCGCGACGGTTCGCTTGGACCATCGCGACGGTCTCAGACCATCGCGATTGTGCACCCCCATCACAAATTTAGGGTTCCATTTTTTGACCGATTTTGGGGGTATTTTTGAGAAATTTTTGGACCATTAGACTCATAGGAGACCCCTTAGCTCATATTGGAAGGAAAACCTGATTGTCAGTTTTTACCCCCCAGGGCCTGAGCGCTCATAACTTTTTCATCCGAAGTCCGTTTTTTGAGCTTAATAGCTCATTAGAAAGCTCTTGACGAGTACTACGTGACCTCAACTGTTTTTTTTTTTAAGGATACTTCTATTTTTAGATAAACTATTTTGAGGTTCACCTAGTTTGGAACTATGAAGCCAGGGGGCAAGTATTGAAAATTTGGGCAAAAGAAAAGGGACTTAAAAGGTGTATATACTCAAGTGCTTGACCATCCAACTGTGAATTGGTCTAATATTGGATTTTTCCAGGTCTAGCAAGGGCAATCAAAGGCAACCAAGGCAAGGCAGTGAAGGGCATAAAGCTTGGGAAGCGCGGCTTCTTGGGCATCAGAGCAACCAGAAGAAAAGCTGACTCGAGGTTGGAAGATTACTCAACCCCCTCAGTCAATTCTTAGCTTGGGATAAACGTTGGCATTGTGGATTAAGACGATAGGAACGCCTCAAGTTCAAGATACTTAATTCTTTCAAGTCCAAGACTAAAGTAAAGGTGTGACGCGAAAACCTAAAGGAAAGAACCTAATTCTGACGGAACGAGAACTCAAAATTATAACGGAAAGTCGAATTCCTGACGCATACATTAAGACAAGAATCTAAAGAAATTTAAAAAAAGGAAGAATCAAGAAAGTAATAACAAAAAAACCATTGACGATCTAAGCGTGTACTAAGTGTGCAAGGAAGAAAATTAATGAACCTTAGATCGGGCAAACATATAGGTAAGTCAGACAGACGAAGCCTTAGATCATCAGAAGCAAGTGTAAGAACTACTGCACGATCGTGGGCTCAGCAATTGAATAGTAATTATCCCTACGAGAGCTCAGATACTAGCGAATCAGAAATGGCCTTTAGCACAGACAGACCAGAAGGAGGGTCTAATGTAGCATACTTAGAAAAACCTGAAGGACCCTATAGAACGCAATTAGAGTTTCTCCGAACCAACCGACTAGGTGCTCGCATCTATGAGGATGGTTTGCGAAGGCAAGTGGTGCAACTGCACAACCCTGATCAACCCATTGGATTGGAAAGACAAGTGGTGAAATTTGAGAGAGACGCTTACATAGACAAAGAAGGAACCATGTACGCCCTAAGTACGCAGCCAAACGATACTAATGAGTTTGGCACAATTCAATTAGAGACGGAAGCGAAATTTCAAGGAAAAGAACCGTTAGAAGAACCTAGAACACCTAGAGGGAAATCCGTATTAACAAGAGTACTCATCCTAGAGTGGATCCCTCAAGATAACAGGAGCATCGAGTTGTTTGTAAATAAAGAGACAGATGAAGCCTTTTGGAGGTACAGAAAGGAACACCCTGGTGAGATAGGCATCATTACAATTTATGAATTCAAGGACCCACATACACCTGGAAAGGTTGTATACCTGGATGAAACTTCAGAAAGAGTATATGTGATGTCCGACCATGCCAAAAACCTATACACATGGAGAGGTGAATTGGTATTCCCTCCATCTAGAACGAACATGAATACAAGTCAACAAGGGGCAGGAACATCCTCAGCCCATGGAAATCAAAGAGAGGGAAATAAAGAGAGACCGAAAGTAAGCTTTAATCACCCCATAGGGAGAGATAGAACAACCACGAACACTAATAGAGCGGATAGACAAAGAGATCAGGGAATACCAGGTGGTAGAGATGATTTTCCTCTACCTAGACCACGTGAACACGCAAGAGTATTGAGACCCACTCAATTAGTAAAATCAATGAAAAATTATTTTGATGGGACAGGAGATCCTTATGACCATGTTGCAGAATTCAAGCAAGTACTAAGAGCAGAACAAATTGAAGACATGTTCACGCAATACAACGCATTTGGGCTAACGTTAAAGAACACCGCTTTAACTTGGTTCCAACCTTTGCAACAAAGGCAATTTAGAGACATCCATCACTTTTTAGAGTCATTCATCACCGAATTCTCTAAAAGTGGGATTAGACATGACACATCTTCGTTGATTCATAGCTTTAAACAAACCCCTCAGGAAACAGTTAGACTGGCAGGACGTAGGTTTAGACAATATGTTGAACGATGTCCAATGCAAGAGCTACCCTCACAAGCTAAACAAGTGTCATTGTTTTTAGATGGCTTGTTGAGCGCTAAACTACGCTCCTATGTGTACCTAAAAGAACCCAGAATGCTAGAGGAGTGTGTAAGAATATGTATAGACATCGAGGACAACCTAGGAGATGAATTAGAACTCTCAAAGGTCTATAAGGACTCAAATTGTTCTTCTCTAGCATCCACAAAATTGTCTAATTCGATAGAGGACCTAGCAGAAAAAGTGGCCCAAAAACTAGGAGTTTCTAGTAAACAGGTGCCCAAGCTACCAACTAATGTACGTTGTTACACTTGTGGTGGAAATCATTTGGCAAACGTGTGCCCCAATGCACCACAACCTCAAGCCAACCCTAGTGGCCAATATTGTACAATTGAGAGAAGATACACGAATCATACGGCTCAGGACTGCCCATACAACAAACAAACCGTGAGACAGAACTATCCGCAAGCATACCAGCAGCCAGGTAGGTATCAAGGCCAATACAATGCTCAGTCTTATTACTATAGGCCTCCTCAGAACTACCCATACCAGGCTCAACAGAGACCTCAACCCGTCTTAGCTCAGCAGCCACCCCCACCAGCGAATCTCAGTCAAATATGCTGCTGCAGAAGAGAACCTGAGTAGGGCCTTAGTGCCTTCTTCACCCTTGATCACAGAGAGTGACCCACACTCAAACAGTTTTGACTCTACGCATGTCGATAGTCCACCCGCATATTACACAGAGTCACCAAAACACGTGGAGACATATCATTACGATAGTCCACCAGTGGAACCTAGTTGGGAGCCCGACTATGCTAATGTAATGTACACAAATCCAAATCCACGGCCCCAATTAAGACAACAGAGACCGCAGGGCCCTAGAGGACCATGCTTTAGGTGCCAAGGAGATCACTTCATAAAGGATTGTCCACATCCCCCAATAGCAAGGCAATCACAGTACTATAACATACAAGGCTTTTGTGCTGATTGTGGCAAAGAGCACATAATCAAAGATTGTCCTAAGAACCCTGTTAATGCTCCGAATGTGACACCGATCAACGTGATAGGTATTGTAAATAACGCAGATGGATCCAACCCTACATACGTGCCTATCCAACCTATAACAAGAGCCCAGGCACTCTTACAGAACCAAAAGCTTAATCAAGAGAAAGTAGCCGAAACCAGTGAAGTTGCAGAATCTAGTAGTAAAAAGACAAAATCTTGGAAAGATTCTAGAGAAAGAATTAAGAGAAAATGGAGTAAAAAGATAACGGAATTGGAAGGAAGTTTAAAGGAATCTAGAGCCAAAATTCAAGAATTGACTTCACAGGAATTGAGTGAAGAGAATCCAGCTCAGAAATCAGGATCAGTTTTAGCGGAACCCATACCAGAGAATCTAGACATGATGTTTCGTGCATATCAGGCTAGATTAAAAGAGGGACCTTAGGTAGCTGAAATGAGCAAAAACTATCCTCGAGCTGATCTAGAAATTGAGAGAACTAAACTTTGCATGAAGATGGTAGAACTAGCACAAACTTTGTTTGAAGCCTCTAGATATCTTAATTGGAATAACATGGCAAAACCTGAATTACACTTTCAAGGACTAATGGAGAGGCTAGAATACTTGATAGAAAGCAAAGAGAAAAAGGATCAGCATAGGAACCCTATTGTCCCAGAGACACAGGAAAGGAATGCACCATCCCTGTCTCAAGTACCCAACTCAGAAAGTCAAGATAATTTGTCTTCCATACATAGGTACTCACATGAATTTTTGAGAGAAATACAAGAAGAGAAATGGAGAAAAGAACAAGGAACCCATCCTCCTATTCAAGAAATAGATGACTTGCAGGAACAATTTCCCCAAGACATCCCCTCTATATACGATGATGTAGAGGAAGAACAACTGAGTGAACACACAAGATTTGAATCTAATTCTTTACAAGAATTACCTCAGTTCACAGGACCTTGGGAAGCAAAGTCTATTAGTATGAGAGCACCCACGATAATAGTGAGGAATGAAGAATCAGTAATCCCTAGAAACACGGAAGTGATCAAGAACACTAAAGTACAGTGTAATCTCACTCTGGAGGAATTGTTAAAGGTAAAACCAGAATTGTGGAAGCACGTAGCAAATCAATTCCCTGAGCTTGCTGCCACACCCTCTCAGATAGGATTACAAGATAAGGTACCAGAGATACCCGTAGAAAAGATTGGAGATGTGAGCGAAGGAGAGGAAGGTAACACTTATCTTCCGATCACCCATCAGAGCTACACCACGAAAGCCATCTTAGATTCAGGAGCCGGAGTAGCCATAGCTACCACCGCTTTATGGAAACGTTGGGGTAAGCCAGCATTGAGACCCACCAGGATGAAGCTACAAATGGCTGATGGACACATAGAAAAACCATTAGGCTTACTAGAAGGCATATCTCTCACCACTTGTGGTGTAGAATTTGAGCATACTTTCGCCATTTGTGACTTTGCAAAAAACCATGCTTATGAGATGATATTGGGACGACCATTCATGTGTCAGTTGCAAATTGTACAAGATTGGGGGACTAATTCTTTGTACTTGCAACATTTAGGAGCGACTACCAAAGTCAATCTTAAAGACTATTCACATAGAGATGTACCCCCAATACAATGGATTAACATCCATAAGACACCAGTAGAAACAGAATCCGTGCACTCATTAGAATCAGATCCTTCTTGGTTGCATGAGGATACTCATTTATGGATGTGTAAAGTAGCCAAACAAGAGGAAGAAAGATTAGAAGCAAGGACCTTGGGTGCAGAACAAAATCCACGAACCCTACAAGATCCAGCCTATGCACCTGTAGTATTCCCAGACAAAGAGTTTGAACCCCATGGTTGGGCAGAAATCCTAGCAACCATGGATGTGGCCATCAATGAAGAACAATGGACACCCCACTGTGACGAGGATGGCTATGACATTTCAGTTTTCACGATAGAGCCAATCATGGGTGATGCAATTTTAGAAGAGTGTGAACCGAACACTGATGCATTTGAGGATGCAAGCGATTTTGATTTAGAATCAATTATCATGGATTCACCCTTTGCATCAGAGGAAGAATATTTTTTCGAAGTAGAGACTCACACTCAGAGACACGAGGAAATTACGAATGAGGTGAGGTTAGCCACAGAAGTGACTACTAAGAGTGAAGGCAAGAAAAGAAAGAAGAAAGAAACCATGACAGAAAAAGAAGAATCTTTATTTGAAGTACCCGAGAACTTCAAGAAATATGAAATCGAAGATAGAAGAATCATGGTACGAATGCCCAATAGAAAGGTGAATGATGGACAAGTATATGATAACCGAGAGAAAACCAAGAAAGTAATAGTTGCCATAGAAGGAGAAGAAGAAAAATGCACATACATAGGGCATGATTTGACGACTGAAGAAGAAGAAGAGTTAGTTGCCCTATTGCGCGAATATAGAGATGTTTTTGCTTGGAGTTACAAAGATTTGAAAGGAGTAGAGCCAGATATATGTTCTCATAGAATCCCTATGACTCCCGATGCAAAACCGACAAAACAAAAACCGTACACGTACAATGATAACTACGCTGCGAAGATTAAAGAGGAGATAGATCGCTTGATAGAAGCAGGATTCATTTACGAAATTGAGCATACCGAATGGGTATCCCCCATTGTGGTTGTGCCCAAGAAGAATGGAAAATTGCGTGTGTGTATTAACCTTAAAAAAGTTAATGCTGCAACGATTAGAGATAGTTATCCTCTTCCTATCACGGAACACTTATTGGAAAGAGTTGCGGGCAAGGAAGTTTACAGCTTTCTTGATGGCTTTTCAGGCTATAATCAAGTAGCCATCGCTCCAGAAGATCAGCACAAGACGGCTTTTGCCATAGAATGGGGCATATTTGCATTTCGTGTAATGCCATTTGGCTTAACAAATGCACCCGCCACCTTCCAGCGACTCATGTGTCATGTTTTTAAGGAATTTTTACGCAAGAGCTTGGAAGTTTATGTTGATGACATATGTGCTCATTCAAGTGTAAGACATACGCATATCCCAGAGTTAAGGCAAATATTTGACAAATGTCGAGAATATCAGGTTTGTTTGAACCCAGAAAAATGCGTTTTCATGGTCAGACAAGGCAAAATTCTAGGACACATTGTGTCAAAAAATGGAATCTCTATGGATGAGGAAAAAGTGAAGGTAATTGCAGATTTACCTAGACCAACTAGTGTGAAAGAGGTACAGGCATTTATGGGCCATTGCGGATATTATAGGAGATTCATACACATGTATGCAATCATAGCCAAGCCTTTGTACTCTCTTTTAACCAATTTTGAATGGACAGATGAATGTGAAAATTCATTTAATGAACTTAAACGACGTTTGTGCTCAGCACCTATATTGACAACCCCAGATTGGAGTAAACCATTCCATGTGCATGTGGATGCATCCAATTACGCCATAGGATGTGTGTTAGCACAACCCACGAATGAAGGTAACATAGATCTCCCCATAGCTTACGCGAGCAGACAATTGAACGCAACAGAAAGGAATTACACCACTACGGAACGAGAGGGATTAGGGATGATCTATGCGGTAAAGAAGTTTAGGCACTACTTGTTGGCCAACAAATTCAAGTTCTTTATAGATCATCAAGCCCTATTGTACCTAGTCAACAAACCCTGTAACACAGGACGACTAATACTCTGGTTTCTATTACTCATGGAGTATGATTTTGAAGTGGTAGTCAGGAAAGAAAAGACGCATCTTAGAGCTGACCACCTTTCCAGATTAACCTCAGGAGAAGCTCCTCAAGGAGTAGCGGATGAATTACCAGATGCATACTTGTTTAACCTTGAGATAGCACCAGAATGGGCTAAGCCTATAGTCCCTATTCTGACATACGGACCCAAGAATCCTAGGATTAAGATCAAAGAAGGAGAGATTACCAAATCTCAGAGGTACCAAATCATGGCAGGAAGCATATATAAACAGGATAATCAAAAGATTCTTGCTTGTTGTGTAGATGAATCAGAACATGCGAATTGGTTGCAATTAGCACACATAGGTGCACTAAAGCAACATCATTCAAAACATCGAACACTACAGACTCTGCAAAGACTAGGAGTATATTGGCCTACGATGGAAGCAGATGTCTACAGGTTGTGTAAGGAATGCCATGTTTGTTGTGAAAGACCACCAGTAGAGCATGCTACATTATATCACGTGTCTCTCACACCAGATTGGAGTGAACAATTAGTGACATACTTGAGGACGAACACATTCCCTCAAGGCATGACCTTAGCTCGACAACGCAGTCTAGAGCAGGAAGCTCGAGATTATTCACTTATTGGCGATAATTTATACAAAAGAGGAAGAGATGGATATCTAAGACAATGTGTTCATGAGAGCGATTATCTGAGCATACTAGAGACTGCACACCAAGGTGTTGCAGGAGGTCATTTTGGACCCGATAGGATAGTCAAAGCCATTCTCTTTGCAGGATTATGGTGGCCCACTCTTCACATGGATGCTCATACCTATGTCAAGAGATGCGATGTGTGCCAAAGAACTCAGTTTCCTACTCGCAGAGATGAAATGCCATTGAAACCCATGATGGGCGGACGTGCATTTTCTAAGTGGGGTATAGACTTTGTAGGACCCATTAACCCCCCTGCTAAAGGTACACATGTGGAATACATTATTGTTGCCACAGATTATCTTACGAAATGGGTAGAGGCAAAAGCCACGAAAAAGAATGATGCACACACAACTGCAAAATTCTTATTTGAAAATGTCTTTACAAGATATGGATTGCCAATAGAGTTAGTGAGCGACCGAGGCACTCACTTTCTAAACCAAGTCATTGAATATTTGTTACAGGATTTTATGGTGATTCACAAGAAATCTGCACCATATCATCCTCAGGCCAATGGTCAGGCTGAAAGCACTAACAAGATACTTTGTAACGTACTGACGAAACTCGTGAACAACAAACGTTCAGATTGGGACAAACAGTTACACCACGCTGTTTGGGCATATCGAGTGGCCTACAAGACCGTACTCAATGCAACTCCCTTTCAGATGGTTTTTGGTCAGAATGCAGTGCTTCCTTTGGACTTCTTGATACCTACCCTTAAGGTTGCACAAGAACATCAGTGGACCGGCCATGAATTATCAGCGAGAATAATGGATTTGGAACGATTAGGAGAAACCAGGCTAAAGGCAGCAGCAGGAATATACGCAGCGAAGAAGCGACAGAAAGCATATTTTGATGCACATGTGAAAGATAAAGGCTTAAAAGAAGGAGATTTAGTTCTCGTGTATACGCTGAAACAGCACGCACGGAAGTTAGAAAGGCGAGGTTATGGACCTATGATCATTAACAGACTCTCGACAAGTGGAGCAGTACAGTTAGCCACCTTAGAAGGAGATATAATGCCTAATTACATTAGTGGCTGTAGAGTCAAGCTATATCAGGAACCTCTTACTGAGGATATGCTTAGACGACTCACGTTGGCAAAGAAGCGTAAGGAGGAAGAAAATAGAATACGAGCGGAAGCTCAGGCAGAAGCAATAGAACGCATTAAGCGCATGAAGTTAAGAAGACAAGGACTAGGGAGAGAACATTATAACTATCTGGAAACAACACCCAGATATCCCATGGCTATGTGTGAGGTAAAGTCACAAACTCATCCTAGCATAGTGGACAGGAGACCATTCATTACAGTCAGGTTAGAGCACGGTAACCCTTGCCAAGAGCTCAGGGCTTTAATTGATTCAGGTGCTGCGACTAGTGCGATTAGATGGTCCCACTATAAGGATTCAGGAATAGAAATGCGGCCAATTGAGGCATACCTCATAGGGCTAGGAGGCATGGAAACCCCTTTGCATGGGTGAGGTGGACCTTCCTATCCTCATTAAGGATGTGACCATGACAGCGAAGCTACTAGTGTGCCATGATGACGACCTGATAGAACCCCTAATCCTTGGCCAAGATTGGCTATACGATCACTCAGTGGACCTAAATCTTAGACAAGGCTCCTTACAGATTGGAACCTTAGAGTAGAAGCGAGTGATACCGCTTGACTTCCCTAATGGCATTCCGATTGAGGTTTGTAACCCTAGACCCTATGAAATACATGCGACGGAAGACCGGAAGATCTTTAATCAGCTCAGTCACGTTACGTCTACACCAACCCACTCGGGCTTGGCTAGGGAAAATTGTCAATCAGAAGGACAACAGGAGATCTTCCCTGGGGCTTCCTGCAAACTAGAGAGGGTAGCTACCCAACCGCTAGGGCAGATGAACACAATCAGCGGTCAGGTGGGTTGCATCAGCGGCCAAATGAGCACGACACCCTGCGGTGCTCATCCTTCCAAACTTGTTGCGGACTGGCCTAAATTAAAGTTAAAGAACGAATCACTTCCTAATGGGCAGGTCACGCAAGTGTTGGATCTCCCTTCTTTTCCAAAGCAGAGCGTCCAACCGACCTCTCAACCTCAACCACAACAGAGTCAACCACGACGAAGGAACCCAGACCGACGGCAGTATCAGAAGACACAACAAGGAAAGCAGTGTAGGCCACCCAAAGGAAGCGGCACCAGACAAATATGGGTGCCAAAAGGACAAAAAGCACCGAAGAACTCCAACCAAGCAGAGATCGACAAGAAAAAGGCTGGGCAGAAACAGAATCAGTATTCACCATCCCCTCTACCTTCTTCTACAGGTCCGAGCATTCGACAAATTTGGATCGCCAAGAAATACCTTACCCATAGACCCACACCCACGCAGATTTGGGTACCCAAACCATGTATCATAGCTCAACCCTTACGCCATGTAATATATACCCCTCACAAATCTTTCCATCCCTCAATACCACCACACCCGATACTACCTTTTGCCCCTCAGCAGAAACCCACCACCCACTCACGGACTCTTAGGAAATGGATACCGAAGCGTGTCCAACCATCTTCCCCTAACCCATTGTCTAACTACCCCCCGACTAACATACAACCTTGTAATAAATCACTAACCTTTAAACCTTGTATAAATTCACTCACCATCATCACACATCACTCATAATCTCATCTCATCAAGAAATGTATACATAATCTGAAACGTGTAGGTGTCTAGAGACCTGCACTAGTGCTGCAAGAAGCATTGCATCCATCACATCACAGCACTTGGCTACACGGGTTACGCATCAGTTATGGAAAGGGATTGCGGTCTCACTTTAATGGGATCATAATTAATTTCCATGCTAATGTGTTAATCTTTTGTAGCAGATCTTTCTCATTAGCGCATCAATCATCATGCAAACCGACGAAGGACCATCAGATGCAAGCCCCAGCGTAGTTGCAGTGCCCCTCAATGTTTTACGAGCAGAATCCCACCCGACTGCTCCACCGCCAGAATTCCAAGGATTTCCAGGGCCCATGCCGATCGATAACCCACCTATGGGCTACACAGAAAAGATACACCGTAACTCTCACTGGTTTCAGGGACTTGCAGGACCCTTAGCGGACGCAGAGTTTATATTTGAATCTAATTTGACGTTTGATGACCGCACTTGGGGAAAATACCAATTTTTCTCCGGAGAGTTCGAAGGCCTACAGAACACTCAGGACTTAACTCATGTTTGGGCCAGAGCCGGCTTCACGGAGTATTTCAGTGATCCTCTGCCCAAACCCGACTTTTATAGGTGTTATTATTTAATCACTACTTTGCTGGCCTCAGAGAATAAGGATATCCCAGGAACTTTTATTTTGCCTTCTTTAGTGGATGATCCACCCTACAAAAGATTTTATCTTTCGAAGGATTTAATCAGAGCTGCCATCAAGATTCATGGAACCCACACGCCCACAGATCGAGAAAGATTAGTTCCAGACCCTATGAAACGTGGGGATGTCACTAAGTGGGAGGAGATCTCAACAATTACACCTGAGCTGTCAAAGCCGCTACGGATATGCATGCAACATTTTGCATTCCCCGCTCAGGACAGATTCACCATGCCACATAAAAGAATATGGTTTGGATTATACTTAGCCTGTACTGGACCTCAGACTGTCGATTTGGCGAGCTGGATCATTGATCAAATGTATTTGGCACAACACAGATGGGAACGAAAGAAAGTACTTAATGGATGTTGTGCGCTGACAAGAATTGTTTATATGTGCTTGGCTTATGACTTGCCAATTGAACGTGCATTAACAGGAGAAGAGCTGAAGGCATTCAAAGGAACGACGAAGAAAGCCAGGAAACCCAGCAGAGCACGGGCAGGTAAGCGCATGAGAGGCACTATTCCTTGCCTTCAAGTGCCAGAGTCACCATCACCACAACCCTCCCCAGAGCAATCACCGACAGAAGCCACTCCCACAGTACAACCTATTCGCATAAGGTTATCTAGACCAGTGGTAACGGAGGGCACTACTAGTACCGTTGCACCTCAGGCAGCTACAACCACAGAACCCACCATCACGACAGCAGAAGCTCCCACCACTATTGGTGCGGAAGCCTTTTCTTTCCCAATACCACACATGGAGGCAGAACCAATAAACACAACATTTGATTTTGAGATGCCCGATGCATTCTCCACTGAGTTCCAATTTTCAGAAGGGCATATGTTTTCTCAAGAATTTGAAAGGCCTAGCTACCCTACCACACCCAGGGATCAGCCACAGGGACAAGTGGTGTCGAGCTCTGATGACGAAAGAACAGCATCTGATGACGATGAGGGTGACGATGAAGCCAGCCAGGGCATGCATGATTCCCAAGAACAAGAACAGACAGATGGCCAAGGCCAACAAACCGATGCACACGGTGACACCAGCACGCATGAAGAGGAGACTTTCGAAGCAGCAGCTTACACGCTGGCAATCAAGAAATTATATCGTACGATGGAGAAAGTCTGGGCACGGAAGAAATTGACTGAAGAAGAGAGCCAAACCATAATCGAACAAGAACTCATCTCCGGAGGGTTTGAAGAAGTTTACATCAGAGGGTTCAGAGAACTGGTCAAATCCATTGGCCCGGTCGAAGCACTGAGATATTTACAAAGGAAGCCACTCCCCCAATATGACCCTCGCAGAGTTTGCCTGTTATCGAAGCCCGGTGAATATATTCGAGTTCCGGTAGGTCCTCAATCATCCCACCACGCGCAAGATGCACGCCTACGTCCGGAAAGATCCATCACCGAAGAAGCTATCCTAGTCGACTCCCCACCACATACTACCGTTGTACATACTACCTCTATCCTTGAAATAACATCCACACCATCTACTCCTCTCTCATCTCATGTTTCACCAACCCATCCTGTATCCCCCGCACACCCACCTGCTCCTCCCACATCCACAACAGTCCACGGCAACATAGCCACAGCCTTTGCCCTGCCCATTCATGCCACCATGCCCGCACCCACCCCACCTCGTCTACGTGTTAACCCCTTCATCCCTTCATCCTTCCCATCTTTTCCCCCACCTTTAAGATACCCTTTCACCTTTCTAACCCCACTAACCTTCTCACCAGTTTCACCTCCCCAACCCACTATAACCCCTATTTCCCCTTTTCACCAAGCTGCTCCAGCCATCCCCCCTGTAAATTACTCTACATTTGTAAATCCCGTCTTCACACCGACACAACCACCCACATACACACCACTTTTCACAGTCACCGCACTTGACACGTCCAGTGACATGGACATCTCACCACCCACCGCACCAGCACCCACTCCACTCGCAGCACCATCATATTTAGGTACGTCACAATTTTCCACGATCACCACTGCATCCACCTTCCCAACCCCATTCCCCATTCCCGCTGCATCTACTTCCACCGCATCCTCACTTAGCACTCCATTACTATTATCGCCAACCATAGACACTGCACTTCAACAAATGTTCACATGCATGACACAAGTACGAGATGAGTTCGCATCTCTTGGCAACAATTATCAACAGCTGCAGAGGACGACAAATGAATTACAGTCGCAGCTTAATTCATTATCAATCGAGAATGCCTCTTTAAATACGCGATACCAAGAACTAAGAGAGGCATATCATAAGCTAGAGCTAGAAAGTGAAGAGAAAACAAAAGAAGCCACTGCTGATCTGGACAACCTACTTCGAGCCCAAACAATTAGGAACGCGACGCTGACCAGGAATATGGGCTTACTCAGGAGGCACCTAGCCGCAGTAAAAGAGGAGAACCAGAGACTCCAAGAGCAGAATAGAGAGAATTTGGAAGCGGCATTGGACCATCCAGAACAACCCTTAAGTCCTAGCAGATTCAAGGCAATCCCATCCGAAGCAATGAAGATGTTGCTAGATGACCATGTTCGACTGCTCGAGGACTATGATCGAATGAACGAAGAGCATCAGAAGTTAAAGGAAGATCACAAGCTACTACAGCTCAGAGAACCGGCAACACAACAAGTACAAGTAGCAGCAGAATTACCAGCACCTGTGGACCCTGAAATTTTTGACGAACTCAACGCATTACGGGCCCAGGTAATCACTCTTCAGTCAAGAATTGACGTATATGAAGCGCCACCAAGGCCAGATTCACCACCTGAGCTTCCGGCTGAAGAAGAAACGGTCACCATCCCAGTGGAGGAGACATTTGAAGAAGCGTACGAGCCACAACCCATCCCAGGTGGACGTGTCACGGCTGAAGGCCAGATGACGTATGAACTTCCGACCCCCGCATGGATGAAGACTATTGAGGAAATTGGAACAACGCACTCAGCTAGAGTCGAGGCCCAGCTACATGCTATGGCCATGATCGAAGAAAGAATTTTGCAATCTCCCTACTTTGCTCAATTGGCCCCACGAAGGTACATATCCGGGCATGAGCTGCAATACAAACCGTACTTCATGCTAATGGCCGAATACCAGCTGGCCATAGAGAAGCGAACTGGCAAGAAGCCATCACATGCAACTCAATTTGAGCCTGAAGACTTACCACTGGATGCACAACAAGGCACTATTTATCAACCAGATTGGCGTACACGTCTTTTACAGGAGTACCCTGAAATGATGAGCACATGGGTTAAGGCACCTTTACATTTAAAATACAATCCGTGTTGGGGACCAGTGCCACGACGCCGCTCCTGGACTGCCTTCGCTATCAAAGTACAAAACAATAAGCAGTGCCAAGACTGGCTGAACTACCCGTATTTCAGGCCACCTACAGGACCACCGACAATTGGCTATATGATGGCTACAATCCGTCACTGGCTCCCTCGCTTGAGATATATGGACGATATAGCAGCGCATATGACTGTCAAGATATTTGACATGATGCAAATGATATTTAAAGTCTTCCGGCGAGTCAAAGCACCACATGTTAATACCCCGGGCTTTGAGCATGGCAACTTGGATCTCGCATATGACATGAGTACGACGCCATCGCTCCGAGTGTGTTATGCCTGGCATTGCAAAGTCAAGTACTTACCGGCGTGCTACAAGCAGACATTCGAAGAGATGTTCACAACCGGCTTTTGGGAATACCACTCTGAAGTGTTCATCAGCAGGCCGACCCACTTATTGCAATTATTTTCCTGTGAACAGTTGGTGTATTCCACGCATTACAGACTCCCACCATCCGATGAACCACAACCAGTTAATTGGGAGAAACTCGAGGCCAACCTAGCCCGAGGCATTCGAGTATCTGAGCACACCCTCGCTCACGACCTCCTACAAAACTACATCCGACAGACCTCACAGCAAGGTTCTGTCAGGGACGACAGAAGCGAGAGGGAGGGGGGTGTTGGAAGCAGCCAGAGGCACAGACGCCACGGAAGCATGTAACGACGGAGCAGGGAGTCAGTCGGATCAATTTCTCAAACAAATATGTTTTTTATCACTTCTCAAAACATTCAACAGTGATTTTTATCACTAATTGTAACATATGTAACATAGAAAACCCCATTTTGTAATCCATAGCTCCATTTTGTGCAAGCCGAGGAGTCCTCGAGCTTGAGGAGCTTAGGTAGAATGTGCATACCATTTTTTGTTGGTTTACCCTTCCAAATAGCATCTAGGACCTAATTTTTAACTATGCCGGTCACTAGATGTGAAACCGGTCAAAACTAGTCTAGAAACTATAAAAAGAGCTAGAGAGCTCATTTTTGAGGTTGGTTCATGTTGGCTAGTGTGAGTTTAGAGCTAGTTTGAGCTTGTAATAGTGTTCTTGAGTAATAGAGCTAATTTCCCACCTTCCATTGTGTCTTGCTTGTCTCTACATTGTGTGTGTGTATGTGTGTGTGCATTTCTATGCTTCTCACCATCACTCTCACTTCATCTCACATTCACGATCTTCATATCACTCCTATCTCTTCCGCGGATTGACATTAAGGAGGTGGAGCTTCTTAACGTGGTTCTCACCATTGTGCTAGAGCAACAGTCGTCCCAATATCATCTCATAAGCATGATTTTTACTAAAATCACAAATGGCAAAAGTATGCTCAAATTCTACACCACAAGTGGTGAGAGATATGCCTTCTAGTAAGCCTAATGGTTTTTCTATGTGTCCGTCAGCCATTTGTAGCTTCATCCTGGTAGGTTTGAGTGTTGGCTTACCCCAATGCTTCCATAAAGCGGTGGCAGCGATGGCTACTCCGGCTCCTGAATCTAAGATGGCTTTCGTGGTGTAGCCCTGATGGGTTATTGGAAGATAAGTGTTACCTTCCTCTCCTTCGCTTACATCTCCAATCTTTTCCACGGGTATCTCTGGTACCTTATTATGTGATCCTATTTGTGAGGGAGTAGTAGCAAGCTCGGGGAATTGATTTGCTACATGCTTCCACAATTCTGGTTTTACCTTTAACAACTCCTCTAGAGTGAGGTTACATTGTACTTTGGTATTCTTGATCACTTCCGTGTTTCTAGGGATTACTGATTCTTCATTCCTCACTATTATCGTGGGTGCTCTCATATTAATAGACTTTGCTTCCCAAGGTCTATGTGTGTATGTACATATGATGTGTGTGTATGTGTATGTATGTATGTATGTGTATATGTGTGCATGTGTTTATGTATTATGTGTGTATATGTGTAAACATCAAAAACCCTAACCCTAAAACATGCATATGTGTGTATGTACATATGATGCGTGTGTATGTGTATGTATGTATGCATGTGTATATAAGTGCATGTGTGTATGTATTATGTGTGTATATGTGTAAACATCAAAAACCCTAGTCCTAAAACCCTAACCCTAAAACATGTATATGTGTGTGTGTATGTATGTATATGCATATGCATATGTGTATGAAATATGTATGCATGTGTGTGTATGTATCTCTATGTCTCTCACTTTCTATCTACCTATCTCTCTCTCTCTCTCATTCTCTCTCTCTCTTATTCTCTCTCTCTTTCATCTCTCTCTCTCTCTATTTATAAAAAAGAACAAAACAAGCACTTACATCGATGTAATTCTTTTGATCATTCTTGTCAAAGCCCAATTGGCGTTCTGTCTTGTCAAATTCCAAAGAATCGATGCCAAAAACCTCCTGCAAAACAAAAGAAAAAAGAAATTAAAAAATAGAAGACAGAGAAAGAGAGACAGTGAAAGAGTACACACATCATGTACCAAGATGTGAGAGAGAAAGAGATGTGTGTGTAGGGGGAGAGAGAGACAAAGAGATGTGTGTATGAATGTGTATATGTGTGCATGTGTGTATGGATTATGTGTGTATATGTGAAAATGTCAAAAACCATAATCCTAAAAACCTAACCCTAAAACATGTATATGTGTGTATGTGTTTATGTATATGTGGTGTGTGTGTGTATGTGTATGTTCATGTATGCTGTGTGTGTAAACATATGTGAATGTGTATATATATGTGCATGTGTATGTAATATGCATGTGTGTATGTATGTATGTGTGTGTGTACATGCATATGTGTGTGTATGTATGTATGCATATGCATGTGTGTATGCACATATGTGCGTGTATACATATGTGAGTGTGTATTTATATGTATGAGTGTATGTAATATGCATGTGTGTATGTATGTATGTGTGTGTACAATCAAATATGGGTGTATGTATCTCTCTCTTTCTTTCATCTCTCTCTCTCTATCTCACTCTATATCAATTGAAAACAAAACAATCACTTACATTGATGTAATTGTTTGGAGCATTGTCGTCAAATTCCACTTAATGTTTTCCTTCCTCGAATTCCAAAGAATTAATGCCAAAAATCTCCTGCAAAACAAAAGAAAAGAGAAATTCAAAAACCCTAATCCTAAACCCTAACCCTAAAACATGTATATGTGTGTATGTATATGTGATGTGTGTGTATGTGCATGTGCATGTATGCATGTGTTTGTATACATATGTGAGTGTGTATACATATGTGAGTGTGTATATATATGTGTGTGTGTATGTAATATGCATGTGTGTATGTATGCATGTGTGTGTGTACATGCATATGTGTGTGTATGTATGTATGCATATGCATGTGTGTGTATACATATGTGAGTGTGTATGTAATATGCATGTGTTTATGTATGTACGTGTGTGTGTACATGCAAATATGTGTGTTTGTATGTATGCATATGCATGTGTGTATGTATACATGTGTGTACATGTGTGTATGTATGTGTGTATACATGTATGTGTGTATACATGTATGTATGTATGTATGTGAGTATGAGAATGAATATGTGTGTGTATATATATGTGTGTGTGTGTATCTAATATGCATGTGTGTATGTAATATGCATGTTTGTATGTAATATGCATGTATGTATGTATATGTGTGTATGCATGGTAGTATGTAATATGTATGTGTATGTATATTCATGTGTGTATGTAATATGTATGTGAGTGTGTATGTAATATGCATGTGTGTATGTAATATGTATGTGAGTATGTGTATGCATATGTGTGTGTATGTATGTATGCATCTGTCTCTCTATCTCATTCTCTTTCTATTTCATCTTTCTCTCTCTTTCATCTCTCTCTCTCTATCTTTCTCTTTCATCTCTCTCTCTTTCTTTCTCTCTCTCTCTCTCTCTTTATGTTTCTCTAGATCTCTCTCTTTCTTTCATCTCTCTCTCTCTCTATCTCACTCTATATCTATCAAAAACAAAACAATCACTTACATCGATGTAATTGTTTGGAGCGTTGTCCTCAAGGTCCACTTAATGTTGCCCTTCGTCGAATTCCAAAGATTTGATGCCAAAAAGCTCCTGCAAAACAAAAGAGAAGAGAAATTAGAAAAGGGAAAACACAAAGAAAGAGAAAGGGTGCTACAGTATGTGCAATTCTTACAAAAATTTCAGATCTACAGAAACAGAGATGTAGAGAAGAGAGAGAGAGAGAGAGAGAGACAAAGAGAGAGAGAGAGAGAAAGAGAGAGAAATAGAGAGATGTGTGTACACAATAGGTGCAGAATGTAGTTCGCGTGCTCAAACTCGACAGTAGTAAAGTTCGGTTCAAAATGCAAGCAAATGTCGAATTTTTTCTCTCGGGCCCGGTTAAAATGTTGCCTCGGTATAAGCGTCGGTATGAGCGCCAGTATAAGCGTCGGTATAAGCATTGGTAATTTACTATACAGTACAGATGCATATACCGACGCTCATACCGGCGCCTGTATACCAACAATTAAATGACCGTCGGTATTGCATCCGTGGTTTTTCAAGCATTTTCAACGGTCATACCGACACCGAGGCATGACCGTCGGTATGGGCAACGTCGGTATGCTTGTGATATGTTGTAGTGACATCCATCTTCTCCATGTGTCTTGCTACATTTGTGCTCCTTGTGTGTGCTTCTCGTGTGTCTCTAGCACTTCTACACACACACAATAGTTCTTACTTCTAATGGATTTTGACTTTGAAGTAGTTGTTAGGAAAGGTAAAACTCATATGAGGGGGAGCCCATTGGACAAATAATGGAAGAAATCAAATGGGAATCCAAAGGTTATACAACATTGTATCATGATGTTGTTAAATTGCAACAGTTTGTGGTAGTACTAGAAGGTAAAGCCATGAGTTGGTTTAGCCAGTATGGTGTTGCACATTTTTCTAATTATAATGTTTTAAGTGCAACATTTCTACAAATGTTTTGAAGAGAAAATACCCCAATTAATATTCTCAAAAATCTTAGAGCAATTCAATAGAAGAATATGCTAGTAAAAGATTATGTGCAGGAGTTTTGGATTTTAGTAGATAGATTACAGGGTAATGAAAGACCCACTAATGAGATGTTAGTTGGATATTTTTTTGAAAGGATTAAGGAATGTGGTGGCTTGCATAGATATTGTGAGTGCATTTAATGTTTTAGTGCTTGTTGCAACTAGAGTGGAAAAGAGATTTGTTAGGAGGAAGGGGAGGTGTGGTAAATATGAGGATTCTGAATCAGAGGAAGAGTCCAAGACAACATTAGACTTAAGGTCATGATGGAATTGAGATAGTCTTAGATAGAAATCTAGAGGAGATATAAAGTAAGAAAAATCACAAAGCAAAAGCTAAACATACTAAAGAAGAGGATTTGATCACTAAATTAAAGAATTATGGGTATTCTATGCTTCCACCAAAAGAGAAAACGTTTTGCAAAATTTGTGATAAGGAAGGGCATCAGATGGCTCAATGTTGGTACAACTCAAAGAATAGAGGCCAATATTTGATGTATGAAACAAGAGTAAAATGATAAGTAGTAGCAAATCAAGTAGCTTCGATTAGGAGACAAGAAGAATTTCAAAGACCAAGACTAGGAAGGCCTCTATGGCAAGAGTAGGAGAATCAAGAAGACAGAATGACACAAATAATGTTGTGTGTATATTGCTTTTCTCCAAATCATTCGATTGGTTCCTCAATAAAAAGAAGACAACAACAAGATCAAGAATGATATAGAGAATGATTGGTTTGAGATACTCATTAATGCTCCTTTAAAAATCTCATTAGATTATGTATTAGCTTTGCTGCCATCATTTAAGAAAAGGGTATTGAAGAAACTTCAGGGGTAGCAAACCAAAGTAAGTGACATTCACAATGTGTTATCAACAGTTAAGAATATTGATCCTATATATGTGGATTTTGTAGTACCTATTATAAAGGCCCAAAATCAAGACAGAACATTTGAAGAAGTATTATTGGATGGTGGATCATGTGTAGATATCTTATTAGAGAACATTTGCAAAGAGATGAGTATTGGAGAGTTAGCTCCAACTCCATTTCAAGTTAAAATGGCTGATCAAACAAGGGTACAACCCTTAGGGATTTTCAAAAAGCAAGAAATAGATGTGGCAGGAATGCATTTTGTGGTGAATCTTTTGGTAATGAGAATGTACGGATCAACATCTCCTTATGATATGTTGTTGGGTAGGCCTTGGTTCAAGATCTAAATTTAAGTAGGATTGGGGTTTTAATGTGGTCATGCTAACCAAAGGTAGAAGGAAGGCCACAATACCAATGCATGCAAGAAGGAAAATTTCTCTTACAGAAAAACCATTGGTTGCCCAAACAATTAGTCTAGCCAAGGAAGTTGAGGATGATGAAGAAGAGGACTTTTTGAAAGCTAATACAAAGTTTGTTCCAATATTCAAGGTAGATGTGGAAAGTATAGTGTAGCATGATATAGTGCTGATGAAAGAAACTTATGAGATACTATCAAGTCTAAAAATGGAGGGTACAAAAACTAGGCAGATATTTGAGAAGCAAACAGAAACTCCTACTAAGGAAAAAATGGACCAAGAGGAAAAGAGTGCTAAAGATATGGTGAAAAAGATTTAGGAAAAGAAATATGAAATGTCAAATAGGGTAAAAAAGGATGATATAAAGGAACTTAATTTGGGTATGGAGGCTGACCCAAAGGTAGTAAAAGTAAGCATGCAGGTGGAAGGATAATTTTTGGAGAATCTGGTTAGGTTATTAAAAGATTATATCAATGTGATCAATATAAAGCTACCTTTATCATAGAGTTTGGTGCATATATTTTCATAGTGATGAATTTTGGGCTGAAGAATGGAACACCATCCTTTAATTATATGGCACATAAGGTGCATGAGCCATATTTACAAGATTTTATGAGAGTTTTTGTTGATGATTTTTCCATTTTGGTAAGAAGGATCTACATTTTATAAACATGAAGTTATGGTTGAAAGATGCAGACAATTTAAATTGGTGTTGAATGCTTAAAAGAGCATACTTGCTCTCAAGAGTGGGATATTGCTAGATCATGTCATATCTAGTGAAGGGATGGCAATAGATGTGAAGAAGGTCGAGGCTATTCAAACACAAAATCCCCAAATAATGTCAAAGAACTAATGAGGTGTGTGGGCCAGATTCAATGGGATGCTGGATATCTCCTATATTTAGCCAATATTTCTTTTCCATTAACACATTTAACCAAGAAGGATGTTAATTTTGTGTGGGAAAAGCCTCAAGAGCAGGCATTTCGATTGCTAAAAAAGGTGGTGGCAGTTGTGTTGGTGCAATTCAAGCCTTCACACTTGGCTTAGAACCTTGGAAATTTGGGTTGAAACCTTGGAAGCTTAATTCACTTGAAGAAAGGACCATGTGAACTTATGTTTATAAGTTCTTACTTCTTTACCCTTTGTAAAAGTCTAGAATGACTCGGCATATGTATGAGTACACCTACTTGATTAGTCGTGGAAATTTAGATGACTTAATGGAGAGAATATCTCC
This sequence comes from Ceratopteris richardii, assembly GCA_020310875.1. Classification (NCBI taxonomy): domain Eukaryota; kingdom Viridiplantae; phylum Streptophyta; class Polypodiopsida; order Polypodiales; family Pteridaceae; genus Ceratopteris; species Ceratopteris richardii. Next base: position 111,135,655 of record CM035420.1, read on the forward strand.
CTAATTTTAGATGAGATATTCTAGGGAGCCTTAGATTTGAATTTCAAAATTCAAATGATTACTCAACCTCTATAAAAGATGAAGGAAAAAAGTCGCGGGTGTGTCTCTCACTTCAGCTCACTTCACGAGGCATTTTATCATTGTATCTGTGTGTGTGTGTGAGTGCTACATCTTAGCCTACACCACAATACCGCATTTAGCTATTCTTATCATGCTAATGAGATTGTACAATTACATCAATCAATAGATACATTCATACTTTTCAACTCTATGTTCTTCTGAGTTATCTTCTCCAAGTCTGTCAACTTCAACAAGGCATGTCTCAAGATCTACTCAACCAAATCAAGTGATTCAAGGCTTGTTGGAATCATCTCAAAGCCTTCTACAAGACTGCAAAGTTTGAAGAAGTTTGGTTCAGCCGTTTTGGAGAAATCGTCTTCGAAGCAGTCTCTGGTATTTGTCTGCACATCTCCTAAAAAATCGGGAGTGACCATAAACTTGCTAAAGTTATTTCTCTGTGCATAGTTTATCAATTTGAGTGATTCCACTTGCAAATGGTAGCTTTTTAAGCTAATTTAATATGTCCAGAAGTAATTTGATCAATTGTAAGTGTGCTGGTCATACTGAGTGAAAGACTGAGCAGGTGTCAATACCAAAATAGCAAGTTTTTCTTGGATTTGTGAAGTACCAAGTAGTCTGTTTTGATTTGATCATTACACATATCATTTGCAAAGTACATATATGCTTTCTTGGTATCATTTGGAAGCTAATCAAGTGTACTAAGCATATCTAGAATCAAAGGAGGGCTGGTGTGAAGCAAGTTTAGCAGCACCAACTCAATCTTCTGAGTGCATCCAACCATCTCTCCTAACAGTGGTATCAGAGCAAATAAGGTAACATGGGAGATGGTTTTCCTTCATTCATTGACAAATTGGACAAGAACAATTACCAAGCTTGGTCTCTAAGGATGAAGACCTATCTACAAGGAAGAAGCTTATTTGGATTCATATCAGGAGATGAGGAATTGCCCTCATTTAAAGCAAGAGTACTACCCACCAAGGATGAACAAGAGAGGCTCAACACATGGTGTGCAAAAGATGCATTGGCAAGGTATTATCTTCTTAACTCTATATCTGATTTCCTTTTACCTCATATTAGGAACTGTAAGACTTCCCAAGAGACTTGGGAAACCTTGTCATCATACTTCTCTTCCAACACAAGAGCCAGGAAGAATCAACTATGGATTGAATTCACAACCCTTAGGAAGCAGCCCAAGCAATCAGTCTCAGAGTATGTGACCAAGAGTAAAGATGTGCCACACCAACTAGCAAGCATTGGAGAGGAGATTCAAGAGGAACAAATAGTAAGGCAAATAACAAATGGACTCAAGGCAGATGATAAGTGGGAAAGCTTCACCACTGCAATGGATCTCTACATGGACATGCATACCCCAGATCTCACAACTCTCATGGGCCAACTATTCACACATGAAGCAAAGTTTACAAAGGCTGGAGATCAATCAAAAGGTAACAACCCCTCTGCTCTATATACTGATAAGAAAATTAAGGATAAAGGTAAAGGGAAGAAGCAAGAAGAAGAAGGCTCTACCTCCCAAGCTAATTATGCAGGGAGAGGTAGATCTTCAAGAGGCAGGGGCAGAGGAGGTAAGCAAGGTAGGGGGAGACCCTACAACTCATCACCATGCAACATTTGTGGATTGTCTAATCATACCACAGATGAGTGCTACAGAAATTATAAGAATCAGAGAGCAAGAGGCTATCAAAGAGGTGGATACTCTCAAGGTAGAGGCAGGTTCAACCAACACCAAGGCTACAATGGATACAACAATCAGTACAACAACAATTACAACCAAAACCACAATAGTAACTACCAAGGTGGATTCAGAAATAGAAGGGATTACAACAACTACACAGAGGAGCAAGATGACTCCCTATTGATCATGAATATGACCTCCAAGGCAGGTACAAATGATGATCATTTATTTTATATTGATTCAGGGTGTTCTAACCATGTAGCTGGTAATGTGGCACTACTCTCTGATTTGGAAGAACCCAAGGGCAAACATCAGGTACAGACAGGTGATGATACTAAACATTCTGTTGTAAAGGTTGGTAATGTAAAGACTAGTGATGGTAATTAGAACTTATTGAGTAGAGTACTGTATGTACCAACCATTACCAAGAACCTAATGAGTGTTGGTCAGATTATGGAGAAAGGTTTGCAGGTCAGGTTCAATCAACATGGAGCATATGTGGAGGACCCAAGACATGGATTCAAAAGGATAGCCAAGGGAGAAAAATCAGGTAGATTGTTTACTTTTGAGCTAGAAGATACCAAAAACATTGCTTTATACAATTACAAGGACCAAACACTTTCAGAGTTAGAAATATGGCACAAGAGGTTAGGTCACATAGGTGAAAGAACCCTAAAGCAAATGTGCAGGGATCAATGTGTACTTGGGATACCTAATGTGTCCAAGCAGCACATGATTTACAAGTGTGGTGCTTGTCAGCTTGGTAAGTCTCACAGGTTGCCCTATTCAAAGAAAGGTTTCATGCATGAAGACTACCTAGACTTGGTACACACAGATGTTTGGGGACCTAGCAAGGATCCCTCCATTTTAGGATCAAGGTATTATGTGTCCTTCATTGATGATTATAGCAGATGGACTGTGTTATACTTTATGAAGCATAAGGATGAAGTATTTAATTGTTTCAAAAGATATCTTGCACTAGTTGAAAATCAAACAGGTAGAAACTTGAAGAGGCTAAGGTCAGATGGAGGAGGAGAATACTTCTCCAATGAGTTTGAAGATTTCTTGCAGGAAAGAGGCATCAAAAGGGAGATAACTACAAGGTACTCACCTGAACAAAATGGGGTAGCTGAAAGAAGGAATAGACTCATTGTAGAAACAGCTAGGTCTATGCTTAATGAAAAGAAATTGCCAAATTATTTTTGGGCAGAGAGTGTATCTACTACCACCTATCTCATTAACAGGTTGCCATCAAAGTCCTTGATGGCATGACACCTTATGAAGCTTGGCATGGTAAGAGACCATCATTGGATCATTGCAAAATTTTTGGTTGTGTAGCATATGTGCATATTCCCTCTCAGGTAAGGGGAAAGCTAGATCCTAAAGCTGAAAAATGTATCTTCATTGGTTATGATTTAAACCAAAAAGGGTACAGATTCTACAACCCCTCAAACAAAGGTTTCAAGGTAAGCAGAGATGTCATTTTTTATGAGAATGACTCATGGTATGAGAATGAATGCAGGAAGGTTAGTCTACCTTATGACATGGAAGAAGACTTCCCAAAGCTCACCAAGGAGGAACCAATCCAAAAAGAAGACTCAAGCTCAGATGATGATGACACAATTAACCTTGAGGAATTCAAGGCATGGAAGTCCAAAGGGAAGATGAAAATGAAGAAGCTAGAGGATATACCAGAATCCTCAACTCAAGCTATGAGGAGATCTCAGAGAGAAAGTAAGAAGCCTATCAGATATGGGTATGACACTTCTCTTGTAACTAAGCATTCTGTATATCTTGCAAAGGATTTGTTGAATGAAGAACCAGGTTCATATGAGGAGGCAATCACCAAACCAGAATGGAAAGAAGCTATGGATGAAGAAATGGAAGCTCTCAAGGAGAGTCACACATGGGACTTGATACCCAAGAAGGACTCTATGATGGTGATAGGATCCAGATGGATCTACAAACTAAAGAGGAACTCTGATGGAACAATCAATAGGTACAAAGCTAGGTTGGTAGCCAAGGGTTTTGCACAAACCCAAGGCATTGATTATGAGGAGACATTTTCTCCTGTGGCTAAGATGCCAACAATCAGAGTATTGAAGAGTGTAGCTGCATCCAAGAATTGGAACATGTACCAATTAGATGTCAATAATGCTTTCTTGAATGGATGGATATCTGAAGAAGTCTATATGTCACAACCACCTGACTATGAAGATCCCAAGAAGGTAAATTATGTTTGTAAATTGAAGAAGGCTCTATATGGTTTGAAGCAAGCACCTAGAGCATGGAATTACAGGTTGACAACATATCTCCAAGACCAAGGATTTGTGATGAGTAAAGCAGACACTTCTCTATTCATAAAGAGGAGTAGTAGAGAGGTAATCTACTTGTGTGTTTATGTTGATGACATCATCATTACAGGCAATAATGTCAGTGGGATTAGACACATCAAAGGACACATGATGAAGGAGTTCAAGATCAATGATCTTGGATTGTTAAAGTACTTTTTAGGTCTTGAGTTAGTCTACACTAATTCAGGTGTATATATTACTCAAAAGAAGTATGTTCAGGACATGTTGAAGAAATTTAATTTGCAGGATGCTAAAATCTCAAGCACTCCTATGGAGGTCAACCTAAAGCTCAGTGCTCATGAAGGGGATGAAGTCCAAGACATTACAGGATATCAAAGTATGGTAGGTAGTTTGAATTATGCTACCTTAACCAAAATTGACATAGCATATGGAGTTAGTGTGCTAACCCAATTCATGCACAAACCAAGGGTACCTCACCTAGAGACAGCAAAGAAGATCTTGAAGTACCTAAAGGGAACTCAGAACCATGGTTTGTACTTTCCTTATACATCAGATATTGACATTAAAGTATATTCAGATGCAGATTGGGCAGGATGCAAGGATGATAGGAGAAGAACATCAGGATACATATGGTTTGCAGGTGATAAACCTATTTCTTGGTCAGCCAAGAAGCAACCAACAGTGGCATTATCATCCACTGAAGCAAAGTATAGAGGGCTAGCCAATGCCACTCAAGAAGCTATCTGGTTGAAGCTTTTGTATACAGAATTAGGTCTATACACAAGGCCTCCAATTATCTTTGGAGATAGCACAAGCTCTCTTCACCTTGCAGCTAATCCAATATATCATGCTAGGACAAAACACATAGAGGTTCATTACCACTATGTGAGAGAAAAGTTGCTAAGCAAAGACATTCAATTGACTTATGTGTCCACTAATATGCAATGTGCAGATTTACTTACTAAAGCTTTGGATGGAAACAAGTTATGCAGATTCAAATCCATGATTGGATTGCAAGATGTGATTGAAGATTGAAGATGAAGACTTAAGCCAAAGTGTTTGGCTTGAGGGGGAGCTGTTGGTGCAATTCAAGCCTTCACACTTGGCTTGGAACCTTGGAAATTTGGGTTGAAACTTTGGAAGCTTAATTCACTTGAATAAAGGACCATGTGAACTTATGTTTATAAGTTCTTACTTCTTTACCCTTTGTAAAAGTCTAGAATGACTTGGCATATGTATGAGTACACCTACTTGATTAGTCGTGGAAATTTAGATGACTTAATGGAGAGAATATCTCCCTAATTTTAGATGAGATATTCTAGGGAGCCTTAGATTTGAATTTCAAAATTCAAATGATTACTCAACCTCTATAAAAGATGAAGGAAAAAAGTCGCGGGTGTGTCTCTCACTTCAGCTCACTTCCCGAGGCATTTTATCATTGTATCTCTATGTGTGTGAGTGCTACATCTTAGCCTACACCACAATACCTCATTTAGCTATGCTTATCATGCTAATGAGATTGTACAATTACATCAATCAATAGATACATTCATACTTTTCAACTCTATGTTTTTCTGAGTTATCTTCTCCAAGTCTGTCAACTTCAACAAGGAAAATCTCAAGATCTACTCAATCAAATCAAGTGATTCAAGGCTTGTTGGAATCAGCTCAAAGCATTCTACAAGACTACAAAGTTTGAAGAAGTTTGGTTCAACCATTTTCAAGAAATCGTCTTCGAAGCAGTCTCTGGTATTTGTCTGCACATCTCCTAAAAAATCGGGAGTGACCATAAACTTGCTAAAGTTATTTCTCTGTGCATAGTTTATCAATTTGAGTGATTCCACTTGCAAATGGTAGCTTGTTAAGCTAATTTAATATGTCCAGAAGGAATTTGATCAATTGTAAGTGTGCTGGTCATACTGAGTGAAAGACTGAGCAGGTGTCAATACCAAAATAGCAAGTTTTTCTTGGATTTGTGAAGTACCAAGTAGTCTGTTTTGATTTGATCATTACACATATCATTTGCAAAGTACATATATGCTTTCTTGGTATCATTTGGAAGCTAATCAAGTGTACTAAGCATATCTGGAATCAAAGGAGGGCTGGTGTGAAGCAGGTTTAGCAGCACCAACTCAATCTTCTGAGTGCATCCAACCATCTCTCCTAACAAGTTGCACATGTTTTACAACCACTAGATTGAGTTTTAGTGCCTTAGATGTGGTAATAGGGGCAATTTTAAATGTAGGACAAAGTGAGGGTAGAATAGGCGAATATTTTATGCAAGTAGAGTATTTCTGTCAGTAGAGAGAGATTATGCTATAACAAAAAGAGAAGCCTTGGGGTTGGTGTATTCACTAAATACGTTTAGGCACTACTTATTGGGAAATAGGGTCATTTTTCATGTGGATCATTGAGCATTGGTATATTCATTAAAAAGCCCTTGTTGACATGTAGACTAGCATGATGGATGCTTTTGCTTCAAGATTTTGACTTTGTAATTATCCACACTCTAGGGAAGGAGCATGCTATGGTTGACTACTTTTCCAAATTAGAAACAGGTGAAGCACCAAGTGGAGTGGATGATGAGTTACTGGATGCTCCATTATTCAATACTCAGGTTACTGAATCTGATTCATGGTATGATCAACTACAAGATGCATCACACTTTATGTGATCAAGGACAAATCTGAAGTGTTTAATACATGTAAACATTATCATGCATATGCAGAAAGGATTACATGACAAAAGCTCAAAAGATTGAGGTTAGATGGAGGGAGAGAGTATTTCTCCAAAGAATTTAATGATTACTTAAGGAATGCATGTATAAAAAGAGAAGCAACACATGCAAGTACTCTCCTCAATGAAATGGAGTTGCAGAAAGGAGGAATATAACACTTGTGCAATTTGCTAGATCTATGATGAAGGAAAAGAATCATCCTAATTACTTGTGGGAAAAAGTTGTTAACACTACAACCTATCTTGTAAATAAGTTACCTTTTAAAGCTTGGGATGGCATAACCCCTTATAAAGCATGGTGGAGTACAAAACCTACTCTTGATCATTGCAAAATATTTGGATGTTTGGCATATGCTTATGTTCCATATCAATTGAGACATAAGCTAGAACCCAAAGTAGAGAAGTATGTCTTCATAGGATATGATGATAAACAAATGGGTTACATGTTGTGGAGTCCATCTACAAAAGAATTTCTTATTTCCAAAGATGTGACATTTGATGCATAAAGTATATGGTGTAGAGGTTCAAATAATGTTCATGCAAATTTTGAATATTCATGAAGAGAGAGGAAAATCAAAGATGCAAGTATATGAAGATGAAAGTGATGATAAACATGGATATGAAGATAAACCAAGATTTGATCCAGAGCATAGTGACATAGAGACTTCAAGAAGTGCAAAGATAAGAAGTTCATCAAGGGAAAGAAAGCAACATATAAGGTATAGCTATGACACTTCTTATATCACAACCAAAGATTGTGCATACATGTTGAAAATAGGTGAAGATCCATCAACATATGCAGAAGCTAAAGGTAAACAGAATCGCAAACAAAGTAATGAAGGAAGAGCATGATCCTTTACTTGACAATGATACATGGGACTTGGTATCCAGAACAAGGAATCAAAAGGTAATTGGATATAGAGGGGTATATAAAACAAAAATATTTGGAGATGGAAAGGTTTCTAGATATAAAGCTAGACTAGTGGTCAAAGGATATGCTCAGACACAAGGTGTGGACTATGATGAAACTTGTAGTCCTATGGCTAAAATGTCTACCATTAGAACATTGATGGCTAGTGCACCTTACGAAGGATGGAAGCTATCATAATTAGATGTAAAAAATGATTTTCTAAATGTATATATTGCAGATGAAGTATACATGGAGCAACCTAAGGGCTTCAGAGATTCAAATGGACCAGATTGTGTGTTTAAGCTCAAAAGATCTTTGTATTCTTTGAAAAAATCCCCAAGGGCTTCGAATTACAAACTTCTTAAATGAACTTAATTATCAAGCTTCAAAGGTAGATAGTAGCTTGCTAGTGAAAGCAAGTGAAGATGGGTACATATACATTTGTATCTATGTTGATGATATTATACTTACAAGTACAAATACTAAAGGAATTCAAAAGATCAAAAAGCAAATGGAGAAGGAGTTTAAGATAAGTGACTTGGGAAATTTTTTTTATTTGTTAGGCAAGGAAATTATTTACACTCAAAATGGAGTGAGTTACACAAAAAAGGTATTTGAAGAATCTTCTATTGAAACTCAACATGGAGAATTGCAGAACTTCAACAACTCCAAAGGAGGTAAATCATAAGTTAAGCAAGTATGGAGGTGAAGAATTCAAAGATATGAGAATGTATCTGTTACATAAGAACAAGCTCTAAAGTACTTTTTTAGGCTTACAAATTTTATTATTTATGATAAATAACATGTGGAAGCACTCAAATCTCTAAATTTAAAGTAAAAGTAGATAAAAGTAAGAAGGAAAAGAGAAGTGTCTATTTTTAGACAAGGAAGGCACTTCTGTTGACAACCTCTAGATAAAAAGAGTGGTTCTCTTAGTGTACGTGGCCGAATTGAGAGATTCTTGTTGTGTTGCGAAGCTTTATAACTTGTATTATATGTACACCAATCTTTCTACAATGTTTAATGATAAAAATCCATGCAAATAGGCTTTTTTTCAGATCTATATTCGTTTTTGTATCGGATGTCTCATTAGAGACATACCTCTCTTAAAACTTTCATATCTCAGTCATTATGAGGTCTTCTTGAGTGGTTTGACTTGGATGAGTTTCCTTGGCTCTCCTACTTTCTTTCTATATCAAAATTTCTCATATATCTTTGAGTTTTCCTATTGTTGTACATCATTTTTCAATTCAGAAATTACCTTGTTGTAGCACGCTTTCTCATACCTTGATTTCAAACTATTCGTTTGGCAGCTATACGCCACTTTTTTGACATTCTTTGTTTCTAAAAAATGCTACTCGTAGTCTAACTTTAGAATATATAAGTGTTTTTTTTTGTGATTATTTTGCTACAGTCACCCATTTTTGTTTTCCTCAAAGTTTCAAGGAAAGTTTGATTTCTGAAGTTTGGTAGTATTTGTTTGATCTTTTGAAGATCTTGGGAGGTCTCATCACTTTTTGTTGTGCACTTCGATGTTTACAAGTTTGTAAACATAACAGTATCAAAGTTTGGTGGGTAGTCTGTGTTGGTGCATTTCAAGCCTTCACACTTGGCTTGGAACTTTGGACCTTTGGCTTGGAACACTTGAAGGGTATCACTATGTGAAGCTAGAACCATAGGAACACTTGCCTATGTGTTATTACCTTTTACTCCTTGTAAAAGTCTAAATGACTTGGCATTATGTATACACACCTAATTGATTAGAGTCGTGGAATTTGGATGGTGTAATTGGAGAGAATATCTCCTTACTTTTAGAGGAGTGATTGAAGGGAGCCAAGAATTCAAATTTGAATTCAACTTTACACTCAACTTCTATAAGAACTACAAGTAAAAAAGTCACGGGTGTCCTTCACCATTCCTGAGGCTAACATCTGTGATCATTGAGTGTGTGAGTGCTACTTCATTGCCTACACCTTTGAGTACCATTTGACAATGATTATCATGTCAATGGGAATGTACATCAATGTGAATTAATACATATATTTACATTCACTATCTCTGTTTTCTCTGAGTCATCTACTCCAAGTCTGTCAACTTCAACAAGGCATATCTCAAGATCTACTGAACCAAATCAAGTGAGTCAAGGCTTGTTGAAACCATCTCAAAGCATACTACATGCCTACAAAATTTGAAGGTCTTTGGATCAGTCATCTCGGAGAAATCTTGCTCGAAGTGGTCTCTGGTATTTCTCTACACATCTCCTAAAAAGTCGGGGGTGACTCTAATTTTTCTAAAGTGATTTCTCAGAGTATAGTTTATCATTTCTTCTCATTCCACTTGCAAATGGTAGCTTGTTAAGTTAATTTAATATGTCCAGAAGAAATTAGATCAATTGTAAGTGTGCTGGTCACACTGAGTGAAAGACTGAGTAGGTGTCAATACCAAAATAGCAAGTTTTCTTGGATTTGTCAAGTGCAAAGTTATCTGTTTTGATTTGATCATTACACATATCATTTGCAAAGTACATATATGCTTTCTTGGTATCATTTGGAAGCTAATCAAGTGTACTAAGCATATCTGGAATCAAAAGAGGGCTGGTGTGAAGCAGGTTTAGCAGCATCAACTCAATCTTCTGAGTGCATCCTACCATCTCTCCCAACAGTGGTATCAGAGAAAATAAGGTAAACATGGGAGATGGTTTTCCTTCATTCATTGACAAATTGGACAGGAACAATTACCAAGCTTGGTCTCTGAGAATGAAGACCTATCTACAAGGAAGAAGCTTGTTTGGATTCATATTAGGAGATGAGGAATTGCCCTCATTCAAAGCTAGAGGACTACCCACTAAGGATGAACAAGAGAGACTCAACCAATGGTGTGCAAAGGATGCTTTGGCAAGGTCTTACCTTCTTAACTCTATATCTGATTTCCTTTTACCTCATGTAAGGAACTGTAAGACTTCCCAAGAGACTTGGGAAACTCTGTCAACATATTTCTCTTCCAACACAAGGGCCAGGAAGAATCAATTGTGGATTGAATTCACAACCCTTAGGAAGCAGCCCAAGCAATCAGTCTCAGAGTATGTGACCAAGATTAAAGATGTGGCAGACCAATTAGCAAGCATTGGAGAGGAGATTGAAGAGGAACAAATAGTCAGGCAAGTAACAAATGGACTCAAGGCAGATGATAAGTGGGAAAGCTTCACCACTGCAATGGACCTCTACATGGACATGCATACCCCAGATCTCACGACACTTATGGGCCAACTTTTCACACATGAAGCAAAGTTTACAAAGGCAGGAGATCAATCAAAAGGTAACAACCCCTCTGCTCTATATACTGATAAGAAAGTTAAGGATAAAGGTAAAGGGAAGAAACAGGATGAAGAAGGTTCTACCTCCCAAGCAAACTATGCAGGGAGAGGTAGATCCTCAAGAGGAAGAGGCAGAGGAGGTAAGTCAGGTAGGGGGAGATCCTACAACTCATCACCATGCAACATTTGTGGATTGTCCAATCATACCACATATGAATGCTACAAGAACTACAAGAATCAGAGAGGAAGAGGCTATCAAAGAGGTGGATACTCTCAAGGGAGAGGCAGGTTCAACCAACACCAAGGCTACAATGGATACAAGAATCAATACAACAACAGTTACAACAACAACCACAATGGAAGCTACCAAAGTGGATTCAGAAATAGAAGAGATTACAACAACTACACAGAGGAGCAAGATGACTCCCTATTGATCATGAATATGACCTCTAAGGCAGGTACAAATGATAATCATTTATTTTATATTGACTCAGGATGTTCTAACCATGTAGCTGGCAATGTGGCACTACTCTCTGATCTGGAAGAACCCAAGGGGAAACATCAGGTACAAACAAGTGATGATACTAAACATTCTGTTATAAAGATTGGAAATGTAAAGACATGTGATGGTAACCAAAATCTATTGAGCAGCGTACTCTATGTACCAACCATCACCAAGAATCTAATGAGTGTTGGTCAGATTGTGGAGAAAGGTTTGCAGGTCAGATTCACTCAACATGGAGCATATGTGGAGGACCCAAGACATGGTTTCAAAAGAATTGCCAAGGGGGAGAAATCAGGCAGATTGTTTATTTTTGAGCTAGAAGACACCAAGAACATTGCTTTATATAATTACAAGGATCAAACACTTTCAGAGTTAGAAATATGGCACAAGAGGTTAGGTCACATAGGTGAAAGAACCCTAAAGCAAATGTGCAGGGATCAATGTGTGCTTGGGATACCTAATGTGTCCAAGCAACATATGATTTAAAAGTGTGGAGCATGTCAATTTGGTAAGTCTCATAGGTTGCCCTATTCAAGGAAAGGTTTCATGCATGAAGACTACCTAGACTTGGTACACACAGATGTTTGGGGACCTAGCAAGGACCCTTCCATTTCAAGATCAAGGTACTATGTGTCCTTCATTGATGACTATAGCAGGTGGACTATCTTATACTTTATGAAGCATAAAGATGAAGTGTTTAATTGTTTCAAGAGGTATCTTGCACTTGTTGAAAACCAAACAGGAAGAAGCTTGAAAAGGCTAAGGTCAGATGGTGGAGGAGAATACTTCTCAAATGAGTTTGAAGATTTCTTGCAGGAAAGAGGCATCAAAAGGGAGATAACTACAAGGTACTCACCTGAACAAAATGGGGTAGCTAAAAGAAGGAATAGACTCATTGTAGAAACAGCTAGGTCTATGCTTAATGAAAAGAAGCTACCAAATTATCTTTGGGCAGAGAGTGTATCTACTGCCACCTATCTCATCAATAGGTTTCCATCCAAATCACTTGATGGCATGACACCTTATGAAGTTTGGCATGGTAAGAGACCTTCTCTGGATCATTGTAAAATCTTTGGTTGTGTAGCATATGTGCATATTCCCTCACAGGTAAGGGGAAAGCTAGACCTTAAAGCTGAAAAGTGTATCTTCATTGGTTATGATTTGAACCAAAAGGGATACAGATTCTACAACCCAACAAACAAAGGCTTCAAGGTAAGCAGAGATGTCATCTTTGATGAGAATGACACATGGTATGAGAATGAATGCAGGAAGATTAGTCTACCCTATGATATGGAAGAAGATTTCCCAAAGCTCACCAAGGAGGAACCAATCAAGAAAGATGAATCAAGCTTAGATGATGATGATACTATCAACCTTGAGGAACTCAAGGCATGGAAGTCCAAAGGAAAGATGAAGATGAAGAAATTAGAGGATACACCAGAATCCTCAACTCAAGCAATGAGGAGATCTCAGAGAGAAAAGAAGAAGCCTATCAGATTTGGGTATGACACATCACTTGTAACTAAACATTCTGTATATCTTGCAAAGGATTTGTTGAATGAAGAACCAGGTACCTATGAAGAAGCAATAACCAAACCAGAATGGAAAGGAGCTATGGATGAAGAAATGGAAGCTCTCAAGGAGAGTGATACTTGGGATTTGGTACCCAAGAAGGACTCTATGAAGGTGATAGGATCCAGATGGATCTACAAACTAAAGAGAAATTCAGATGGAACAATCAACAGGTACAAAGCTAGGTTGGTTGCCAAGGGTTTTGCACAAACCCAAGGCATTGATTATGAGGAGACATTTTCTCCTGTGGCTAAGATGCCAACTATCAAAATATTGGTGAGTGTAGCTGCATCCAAGAATTGGAACATGTACCAATTAGATGTCAAGAATGCTTTCTTGAATGGATGGATATCTGAAGAAGTCTACATGTCACAACCACCTGGCTATGAAGACCCCAAGAAGGTAAACTATGTTTGTAAATTGAAGAAGGCTCTATATGGTTTGAAGCAGGCACCTAGAGCATGGAATTACAGGTTGACAACCTATCTCCAAGACCAAGGATTTGTGATGAGCAAAGCTGACACTTCTCTATTCATAAAGAGAAGTAGTACAGAGGTAATATACTTGTGTGTTTATGTTGATGACATCATCATTACAGGCAATGATGTCAATGGGATTAGACACATCAAAGGACAGATGATGAAAGAGTTCAAGATTAATGATCTTGGATTATTGAAGTACTTCTTAGGTCTTGAGTTAGTCTACACCAACTCAGGTATATATATCACTCAAAAGAAGTATATACAGGATATGGTCAAGAAGTTTGGCTTGCAGGATGCTAAAGACTCAACTACTCCAATGGAGGTCAACCTAAAGCTAAGTGCTCATGAAGGAGAAGAAGTCCAAGACATCACAGGATATCAAAGTATGGTAGGTAGTTTGAATTATGCTACCTTGACAAGAATTGACATAGCATATGGAGTTAGTGTGCTAAGTCAATTCATGCACAAACCAAGGGTACCTCATCTAGAGGCAGCAAAGAAAATCTTGAAGTACCTCAAAAGAACTCAAAGTCATGGTTTGTACTTTCCTTATACATCAGATATTGACATTAAAGTATACTCAGATGCAGATTGGGTAGGATGCAAGGATGATAGGTGAAGCACATCAGGTTACATTTGTTTTGCAGGAGATAAACCTATTTCTTGGTCATCCAAGAAGCAACCTACAGTGGCATTGTCATCCACTGAAGCAGAGTATAGAGGGCTTGCCAATGCCACTCAAGAAGCTATCTGGTTGAAGCTCTTGTATACAGAGTTAGGTCTATACACTAGACCTCCAATTATCTTTGGAGATAACACTAGCTCTCTTCACCTTGCAGCTAATCCAATATATCATGCTAGGACAAAACACATAGAGGTTTATTACCACTATGTGAGAGAAAAGTTGATAAGCAAAGACATTCAATTGACATATGTGTCTACTAATATGCAATGTGCAGATTTACTCACTAAAGCATTGGATGGAAACAAGTTATGCAGATTCAAATTCATGATTGGATTGCAGGATGTGATTGAAGATTAAAGATGAAGACTTAAGCCAAAGTACTTGGCTTGAGGGGGAGCTGTTGGTGCATTTCAAGCCTTCACACTTGGCTTGGAACTTTGGACCTTTGGCTTGGAACCCTTGAAGGGTATCACTATGTGAAACTAGAACCATAGGAACACTTACCTATGTGTTATTACCTTTTACTCCTTGTAAAAGTCTGAATGACTTGGCATTATGTATACACACCTAATTGATTAGAGTCATGGAGTTTGGATGGTGTAATTGGAGAGAATATCTCCTTAATTTTAGAGGAGTGATTGAAGGGAGCCAAGAATTCAAATTTGAATTCAACTTTACACTCAACTTCTATAAGAACTACAAGTAAAAAAGTCGTGGGTGTCCTTCACCATTCCCGAGGCTAACATCTGTGATCATTGAGTGTGTGAGTGCTACTTCATTGCCTACACCTCTGAGTACCATTTGACAATGATTATCATGTCAATGGGAATGTACATCAATGTGAATTAATACATATATTTACATTCACTATCTCTGTTTTCTCTGAGTCATCTACTCCAAGTCTGTCAACTTCAACAAGGCATATCTCAAGATCTACTGAACCAAATCAAGTGATTCAAGGCTTGTTGGAACCAACTCAAAGCATACTATATGCCTAAAAAATTTGAAGGTCTTTGGATCAGTCATCTCTAAGAAATCTCGCTCGAAGTGGTCTCTGGTATTTCTCTGCACATCTCCTAAAAAGTCGGGGGTGACTCTAATTTTGCTAAAGTGATTTCTCAGAGTATAGTTTATCATTTCTTCTCATTCCACTTGCAAATGGTAGCTTGTTAAGCTAATTTAATATTTCCAGAAGGAATTAGATCAATTGTAAGTGTGCTGGTCACACTGAGTGAAAGACTGAGCAGGTGTCAATACCAAAATAGCAAGTTTTCTTGGATTTGTCAAGTGCAAAGTTATCTGTTTTGATTTGATCATTTCACATATCATTTGCAAAGTACATATATGCTTTCTTGGTATCATTTGGAAGCTAATCAAGTGTACTAAGCATATCTGGAATCAAAGGAGGGCTGGTGTGAAGCAGGTTTAGTAGCATCAACTCAATCTTCTGAGTGCATCCTACCATCTCTCCCAACAGTCTGATATATGCTACCTTGACAAGACCAGATCTTTCTTATGCAATTGGTGTTCTATCACAATTTATGCATTCTCCAAAGAAAACTCATTGGATTGCAACAGAGAGTGCTAAGATACATAAAAGGAAATTCTAATGCATTTTTGTACTATGGTTTCACTTCTAACACTACAACTAAAGTGTTGAGTGATGTTGATTGGGTAGGTAGTATAGTTTACAAAAGATCTACTCATGGATACTTATGATACGTTGGAGATAATCTAGTATCATGGTGTTCAAAGAAGCAACACATAGTTGATTTGTCATCCATAGAAGCTAACTATAAAGGAATGGTAGAATCGTCAAAAGAAGTAATATGGATGAAGAATTTGATGAACAGTCTTGGAGTTGAGCAAGGTGTTCCAATTATACATGGTGACAACATGAGTTCACCTTACTTGGCAGTTAATCCTATTTTTCATGCCAAGACTAAACATACTGAGATTCAATATCATTTTTTGAGTGAAAATTTACTTAATAAAGAATTTTAACTCACATGTGATGGGATCTAATCCCTCATATTTGCACACTAGAAGTGAAATGAACCCAATACCTAGGTCCCTTCATACACCTTTTCTACTAACCTACAAAAAAACTCTAATTCACCTGCCTTACATTGATCCAAATCACCTAAGCTTTTAGCCACACTTATTGTAGTTAATAAGCTTTCCAACAAGCTATAGAAAACCTCAAATGGATCTGTGTAGGTTATTCAATAACTCTCTATAAGACATACTATGCAAAGATATAAGATATGTAGAAATTAGGGTTATAGAGATACCCCAATTTCTTTGCACACACAATTGATTTCAAGAAGCCCTCTTAGGAAAAGTAAGAAGCATAAGCTACAAAATGCACTTTAAATCTCTTGAATTGGATATGCACACAAAGAGTTACAACTATTATAAGAAGACTATGTCTATACCTACAAGATACTAGAGGGGTTGTGAGCTTGATAGCTCCTCCTTGCTCCTCTTATGTGCATATAATGTCCTCACCTATGCTTTTCCTAGCTTGGACTACTGCATTTCAGCTCTTTGAACCCATTATGAATCTCTCCTTGAGCCTCCTTGAGTATAAGTCTCTCAGTCTGCAATGACCTGCAAGATCTCCATGCATTTCGTGTCTCTTCACCTCCTTTAATAGCTTTTGGATGCCTCTCCTGGCTTTTCCACCACCTTAGGACTGCCTTGCCTGACCTTGCCCGACCTTGAGACCACCCGAGCTGATCTAATTCATGACATTTTTCCACATTAAGGCATTTTGACCCCCTTTGTCCACCTAGAGCTTGCATAGTTCACATTTTCAACACTCCCCCTCAAGCTTAAGGTGATAGTGTCCATATCAAGTAAGCTCATAGCCTTTGAAAACTTTTTTAACTTGGTCACATCCAAGATTTTGGTGAATATATTTGCATGATACCTAAAAAATGAACATTAATGTCCCCACTTGCAACCTTTTCCCTCACATAATGGTAATGCACCTCAATGTGCTTGTTCCTTGCATGATACATGGGATTGTTAGCAAGATGTAGGCTTGACATGTTATCTCCATAAACTGGAATTGGTCCAAGTTGTATAGCAAGATCTTTGAAGAGCTTCTTAATCCACATTGCTTCACATGTAGTGTAGGCTAAAGCTATATGTTTAGTCTCTGTTGAACTCAATGCAACTGTGGGCTACTTTTTGCTCATCCATGAAATTTCTTTTGTAGATAGCATGAAAACATAGGCAGAAGTTGACCTTCTATCATCAACAATCCATGCCCAATCTACATCACTATATGCTCTTACTCAAAGTCCTTCATAATACTTGTATAGCAACCAATAATTAATTGTACTCTTCACATAGCTTAACATTCTCTTTGCATGATTGAGATGTGTATCTGCAGATGCATGCATTATTGTAGCCTTCTATACTTTGAAATAGGCAATTATCTTTCATAATCATAAGTGTAAGAGTGATCATATGAGTGTACCTTAGATGTAGAAGTCTCTGGTCCACTGATTCTGATTGACTCTCCAGGTTGAATCTACACATCAAAGTCTACATACTCTTGTTGATCCTCTTCATCCAACTTTGCCTTGCCCTTGTCTCCATACCATGATCTTGACTCATCAAACACAACATCTCTTGACACATATAGCTTCTTTGAGAGAGGGTTGTAGCACTTGTAGCCCTTTTTCTCATTTGTGAAGCCAATGAACACACATTTATCACTATTGGGCTCTAACTTTGTTCTCACTTCACTAGGAACATGAACAAAGCATGCACATCCAAATACCTTGAGGTGCTCCATGGTTGGTTTCTTGCCATAATAGACTTCATGTAGAGTCAAGTTATGCACACCACCTATTGGCACCGTGTTTATCAAGTAAACACTTGCATTCACAGCCTTAGCCCAATACGAGAATGGTAACATACCTTCATTTATGAGACATCTAGCTATCTCAACCAAATTCCTATTCTTTCTGCAACACCATTTTTTTGAGGGGTGTGTTTGCATGTAAAGTGCCTCATTATACCATTTTCCTACAAGTACTTTGTGATTCCTTGGAGGAATACTATCCCCCTCCATCTGACCTTAGTGTCTTGATGTGTGTATCATGTTCTTTCTCAACAATGAACCTAAACTTTTGAAATCATGAAAGAGGTTTCCATAGGAGACATTTCCAAGAAGGATGGTCACTCACACGTCGTATATGCTAGAAAAGCAAAGGCAAGAGTGGCAAGAAAGGGAAAGTAAGAAAAAGCAACTAGAAGCAATCCAAGTAAGAAGATTCGGATTCAGAAGGAGATAGCAAGCCATCATCTTCAAGGAAGGGCAAGAATGGCAAAGGAAAGAACTACCCTCATCAAGGTAAAACTTGTTTTATATGTGGTAAGCATAATCATATTTCTTCAAATTGCTGGTTCAAGGATGAAAAAGGCAAGAAGAAGAAAAAGCAAAGAAATTATGCTAACAACTCCAAGAAGGAGGATGAGAAGGAGATCCTCCTAGCCATTATACATGGCTACACTAGTGATCCCAAGGACACATAGTGGTACATAGACTATGGATGATCTAATCACATGTCATGTATGGAGAAATCGTTTTTTCATATGTAGGTCCCAAGATCAAGAGGTTGTGTGGAGATAGGAGATAACATTGAACATCCCAATACACATGTGGGAGATGTGAAGCTAGGTGAAGGTAAAGCTGTCAAGATGCTTAAAGATGTGCCCCATGTTCCATCTATTTCCAAGAACCTTATCTATGTAGGAGGTAGAGAGAGGTATGCATGTTATATTTGATGCAAAAGGGTGCATGGTGAAGCAAGGAGGCAAGGTTATTGCCAAAGGAAGGAAAGAAGGCAGAATGTTCACACAAGATATTGCTCCTACACAAAACAAGGTATGTTATGTGATGACTGGTAACAAAAGGATTGCAAACATTGATCTTTGGCACAAGAGGATAGGACATATCAATATGCTTGAGTTAAAAGGAATATGTAAAGCAAGTTTAGTGCAGGGACTATCGAATCTTCAAGTCCAAGTTCTACATGAGTTTTGTGATGCTTGTCAGCTATGTAGACAAGCAAGGAAGCCATTTCCAAAGAGTGAGTACACATCCTCTAAGCTCTTGGAGATTATATAATCAGATGTATGAGGCCCTAGCACAGAGGCTTCATTGGGAGGAGCTAGGTACTTTGTCAGTTTCATTGATGACCACTCAAGAAAGGTATGGATATATGTTATCAAGGAAAAATCAGAAGTTTTTTCATGCTTTCAAAAAATTCTGCACTAAACCTCCATAAGATAATCTCTACAATAGACTCTTGATGCCAAACCTCCATGGTTGATAGTTTTCTTTGTCAAGAAACTCCACTTTTTGACCTAGATCTACCATAATGAATGGGAAGTTAGGGTTACACTAAAATGTACCTCTTAGCCTTGATGTACAAGCTTTTGTGTCAAACAAGTAGAGAATTCATTATCATAGATGAGATAGGTGTGTCGAGTGAAATTTATAGAGTTAGATCTTAGTCTAATCTACATTTCTCTCAAGATGATCATGTGGATCAAAAATCCTTCTACATATATTCAACTCAATAGTAAACCAAGCTATGGTTAAAATTTTATGTCCTAATTCTTTTCATAGTGTGTGTATGATTCATTGGAACATTCACATGTCAACTCTCTGAAGTGAAGACTCAAAAATGGCACATCTCATCGGTTAATGTTTTGCTCATATCTTAGTGACGCATGTAAAGTTTTTTGTGTTTAAGCATTAGAAATCTAAGTTGAGAGATAAGGGAGGATATTTCTAATAGCATTTTGTAAAATGGGTTATAGTCTAAGAGAATTTGTGTTAGAAGTTACCTATGTCAAAGTCACCATTTTGGACAATAGTTTTCAGACATACTTTGATCTTAAGTGAGTATAATCAAGAGTCTATTGTACCTCAAGGTTGCATAAGGATTGTGCAAAGATTCTTCTATAATCTGAAGTATTAAAATCCCTGTCATTTGCAGGTAATGAAGTTGATTTCTGAGGCAGACTATTTGAAGAAGAATAGAGATTCAAAATTGAGGAAGGAAGTACATTTAATCTTTAAACTTGGAAAGTTTTGAAGTAATGATGTAAAGTCTTGTCTATACTTGACATAGAGGTGTTCTTAAGCCAAGTTAGATTTGACATTGGATAATTGAAAGTCTCCATCAATAGCAACCATCCTAGTCTGAGTCAGAAAAAGCATGTAAATTTGGTGGTAATGATCCCCCCTTGGAGTAAAACAACCCAAATACCTGAGCCCACTCAAGTAGCAAAAGATGTACTTAATCACATACCAATGATTGACACATGCCCATCTGAGAGACAAAAAATTGAATATCATGCTAACTTATGCATAATTAAATCAAGCATCCCATAGCCTGTTGATAAAGAACAACATCAAATGCATCTCGAGCATCATGAAGACTCAATTGTAAACCTATTTCCATAGGAGTGGCAATAGGTTTGCAATATTCAAGGCCAAAATGATACAATAATGTGTCAATATATTTTCTTTGATACGAAGCTATTCCCCCATCAACTTTCCCAAATATAGATGCAAATGACCCAAACCTGACACCTCAAAAGAGGCATACAAATCAGCCTTAAATTCAGCAATATGTTTCTAGTTAGGACCAGTGAGTAGCATTTCATTAACATACACAACAATGATCAAAAGTACATAATCTGCATGCTTAACATATAAGGTTCTCTTAGTTAGACTATTCTCAAAACCATGTGCAATCAAGTAGGCATGTATCTTTTCATACCAAGCATGTGGTCCTTGCTTCAAACCATATAATGCCTTTTTCAACTTGTACATTTTGTTTTCATACCCTCTATACACAAAACCATGAGGCTAAAATACCACTTCTTCATGTAAGTCACCATTCAAAAATGGAGTTTTAATGTCCAATTGATGTACATTCCAACCATAATGAGTTGTATGGTTGGAATGTACATCAATTGGAGCACTTGATTGTCCACCTATAAAAGAGGCAGAAAAGTGTCATGTACACCTTTGGGGATAATTGATGGAGAGTGTTAATCTCCAAAAGAACAACCTACTCTTGAATTTAGAACACCTCTATATCAAGAGTAAGTCAAAACCTTCACCAATTTAAGAGATCAATGACCAAATATCAAATTCTTAGACAAACTGTGAAGAAGAAAGTTACTCAGAAAGTCTGCTGCATAAATTTTTCTCATTGACTGAGTAAATGTGTAAAGTTTTTTATGAAACTTTGCACAAGGTGTCGCCTAAAGATTGCGCACCTCCTCCAAGTCAAATCACTCCAAAAGATTCAGTAGATCTTGAGAAATCTACTTCACAAGTTACCTATGTCTAAATCTGCACTTCTGAGAAGTCGATTTGGACACCCCTAACTTCTTAGCTTTGGTTCCCTGAATGTCGAACTTGTTTGATCAAATCCTTTTGGCTGTAGATAGCTTATCTCTCAACTTAGATTTTGAGCTATCATATGTGTAAAACTTTACATTGTGCACTGAGCACTACTCATTTGATTGAACTCGAAGTCTGCGCCTGTTTCAGGAGACTGTGAACACTCAATACATATGAATGTTCCTACTAACAATTCTCCTTACCTGATTACAATTAAACTCTGAAACTTACGCCATAGACTCATTAACTATGAACTTAGATATCCTCAAAAGGATTTCACAAATGATCTATCACAGACGGAGCAGACACAGAAACATCGGGCACAATATTTCTTCGATTACTCAAACAATTACATTTGAGTTGTGAGAGAGACTTCTTCTCATTCCTATGAACTCTAATGAGTCTTACAACTTACAAATGCATTATTCTCATACTCTCCTATTATCTCCTCTACTGCCCCGACATTTTTCCAAAGTATTTATAGGCAAATATATACAAACTTGTAACTAGACAAAAGTATAAGTGATCTATGTCTTCACTAATGTACATATGTGTACATATCATTCATCCTGTGAATGTAACCACCTTCTTTGCTTCAAGATTTGATCTTGTCTCCATCTCTTGTCTCTCAAATCTTCAATTGGTGATTGGTCTGCACCAAAAGCTCCCCCTCAATCATCAATTGAGGTTTCTCTTATCTTCTTTATGTCTGCCATGTCTTTAAACTTCTGTAACTTTGGTCCATCCAAGCTCTTTGTAAGCATATGAGCTATCTGATCTTTTGTTGAAGTATGTATGACTTCAACCTCCTTATCCATCACCTTTTCTCTTAAAAAGTGATACTGTATCTCAATGTGTTTGGTCCTGGCATGAAAAACAAGATTAGCAGCTAGATATAATGAACTCATGTTATCACCATAAATGATAGGTATGCTCTGTATAGTGTCAAAACTCTTCATGAGAGTCTTAAGCCAAATTACTTCTTTTGTAGCTTCAACCATGCCTTTGTACTCTGCTTCTGTGGATGACAAAGCAACTGTATGTTGCTTCTTTGAGCACCAAGAGATTAACTTATCTCCCACATAACACATGTATCCATAGGTTGACCTTCTATCATCTGGATTACCTGCCCAATCTGCATCACTATAGATCTTGATATTTGTATCTGATGTAAAACCATAATACAAACCTTCCTTGAGTGTACCCTTAATGTACCTCAACACTCTTTGACCTGCAATCCAATGCTCTTTCCTAGGACAATGCATGAACTGAGACAAAACCCCAACTGCATATGACAAATCAGGTCTAGTTAATGTAGCATAGATAAGACTACCAACCAAACTCTGATATTGCTTCATGTCCTTGAACTCTTCACCTCCAAATCTGCTTAATTTTTGATTCACCTCCATTGGAGTAGGTGCTACCCTGCAATCATCCATTTTAAACTTGATTAACAAGTTTCTCAAATACCTTTCTTGAGTCACATACACTCCATGTTGAGTGTATGAAATCTCCATGCCCAAGAAGTATGACAAGTCTCCCAAATCACTGATTTTGAACTCTTTCTCCATTTGCTTCTTTAAACTTTGTATGCCTTTCTCATCTGTACCTGTAAGTATAATATCATCCACATATACGCACATGTAAATAAACCCATCATCACTTGCTTTGACAAGCAAGCTACTATCAGCTTTTGATACTTGAAATCCAAGTTCTTTTAGGAACTTTACAAGTCTATAGTTCCATGCCCTTGGGGCCTGCTTCAAGCCATATAAAGCTCTCTTGAGCTTACACACATAATCTGGATATCTTCCATCTCTGAATCCTTGAGGTTGCTCCATGAAAACTTCATCTGAAATGTAACCATTCAAAAAAGCATTCTTTACATCTAATTGACACAATTTCCAACCTTTGCATGCAGCAATTGCTATAAGTGTCCTGATGGTTGTCATCTTTGCCACAGGACTATAAGTCTCATCATAGTCAACACCATATGTCTGAGCAAACCCTTTGACAACAAGTCTAGCTTTGTACCTAGACACACTTCCATCTGCAAATCTTTTTGTCTTATAAACCCACTTACATCCAATGATCTTCTGACTATTTGGCTTTGGAACCAAATCCCATGTTTGATTCTCCATCAATGCATCATATTCTTCCTGCATAGCTTTCTCCCAATTTTCTTTACCTTTTGCCTCTTCATATGTAGAAGGGTCTTCATCTACTTTAATCATGAAAGCATAATCTTTGGTAGCCAAAAATGAAGTATCATAGCTATACCTTGTAGGTTGCCATTTGTTCCTTGTAGACCTCCTAAGTTCTCCACTTCTTGAGGTTTCTGGTTCTTCACATTCAGGCTCAAATCTTGGTGTTTCTTCCACTTCAACCTACACTTCATTATTCTCTTGCTCATCAAATATCTGAACCTTTGATTTACCTTTCCTTTGGCTCACAATTTCTTCATCATCTGTATTTATTTTGATAGTACCTGCATACCAAGTACCTTGCTCATCAAATGTAACATCTTTTGATACAAGAAAATGTTTTGTGGATGGATTCCACAACCTGTATCCCATCTGCTTATCATCATAACCAATAAACACATATTTTTCAGCTTTAGGTTCCAATTTGTGCCTTAATTGTGATGGCACATATGCATAGGCCAAACATCCAAAAACTTTGCAATGGTCTAGTGTAGGTCTCTTACCCCACCATGCCTCATAAGGTGTCATACCTTGCAAAGCCTTACAAGGTAGCCTATTGACCAAATAAGTAGCTGTATTTATAGCCTCAGCCCACAAATAATTTGGGCAATTTTTCTCCTTCATCATGGACCTTGCAAACTCAACAACAGTCCTATTCCTCCTTTCTGCTACACCATTTTGTTGAGGAGAGTACCTGCAAGTAACCTCACTTTTTATACCTGCATTCCACAAGTAATCACTGAACTCATTAGAGAAATACTCTCCCCCTCCATCTGACCTTAGTCTCTTCAATTTATGTCCTGTAATTCTCTCTGCATACATATCATAATGTTTGAAAGTATTGAATACTTCTGACTTATCTTTGATCACATAGATAGTGATCCATCTGGTAGCATCATCAACATAAATCACATAATACCTTGAGCCATTGATACTGAAGTCCTTTGATGGTCCCCACACATCTGTGTGTACCAACTCAAGTTTCTTTGAATACATAAACCCATGCTTGGAATAGGATTGCTTATGAGCCTTACCTAATTGACATGCCTCACATCTGTATGTCATATGTTGACCTGCAACATTAGGCAATCCAAACACTGAACCATTATTAATCATGTCTTTGATACCTCTTTCATTGAAATGTCCAACTCTCTTGTGCCAAAGATCTAACTCAGAGATCTTATGTCCTCCATAGGTGAACAAGGCATGACCAACATTACCTTGAATCTTCAATGTGAACAATCTTCCTTCTTTCTTCCCTGAAACAATTTGTTTATACCCATTGCTAGGGTCTTCCACAAACACTCCATTAGTGAACCTTACTTCATAACCTTTTTCCACAATTTGTCCTACACTTATCAAATTCTTAGGAATTGTAGGAACATACAAGACCTTACTCAATAAGGTGCTACCATCCTTGGCCTTCACTGATCCAATTGACTTCACATTGTGCTTTGTGTTGTCACCTGTTTGAAAAACATGATTAGATACCTTATTCTCCAAATCAGTCATCAAGGCTATATTACCACTCAGGTGATTGCTACACCCTGAGTCAATGTAGAAGACTCTTTGATCTTCACTCTGCCTTTCACAAGTTGCATTCATTATCAATGTTGAATCTTCATTTTGATCTGAAGCATAATTGTAGTAGGTATTGTTATATTGTTGACTTTGGAAACCTCTACCTGCATTTCTTCCAAAGTAACCCCTACTACTTCTGCCTCTGAAATTACCTCTTTGATTTCTGCCACCTCTTCCTCTTGAATTATAGTCTTGATTATATCTTCCATTACTTTGATTATTATGCCAACAATCATTAGCTAAATGATTTGTCTTACCACAAATCCAGCATGCTTTGGCTCCATCTTTGTTGTTCCTGCCTCTTCCTCTACCTTTGCCACCACCTCTTCCTCTTAGGAAGTTGGCTTGACTAGTTGTGCCTTCATCTTCACCTGATTGTTGCTTTCCTTTGTTAGCTTTCTTCTTGTCCTTTGAGTACATTGCATGACCTGTACTCTTGTCACCATCTCCTTTAACATCCTGCTCAAATGTTAGCATATGACCTAGCAACTGATTTAAATCACGAGTGAAATGATCAAGTGATAATTCTGTAGACAAAATGAATGGCTTCCATTTGTCATCACCTCTCAAACCTGTAAGGATTTGCCTTACCAATTTATCCTCCTCAATATCTTCATCAACAGCTCCTAATGCATCTGCAATGTCTTTCATCCTTGTTACATAATCTGAAATTGATTGAGAGGCCTTCTTCTTGAAGGTTGTGAATTCTGCCCATAGGGATGCCTTCCTTGACTTTGTAGTGTTTTGGAAATGCTCCTCCAAAGCATTCCATATCTCACTTGCACTTTCAAGACCTCTAATGTGAGGTAGCAAGTAATCATTAACTGCCATATAGATTATGCTCCTAGCTTGAGCATCTCTTTTCATCCAATTCTTCAAATCTGCTAACTCTTCCCTAGTTGGAACACTAGGATCTCTGAATTGTGGCTTCTCTTCTTCTCGTGTGATGTAAGCTATCAAATCTTTGCTCATAAGATGAGCTTCCATCCTCATTGACCATGCAGGATAGTTTTCCCTATCCAATTTCTCTATCTGAAGAGAATCTCCCATCTTTCCTTCACCTGTGTATTGAATTCTTTAACCTTTACAAAGTATAAGGTTACCTTTACTTCGAATGATACTCCTTTTGACTTCCTTGATGTCTTATGATCTCCTTCTCAAGCTTTCCTTGCAAGCTTTCACCCTTTGAATCTTCAGATGTCAAATTCTTTGTAGCTGCAGCAGTCGGGATCCTCCTTTTCTTCAATTCTGATGCTTCCTGCTCTGATACCACCAATGGAGAGTGTTAATCTCCAAAAGAACAACCTACTCTTGAATTTAGAACACCTCTATATCAAGAGTAAGTCAAAACCTTCACCAATTTAAGAGATCAATGACCAAATATCAAATTCTTAGACAAACTGTGAAGAAGAAAGTTACTCAGAAAGTCTGCTGCATAAAGTTTTCTCATTGACTGAGTAAATGTCTAAAGTTTTTTATGAAACTTTGCACAAGGTGTCACCTAAAGATTGCGCACCTTCTCCAAGTCAAATCACTCCAAAAGATTCAGTAGACCTTGAGAAATCTACTTCACAAGTTACCTATGTCTAAATCTGCACTTCTGAGAAGTCGATTTGGACATCCCTAACTTCTTAGCTTTGGTTCTCCGAATGTCGAACTTGTTTGATCAAATCCTTTTGGCTGTAGATAGCTTACCTCTCAACTTAGATTTTGAGCTATCATATGTGTAAAACTTTACACTGTGCACTGAGCACTACTCATTTGATTGAACTCGAAGTCTGCGCCTGTTTCAGGAGACTGTGAACACTCAATACATATGAATGTTCCTACTAACAATTCTCCTTACCTGATTACAATTAAACTCTGCAACTTAAGCCATAGAATCATTAAATATGAACTTAGATATCCTCAAAAGGATTTCACAAATGATATGTCACAGACGGAGCAGACACAGAAACATCGGGCGCAATATTTCTTCGATTACTCAAACAATTACAGTTGAGTTGTGAGAGAGACTTCTTCTCATTCCTATGAACTCTAATGAGTCTTACAACTTACAAATGCACTATTCTCATACTCTCCTATTGTCTCCTCTACTGCCCCGACATTTTTCCAAAGTATTTATAGGCAAATATATACAAACTTGTAACTAGACAAAAGTATAAGTGATCTATGTCTTCACTAATGTACATATGTGTACATATCATTCATCCTGTGAATGTAACCACCTTCTTTGCTTCAAGATTTGATCTTGTCTCCATCTCTTGTCTCTCAAATCTTCAATTGGTGATTGGTCTGCACCAACAATAATTGATGTCTCCTTTGTACATGAAAGTAATGCTTGAAGTGCATCTTCCAAATAAACAACATCATGGCTAACTAGAATGCATTTAGTCTATGGATGATTCAGACAATAGCCAGCAATTGATGGCCTGCAACCATGCTAAGCCTCATATGGAGTGTTACATTGTAGTGCTTTGGTGGAACACTTGTTAAGTACATATACTACACACATAACAACCTCAAGATAGAAGCTATGTGATGAAGCCTTACTTTTGACCATACACCTAGCAATCTCCATGAGAGAACTCCTCTTTCTTTTTGAAAATCCATTTTCTTGAGGTGTATGAAGCACTAAACACGGATGTTTTATCCCACCCTGAGCCAAAAATGCATTAAAACTAGAAGACATGTATTCCCCCACCAGTCAGAATAGAGGATGCCCAATTTACATACTGATAGATTTTCGACCATAACCAAAAATTGTTTGAAGCACAAACACACTTTGGACTTTGCTTTCAATAGTCAAACCCATGCATGCCTCGAAAAATCATCAATAAAATTCATGAAGTAAAGGTAGTTCCCAAAAGAAGGTATCTACGTAGAACCATAGACATCACTATGAACAAGTAGCAATTTGTGCGCATATCTAACTTAACCATCTTTAGGGAAGGAATAATGCTACATTTCGCCCAAAATACATCCTTCACAGACATGTTTACAAGGTGCCTCAAGCTTGGGTAGAGAGGACACCATATCAGATTTATGCGTGCGTAGAAAACTAGCATAATTTAGATGGCCAAAGTGTGCAAGCGAGAAGTTTGCATTTGAGATAGGCTCAGAATCTTGAATTGCACATGTTGAATCATTCACAAATTTTGCATAGTCTATGAGCTTATATAGCCCACAACATAAAATTCTAGAAGCAATAATGACATCACCATTTGAAGGATCATGAAGTGTACACATGCCATCAACCAATTTGATGATCAAGCCAATCTTGGCTAATGTTGAAATTGACAAGGAATTTTCCTTCATCCTTGACATATACAATGCATCAGACAATGTGAAAGAAATACCATTAGCAGTAGTCAAAATGATCTTACCAACTCCTATTATAGCATACGAGGAGTTGTTTTTGCATGTGACAATATTCGTTGTAGGGGTAGGCTCAAGTGAACTGAAGAAACTGCACTATGAGGTAATATGTTTGGTTGCCCCACTATCAAAGTACCAAACATATGAGTCTACTATAGACATACACTACTCATGAGAAGATGGGCCATAACTACTACAATACTAAACATCCATTCTTCCTTCTACATAAGATTAGCATACTCTATTTTTTATGTAGAGGCCTCTCCAACAACCATTCCTACATTTTTCTTCTTTTCCTCTTTTGTAGCCAATTTTGGAAAACTCTTTATGACATGATCATTTCCTTTACAATATTTGCAAAATTATTTTTTCTTTTCAGTTTTCTTCTCATCTTTGTCTTCCTTCTTTGATTGTGCAATATTTATCAAATTTTTGCTTACTAATAGATGAGCTCCATTTACCCTTGCCCTTCTCACTAGCTAAGAAAGCTTGATCCACAACACACATAATATCCCTCTTCCGCCTGGACTGATCTTTGTGCAACAAAAAAAATTCTAATTCCTCACATATTAATGCATTTGGATTGCCTTTTATCATCAATTGAATAGTAGAAGCAAAATCTTATATGAATCTAGAAGACCATTAAGAACACTTTGCACAAGTGAACTATCTAGTAAGACTTCATTAGCATAAATCAATTGTTCATTCAAATCTTTGATCTTTGTCAAACAATCGTCCATACAATCTCCTTCATCCATATGCTCACTCTCCAAATGTTTTTGGAGGTAAGCAAGAAGAGCCTCATTTCTTTCCTGGTATAAAGTGCTAAGTGTATCCCAAGCACCCTTTGCTATTTTGCAAGAGTGAATATGAGGGATAATGGTAAAATTGATAGAAAAGGCTATCAGTGCATGTGCATGAGCATCTCTACCATCCCAAGAAAGTTGTTGTGCACTAGGTGCAGCAGGAACCATAGCACAAATAGAAATCTAAAGATCATCATCTTTAATTCCATCTAGACCAGCTTCAATAAATGTATTTGCACATGTAGTAGGGAATTTTTTCACTACCCTGCAGAATACTCCATAGCCCTTTTTCCACCAATACATGACACATCATATATGCCTATAACACGTAATTGGTACCATCTAACTTGTCCTCAACAGCCAACATACAGAATACATCATCTCTTTTAACCATGGCCACTAATTGATTACATGGATACAAAAAAAAATGATTGTATCTCAAAAAGTTGAACAAAGTTATCCTATCCAGCTCTACAAAACTTGTAACAGACTTGGAGATACATGTACTAGAAAACCAAAACTTGTATGTATGATTGGCACAAAAGCAAAAAATTGCCTACACAAGTGCTATGACGGTGTGTTCAGAGGCCAAAACAAGGGGTGTTGATGATGCCCTAGATGAAGTGGCAACCTGCTTTGATACCAATTGTTGGAGTTTCTAGTTTGCCCAAGCACATGAATAGTACAAGGAAGAAGAAGAAGCTTGAAGCACAACACAACACTAAATGAATTAACAAGTGAATGTATAAAGATAAGTGACCCTTTATTGCTCTAGGTGTATATACCAATCGGGGGGGGGGGGGGGGGGGGGGGGGAACCTCCTAAAGAGGGAAAAAAGTGCCCCACAGTCCTAAGTGTGTTCACACACATCACTACCAAAATATATCAACAATTTATGCATCATTCTACTCATGTTTCTTGTAAAAGTGTGAGAGTATTATATTGTCATGGAGTTGTTGTTGTTGAATTAGCACCTAGGTTGAGATTGGTGTGAGGTTTTACTCTCATATTTTAACAAGAAACATGAGTAGGCCCTCCTAGGTCCCTCTAGTTCACCCCTTTGAAAGCTAGTCAATTTGCATGTACCTATTTGACCTAGCATCTTAGATCCAAATCAATTAAGGTTTTTTCACACATAGTAGACCTTCATATATATAGTATGAGCTATTAACCACTCTAGATGGACTCGTTTAGGTTAGGCAACCAGACTGTACAAGATGAACTATGCAAGGAGCTAGCTTATGATAGAAATAGAGGTTCACTAGAATCACTCCCAATAACTACTTCACAAGACTTTAGCAAAGATACTTGGACGAAAAATAGTAAAGGAGATAATCTTTCCAAGAAGATATAATATGTATCAAATGAAAATCTACATAGAGAGAAATATAGAAACAAATTAGGAAGTGTCTACCAAACTATCTTCCTACAAAGGGTATGAGCTTTGTAGCTCTTGTTATGACCTCCTCTCTGCTTGAATAGCTCTTTCTATTCCTTGGGCTTGTTCCATAGGTTCTCCCCTTCACTCTACATCCTTGAATGGCCTTTTTTTTGCCATCTCCATGAAGATTAGTGTATAGAACTCCTTATGACTCATCACCTATCCGTGTGTGACCCTTCAGTCTTTATCTAGCATTGGCTTGTCTTTTGGCTTCTCATTTGACATGAATGGATATAGATCCATGTTTTGTTTTCCATTGGAGTCTCATTTTGCTTTGGCAACACCCTTCTTTTTCTCTAAGGTTGATGAGCTTTCCCAATTCATAAATTCAACACTGCCCCTCAAGCTCATGGTGGTAATGTTTGTTGGAGATTGAGGTCTGCAAAAGCATGTGAACAACACAAGGAAGAAGATGAAGCTTGGATCACAAGATAATACAAAATGTATTGCCAAGTGAACATACAAAGATAAGTGACCTATTAGCATTATAGGTGTATATACAATCGAGGGGAAAAAACCTCCTAAAGAGGGAAAAAAGTGCCCCTGTAGTCCTAAGTGTGTTCACACACATCATTAACAAAATATATCAACAAATCACCCTTGGTAGTGATGCAGTGAAAAAAGAGGAGGTTTCAAGCAATGTGCAAAGATATCAATCCACAAAAGGAAGTCATGTGCTTGGTATGAAACCATACATGCCTACTTGATTGCACACAATTTTGGGAACAATCCAACTGAGAGCACCTTATATGTTAAGCCTACAAATGATGTGCTTCTGATCATTGTTGTCTATGTTGATGACATGCTACTCACTTGTCCTAATGAGAATTATATTGCTGATTTTAAGGCTTATTTGGATGCCTCTTTTGAGATGTCAGATTTGGGGCATTTGCATCATTATTTGGGCATTCAGTTTATGCAAGTTGATGGTGGAATAGCTCTATGTCAAACAAAATATATTGACACATTATTGCAGCATTTTGGCCTTGAAGATTGCAAACCTATTGCAACTCCTATGGAAATACTTTAATGATTGATTCTTCATGATGTTGGAGATGCATTTGATGTTATTCTCTATCAGTGGGCTATTGGATCCTTGATTTAGTTATGCATAACTCAACCAGATATTCAGTTTTCTATCTCTCATATGAGGATGTATATGCATTGCCTAGGTGTCAACCACTGGTAGGCAGTAAAGTGCACCTTTCACTACTAGAGTGATACCTAGTTACTTGGATTCTTTTATCCTAAGGGGGAATCACTATCGCCTTGTTTACATGCTTGTTTTGACTCTAAGTAGGCAAGTTGATATGACACTCATGTTTCCATTTGTGGTTTTTGCTTCATGCTTAGTAGCTCATGCATATCTTGGTTGAGCAAGAAGTAGCCTACTATGGCCACTTATAGTTGTGAGGTTGAGTATAGGGAAGATTTCACAGTGACTGTTCAGTGTGTGTGGCTTAGATGCCTTTTGGTTTATTTGAGTGTTGGGTACTCTTCTTCCACCACCATCTTCACTGATAGCCAGAGCACATTGGAATTTGTGAGAAGCTATTTGTTCCATGCTCGCACAAAGCACATTGAGGTGCATTATCATTATGTCAGGGAGAGGTTCTCTACTAGGTAGATTGGTTTGGCATATGTGCTCACATAGGATAATATTGCAAATATTTTCACAAAGGCTTTGTCTCGGGAGAAGTTTGAAGCCTTCTGCAAAGCTTTGGGCTTACTTCCTTTTGCGGATTGATCTCTTTCCACATATCTTCACACTTCCTTATACATGAGTGCCAGCTCCTTGTTCACGACAACACTCCTAGGGTGTTTGTTGATATATTTTAGTAGTGATGTGTGTGAACACACTTAGGACCACTCGGGCACTTTTTTCCCTCCTTCGGAGGTTTTTCCCCCCAGCTTATATATATATATATATATATATATATATATATATATATATATATATATATATATATATATATATATATATATATATATATATATATATATATATATATATATATATATATATATATATATATATATATATATATATATATATATATATATATATATATATATATATATATATATATATATGCATGTAAACCTAATGGGTCACTTATCTTTGTACATTCACTTGGTAATACATTCAGTATTGTGTGTTATGCTCCAAGCTTCTTCTTCTTCTTCCCTGTATTTTTTGAGTGCTTTTGCAAACCTCAAACTCAACAATATCCCTAGGTTGAGCTCTTGCCTTGCAATCTGCCATGTTGTATTTGTAGATCATATCTAGGAGGTACTTCCTTTGGCTTAGGTAAATACCTTCACTTTCATGCACAACTTCAATGCCCAAGAAATACTTTATCTCACCCAAATCAGATACCTTGATTTCTTCATGTTTACAATTCCATTTTTTTGAGGGGTGTACCTACATGTGAACTGCATTTTTATGTCATGATCCTGCAAGTACTTTGTAATTTCATTAGATTCTCCCCCTCCATGAGTCCTTAAGTTTTTCACTTGATTACATGTTTTGTTATCAACTTCATTCTTGAACATTTGAAACATGGAGAACACATTTGATTTCTCTTTAGTGATATAGATCCATACCTTTCTTGAGAAGTCATTTGTAGTCTTTGGGTCCTTTGGGTCAACTTCATGTGCTTCTTCATCTCCAAACAAAATAGTTAAGAGTCCTTTTCTCATAAGATAGTTGGATACTCTGAATCTCCATGTTTGATAGTTATCTTTGTACAAAACTTCAACCTTTTGTCCCAAATCTACCATATCTATGATAATAATTATGAAGGATACCTTTTTGTGAAGTTTGATGAGTCCTTGGTCCTTTGCTATTTGTGAAAAGCTCCAAAATAATTCTATGTAGATCTGAGCTCTCATCTAATAACAATTTTATGACATTTTACTCTCATATTTTTACAAGAAACATGAATAGGCCCTCCTACGTTCCTCTAGTTCACTGCCTTTTATAGATAGTCAATATGTTTCTACCTATTTGACCTATCACCTCATATCCATATCACCTAAGATTTTTTCCACACACCGTAGACTTATGTAGATTTAGAATAAGCTATTAGTCACTCCAAATCTAATGGTTTAAGTCAAGCAATCATACTAAACAAAACACTCCTAGTAACTATTGGAGAATAATTTTCTACAGGTATTTCAACAAGAAAAGTAGGAAAGATGATTTTCCAAAACATATAATATGTATCATAAAGAAAAATGTACAAAAGAAATAGGTAGTGTCTGCCAAATACTCTTCCTACAAGGGGTATGAGCTTTTTAGCTCTTTGTATGACCTCTTTTCTGGTTGCACAAGTCTTGGCACTCCTTGGATTTGGTTCACACGTTTCTTCCTTCACTCTACATGCTTGAATGGCCTTGGTTTTCACCTTATCCATGAAAATGATTCTATATAGATCTCCTTGTGACTCTTCACCTACCCTTGTGTGACCCTTGGCTCTTTATCTAGTCTTGGCTTGTCTTTTGGCTTTTTGTTTGACATGAATGGATAAGGATTCATGTTTTATTGTCCATTGGATTCTCCTTTAGCTTTATCTCTAAGGTTGATGAGCTTTCCCAATTCATAATTTCAACAATTGGTATTGTTGCTGATAGTTTTGTTTTGGCCTTAGTAGGGATGTTGTTGGTACTAGTTTTTATACCTATATGGTTGTTGATATGGTTGTTGATAGTATTATATAATTGGTTGCTTTTTGTAAGGGAAATATTGTGACATGTGCTTGGTTTACTTCATCTCTATGGTACAATAATAAAATCCTGGAACTAAAGCATAATGGTTTTGCATGGGGAAAGCATTTGATATGTGATTACCACTATATCTATAGCAATGCTTGATAGTAGTGACTTTCTGATTCTACCTATTTTGCAAGTCTCCTCCTAACTTCTGTGCAACTAACTCTAGTGATTCATCAACTGATGTTTTGATGTTAGGTTAGCGGAGCATTTTAAACCTTTATAGAGCTTCGAAAAATCTAGCTCCTCTCCCTAGGTTGTCTTCTATTTCTATGCACATTCTCACACCTGGGTCTAAGGTATTTGGATCTTTAGGTATAGATATCATCAAAATTTTCCACCCAAGAGGCCATCTAAAAATAAGGATACTTTTTTTGCCTAAGTAGGTAGTTTTGGGACTGGATATCTCTCTGTGTATTGCTTGAATATTTTTCCCACTAGCCTTACTACCTCTTGTTGCTTACAATTATGGATCAAGGATGAAAGTGTTGTGCAGGATTCCCCTCTTGAAGAACTCAATGATGAAAGCTTCCATCAGCTATGACATATTTCAGTAGTTTCCTCAATTCTCAATGGTTGAAACCATGCTAGGTTTGTACCCTTCAAGATT
Organism: Ceratopteris richardii; assembly: GCA_020310875.1. Classification (NCBI taxonomy): domain Eukaryota; kingdom Viridiplantae; phylum Streptophyta; class Polypodiopsida; order Polypodiales; family Pteridaceae; genus Ceratopteris; species Ceratopteris richardii. The sequence goes on from CM035420.1 coordinate 111,171,188, forward strand.
AACCCAAAACCCTCATATTGAGTGAACAATTCATCTACTTGCTTTGCTCTCAAGACTGATTTGAATTTAGCCACTTGATAAGGATCTCATATTCCATCAAAGTAATTCTTCATGCTCTTAACCACCTACGAGGGTCTCAATGTTCTCCAAGTGCTCTCATTGTCTAGGTAGAGGTAAATCATCATCCTACATGTGTGATCTATGCCCTCTAGTTCTCTCTCTCTTTGGTCTACTTGTGCCTTGATCTCACTACCTCTCCCTAGGATATGTATGAATCTTACGTTTGGGGCTTCGCTAGTCTTCTGTCTCTGCACTCCTGAGGAGTTAGCACAGTGTGCACTAGCTTGCTTATGTGAATTTAAAGGTTTATGCAAATAAAAAACTATTTGGCTTTTCTGCAGATGATTCTGCTTAGTATTGTTTGAGACTAAGTATATACGTTCTAAATCATGACTTATATAGGTTGCTTTTCCTTGATTATGTGGGTCTGAACTCATACACAAGAAACTCATTAGTATGGGGCTTGTCGAATCTGAATTTCCAAAAAGCTTCCTCTTTAGATTCATTCACCTAAAGCTCTATGGTTGCATTGTCATGAGGTATTTTCTTCATGGATACTATTCTTGTTAACATAGATTTCATCCTAGGAGTGGTTACCTCCTCCTAATCATCCTCATCAGAATCTTTAACTTTTAACTCGAGAAGAACATTCCCAAAGTCATCAGGTCTATCAGGGTGACTAGTAACAACATACATAGTTCCTTGCTTGTCTATATAGGAGCCATTCTCAAACTTCACTACAGGATGATTTAACCCATAATATTGCTTTGGATTTCTTCATAGATGTGAGCACCTAATCGGTTGGTTTGAACATACTCCAATTGTGTTTTATAGGGCCCTTCTAAAATCTTTAGATAGGTTGCCCTATTGCTAGGTGTAGTTCTCTCCATGCTATAAGAACTATTTGTCTCGCTCATCTCTTGTCTCTCACTAGATGGATGATTAACTAATTGCTCAAACCAGGACCTAGCTGCATGGTTGACACTAGCTTCAAATGATCTCCGGCTTTATCGATCCACTTTGCTAAGTGTTTTCCTAATCTAAGGTTCATGTATTTAACACAATTTCCTTTTCTTTACTCTTTTTTAACAATCACGCTCTAATGGTTGTCCAAGTATCAATCACTTATTGGCTTATTCACTTTAATAGAATCTTGTCTTGATGTGATGTTGTTAATAATACTTGTGTTAATTGACTTGGATGTTGAACCGGCCTAGTATGTTCCTTTACCCTTAGTTTTTTTTCATGCTTATCAATGATTTATCAATCTTGAATTTGCTTCATTTAGGGTTTCTTAGACCTGGAGGATTCCTATCTTAACCTTAATTCCTAATTCTAGAACTATGCATAGCCTATGCAATTGAAAAAGGGGTCTATCACAATAGTCTCATCTATTGCAATGGACAGGGCCTATCATGATAGGCACTCCGTCATGATAGAGGGTATTTATCACGATAGAAAGGGTCTATCATGTTTTGGTATGTAACAATAGAGGGTGTCTATCTTGATAGACAAGAGTCTATTGCAATAGACCTCTCATGCAACAAGGAGATCTGTCGTGATAGATGGTTGCCTATCAAAAATTTGGCTTGTCATAAAAATTGGTCTATCGCAATAGAGGGGCCTCGTCGCAACTTGTTCCCTCACATTTTGCTCTATAGCAATAGAGGGTTGTCTATCACGATAGATAGGCCTTGTTGTGATAGAGAGGGTCTAACATGAGAGAGGGTGGTATGTCTAGTCTTCGGCCTATCACAATAGACATATTGCGATATAGTGATCTATCATGATAGAAGAGTAGTCTGTCACAATAGACGATGTCCATCGGGGGTCGATCTATAGGTTGATCTATCAGGATAGAAAAGGGTATATCGCATGATGAAAAGTCTTTGGTATATCATGATAGAGCCAAAATCTTGCTCGGATTTTTTATGCATCTATGTCATTAGGATGGCGTTGAGGAGCTCTCAATCATCGCATAGATGCAAACTCAAAACATCAACTTTTTTGGTCGATCATGATAGATCAAGTGGGTCGGCACAATTCCTAAAAGCATGTGCCGTACCTATGTAGGCTTCTAGAGATGATGGTGGAACTGAATCTGCAAGAAAACAACAAGAAGCACAAAAAACATAGTAGCACTTTTCCTCTCTCTCTCTCTCAAGCACGCAAATGAGAAAATATGGAGGGGGTGTGTAGATATGCCTAAAACTAAGTTTTTTGGTGGAGATGGAGGTGAGTGGTTACGGTGAATGAACATGATGGAGATGAAATGATGAAGAAATTAACAAAATGCAATAAAAACTTACCCTCCAACTTTGATACTCTACGTTCTTACCATCATACTCTCGTTCTTGAGTTATGCTCCCTAGCAACAGACCAAATTTGGTGTCACTCTAGACAAGGATGAGTGCCACATCAAGGATCTTCACCTCCTCATTATCAATCCATAGAGGCATGCGAATGATGACGATTTAAAGTGAGTTATGTGAGTGAAGGTAAAGGTGAGAATCACACAAGATGCACACATAGAGACACACACAAAAGGTAGAGACAAAGGGTTTGAGCAATGGAAGTATATTGATCTCAATTAAAAAATATCTCTTTCCTTGAAGGTCCAAAAAAAGTCCAAAAAAAGTCCAAAAAAAGTCCAAAACTTTTTCTAACCTCCAATCTAACCTCTCAAATGAGCTCTGTAGCTTTTTTTTTTAGTTTTTCTACTAGCTTTGGCTAGTTTCAAACACAATGTCTTGCATAGTTATAAAATAGGTTCTAGAGATAATTTCGAAGACCTAATGAGCTCCAAAAAATATATAATTTGGTATGTAGATTCTACTTAAAGCTCAAAGGGATCCTTAGCTTGCACAAAATGGATCATCTGATTAGAAAATTGGGTTTTGTATGTACAAATCTAGTGATGAAAATCACTATTTTGAGTTGTGAAAATATGAATCATTACCACTTACGTCCAAACACACTGTTCTTGCCATGTTTTACATACTTTGGCACCTTTTGTGCCTACTCCCTCTAGCTTGGCCTTGGCCTTGTATGCTGACACACATGCATTGATAGCTTTGTATGTCAAATGTGCCATTATCTCACATATTCACTCCTACAAAATAACCGAAGATGCTTTGGATTCTCTTGCCACACTATACTAGGAAAGAAATGCAGCTTGCATTGCTAACGTTCAAAAATAGTTGGAGGGTGATCTTATGAACAAATAAGTGGACACTTCTCCAACAAAGATCAAAGATTTGAAAGAGAAATTGATTTTTGTAGATAATATCTTGCCAAATAGTTCACTTGTGTAGACTGTTCGTAATGGTCTTCTGCATTCTTATCAACGTTTTGTTTTTATTCTTATTTTATGATGAAAGGAAATCAAACACCTAATCCGTAAGGACTTAATCTCTATTTTGTTGCTTCAATATCAATCTAGACAAAACATGTCACTCTTAGGTAATTAAAAGGGCAAAGGTAAATTTTCCGCATCTAATTGTAAGGAGAAATTTGATAGTGTTGCATATCAAAAAAGAAAGATAAAGATTATCAAGTACTATAAGGCAAATGATCATTTCATTAAAAGTTTTCCTAAATTGGTTGCAAAAGAGACAAAGAAAAAAGAGGCTAGAATAGTTTTTTGCAAAGGCCTCTACTCCTAAAATTTGAGTCTTCTAGTCTTGTTCAAAATGAAGAATGGGCATTTACCACTCATTGCAATTATAATTCATCTTCTCATGAACAATGTTTATTTGCAATGTACTAAGATGATTGGTATTTTGACAATGGTGTGACCAAACATACTACCTCACATTGTAGTTCTTCACTTCACTTGAGCCTACTCTTATAAGGAATACTATCATATATGCTAAAAACTTTATACTAAATTCTAATACTACAAGCCAATAAACTACTCAAACAAACTATCTAGCAAGACCACCATGGCAAGAGAGTGCACATCTCCACCCATATATATACCTCTAGGATAAGGGGGTGCATGCCCTTGGTTTTGACCAACTGTCTATGCAAGTGTCCCTCATGTGGACACTTTCCCAAGAGTGATCACATGCCTTCTAATTTCCCAAGGTCTATCACATGCCTTCTAAATCAAATGAGGATTCTTCTCTCTTATACACCCCAAGGTGGCACTTAGAGAATCTTCTCCCAAGATTAAGGTTTGCACAACCTTAGGCTAAATCAAGCCTAAGGTTCACAACCATTCAATTGGGAGCTCATATGAATAAATTCCCCATGTGTTAAAACCAAGGGTTCAACCCAAACGTTCAAGCACATTCCAAGGGTAATTCAAGGGCTAAAACAAGGAAAATAGACATTATATTCTAATTTTTATAAACAATATAATATTTAGCCTTTTAAACACATGGATTATACAACATTCTTCCCTCCCTTAAAGCATTTTGTCCTTGAAAATGAGTAGGAGTTTCATATGTGGAGTATTCCCTTGTGCACTGTGATCTATAATCTGAGCATTCTAATCTTGTTCAAAGTGAAGAATGACCCATCTTCTGATGAATAATGTATTTCTATAGTAGATTAGAGTATTTGATACTTTGATAGTTTCCAACCAAACATATTACCTCCTAGTGTAATTTCTTTAGTTCACTTGAGCCTACCCATACAAGGAATATTGTCACATGCATTAACAACTCTTATCTTGTAATGGGAGTTGGTAAGATCATTCTGACTATTGCTGATGGTGGTTCTTTCACATTGTCAAATGCTTTATTTGTGCGAAAAATCACTAAAAATCTATTTTCAGTTTTAGCATTAGCCAAGATTGTCTTGGTTGTCAAATTTGTTGATGATAGATGTACATTTCATAATCTCTTGTGGTGATGTTATTATTGTTTTTGGAATTTTATTTCATGGTATGTATAAGCTCATAGACTATGCAAAATCTATGAATGATTCAACATGTGTAGTTCAAGATTCTCAGGTTGTCTCATATGCAATGTTTTGGCATGAACGCTTTGATCATGTAAATTTTGCTAGTTTGCTTCACCTACAAAAAACTAAAATGGTATCATCTCTACCCAAACGTGAGGCACCTTGTAAACATGTCTTTGAAGGCTTTATTTTGGGCAAAGTGTAGCATTGCTCCTTCCCAAAAGATAGTTCAATTCAAGATGCTCATAAATTGCAACTTGTTCATAGTGATGTATGTGGTCCTATAATTGCAACTTGTTCATAGTGATGTGGTCCTATGCAGACAACTTCATTTTGGAACTACCTTTACTTCATGACTTTTATTGATGACTTCTGCAGGCATGCATGGGTGTATTCATTGAAAGAAAAATCTGAAGTTTCTATCTACTTTAAATAGTTCCTAATTATGGCTGAAAATTTGTTAGCATGTCAATTGGGAACCTTTCCTTATGATAAAAGGGGGAATATGTGTCTTCTTATTTTAATGCATTTCTGGTTGAGCATGGGATAAAACATCAATGTAAATCATCATATACATCTCAACAAAATGGAGTTTTTGAAATAAAGAGCAGGTCTTCATGGAAATGGTGAGCTATATGATCAAAAGGAAGGCTTCACCACATAGCTTCTAACTTGAGGTTGTTATGTGTGCAATATATGTACTTAATAGGTGTCCCACCAACGCATTGCAATCAATCAATCCATATGAGGCTTAACATTCTCGCAAGCCATCTGCTGCTCATCTACATGTATTTGCTTGTTAGCCATATGCATTAGTGCCTCAAAAAGCTAGATGATAAAGTAGTGAAATGTATTTTTCTTGGTTACAATTTTGAAATCAGATCAGACTATCATTTGTATCATCCATAGACTAAATTCATTTTGGTTAGCCATGATGTTGTTTGTGTGAAGATGCAATTCAGCCATTACTTTCATGTACCAAGGAGACTTCAATTAGCTCTAAAGATATGTATGACACTTTGCTTTCTCTTTTTACATGTGGAAAGTCAAGTGTTGGTCCAAATGAGGGGCTTGTATATATGTCAATAACTCTAATTGGTTATTTATCTTCTATATAGTCACTTAATAATACACTATGTGGTTTGCTTCAAGCTTCTTTTTTGTATTCCTTGTGTTGGTAAAAAGTTTGCATCAAAATCCTTTAATCTTTATCACAATATTTTACCTTTCCTAGATATTTGGATGCAAAATCAACATCGTGTTATTATGACTATCCCTAGCTTGATACTTAAGATGATATAGTTAATGACTTTTCCAATTCATTCCTTTACTAGGACCCAACTTTAAATAGTACATAGTAATCCATTAACTACATACGTCCCTTCAATGTAAATAATACAATGTGAGGTTCTACCTTTAGTACATCCAATGCTCATGTACACTTCAAAGATATGGTCCCTAAATAATTTTGAAACAATAAAAGGAAAAAAAATTAAAAGGGACATGTAGCAAGCTCCATGCGTATCATATATGGGTAGATTTTGGATGTTGAAAATAGGAAACCGTAATTTTTGAAATAGTATGCCTACTTTGTATTCCACTTGCACTCATGTAATCCATGTATGGCCATGGAAATGAGTATCAACATAAACTAATATAGTGCATTTAAATGAATATGCACTAAGTAAAGCCAAAAATTTAGGAACCCCTACTGCATCAATATACTACATACACCCAAAAAACAAATGAAATTCCACGATAGAAAAGTATAGATATAAATGCTAAAATCTCAAGAACATCTATGTAGCTCTTTCACTAAACCATTTCTACTTCAGCCAATACTTTGATAGTAACCACATATACAACAACTTAACAATATAACTATCTTGTATTGATTTTCAACTACTTTAAATATTATCAATCCATTAAAAGTAGTAAACAACATTGTAGCACATTGTGAAGTGGAAAACAATGAGATGCGTAAGATGTAAAACTCAAAGAAGATAAAAAAAAATGAAACAAGAAACTTTTTTTAGTTTGATAACACCTTGCAAGACAAAACCAATAGAACTAAGCATGAGGATGGCTTTCCAAGATTTTTATTTTTACAGATTTAAAGTCAAGAGTTAGATATAGTTATGACTATGTATGTATGTATGTATGTATGTATGTATGTGTGTATGTATGTATGTATGTATGTATGTATGTTTGTTTGTTTGTATGTATGTATGTATGTATGTATGTATGTATGTATGTATGTATGTATGTATGTACGTATGTATGTATGTATGTATGTATGTTTACATGAGAAACATCTAAACTAATCTGCTATGGACTATTCGCTTGTATGATCAAAGATACAAGTCATTGTATTGATAAAATCATAATACTACAGTATCTTGAACACTACAATCCAATTCCTTATAGTCTGGCATTTAGCTATACATATATTAAGTCCTCCTTTGAAAGGTGTCAGGAGCTCCAAGTCTTTTCAAGATGAAGAGAAGGCATTAACATATCTACTACCAACCAACCCAAACAATAAAGTTAGTAAGAATGAACTTATTGAGAGGAATGAAAGGCATAACAAACATGCCCAAAGCTACCCATATATAACTAGTTTGAGTTTTCATTAGGTTTCCTTTTGACAAAACCCTTAGCATAACATTCGTTCATGCAAAAAATTGATAAACATTAAGCATAGAAGGTTGCTTATAACTAGGATGTTAGTGAATAAATACTAAGAAATCCCAAAAGTTCTAGAATGACTTTAAAAACCCATCCTTATCACAACAATTCTTTATGGCACTTAGAAAACACCTTACCCAATCTAATTTTAGGTTTTGTTTATGTTTTTCAAATCAAAACCCTCGTTTATATTTTCAAATTAAAACCTATAAGCCTATGATTTTGTTGAAATTATACACACACACACACACACACACATATATATATATATATATATATATATATATATATATATATATATATATATATATATATATATATATATATATATATATATATATATATATATATATATATATATATATGAAGAAAATCATAATACCCACATTGTCGGATTGAAATCCCAAAAATTACCCTTTTGTTAGTACTTGTTATTCTAGAAACATTTGGTTTCCCTGATTTCAAGTAAATTACGATAACATGGTTATGCGATTCCAACATATTTCAAGTTGACATGTCTATTTATTGAGCTTATAGACCTATCGATGTGTGGTTAATGTAGTACCACTAGATTGTACAAACATAAGTAACCCGTTATGGCTATATGCATATATACAAGCCGGAAGAAAAAAACCTCGTAAAGAGGGAAAAAAAATGCCCCACCAGTCCTAGTGTATTCACACACATCACTACCTAAATATATCAACAAATCCCCCTTGGGAGTGATGCGATGAAGAAGGAGATGGCAATCATGTATAAGGAAGTGAAAAACTATGTGGAATCAATCCACAAAAGGAAGTCAGACCAAAGCCTTGTGGAAAGCTTCAAACTTTTCCCTAGGCAGAGCCTTCGTGAAAAGGTCTGCAATGTTCTCCTGCGTGGGCACATATGCCAAGTTGATCTCTCCAACAGAGAACCTCTCCCTGACATAATGATAATGCACCTCAATGTGCTTAGTGCGAGCATGGAACACAGGGTTCCTCGCAACTTCCAATGCACTCTGACTATTAGTGAAGATGGTGGTGGCAGAAGACTGACCAACACCCAAATCATCCATAAGGCATTTGAGCCACACACACTCAAAAATCGCCATGAAAGCTACCCTATACTCAGCCTCACAACTAGAAGTGGCCACAGTAGGCTTCTTCTTGCTCAGCCAAGATATGCATGAGCTACCAAGGCATGAAGCAAAAACCACTAGTGAACACACGAGTGTCATAGCCACCAGCCTAGTCAAAGTCAGAAAAAGCATGTAAATTTGGCGGTAGTGATCCCTCCTATAGAGGTCTTAAGGACAGATCGTCCACTCCGGGACATGACAAACTTGGAGTAGTGCCTTCAATATGTTGAAGAAAAGAATGCAGTCCTTCTTGTGTTCGTAGGGGCGTACGGGAGAGGCAAGATCATGAAAACACAACCTTTTCAGTATGGCCTTCTGTTCAAACTGGACTATGAAGATGAGGATTCTCACAACCTCTTTTTCCTCGTAGAGACATCGAAGGGGTTAAGAAATGTAATATGAAAGATTGATTTCTTGTGCCCTAAGTGTTGTGTGCCAGAGAGGCTTGCAGAGATATGCAGGGACTCAACGAATCTAATTAAAGACTTGATGCCATGGATCCAGGGCAACATTATGCCAACACAATAGAAGATGACAACCCCTATAAAGGCAAAGGGTAAGCAGTGCTTGCAGAAGAAGCTATTGAAGAAAAAGAGGAGATTGGCTGATGAGGAGTCTTTTGAGTCAAGCTCTAGCTCTGTGGATATTATTGTTGCACCTGGTGGGGAGCTTGCTTCAGGTATTCTTGGTACTGAGGAGAACAAGATGAGGGAGGACATAGCTCGAAGAAAACTTGTGAAGAAGGGGTAGTTGATCCACCTACCAATCAATATCATCCATAGGCCAGCAATGGATCCAGTCACAAGGAGGAGGCCCCTTGAGATAAGGGAGCCACACAATTTGCACGTGCAGAATCTTAAGAAGAAAATTAAGATAAATTCTCACGCTATTGTTGTGTCATTCCTTGTCATGGTGGATCCGAATGATTGCAGCTCTGTGGAGGATTTCAATGAGGGCCTCTTTGAAGATTATACATATTATGTGATTGGTGGTTCACACTCTACAGAGGCCCGCAGACAGCTAGTGAAGAAGCACCCCACCACATTCTTCTTTAGGTATGTAGAGTGCAAAATCTATGTTGTTCTTACAACTGAGGAAGCCAAACTTCTTGCTTGGGATCACAACAATGATAATGGCTACAGGCAAAAGATGTCCTCCATAGAGAGAATTTAGTTCTTCCACCATGAATACGAAGATTTTCTCCCTCGAGGCTGGCAGAATACATCCCAATCTATGAAAACAATGCCTTATTGAGATTGGCATTACACTGGATGAAAATAAAAAGTCTGATGCTTTGATAGACTCGACGCCTGGATTCAACCTAACACCAATTTGATGTCAAGCATTGACTTTTAGTAGCAACTCGATGCCTGGCATCAACTTAGTGCTGAATGTCGATGGCTGGCATCGATTTACTATCGAAAGTTGATGCTTGGCATCGACCTGGTTGCATAAGTCGATGCCACGCATCGACTTATACGAGAGATCGATGCCACGCATCGACTTTTAGCAAAAAGTCGATGCTTGGCATCAACCCAGACAAGAAATCGATGCCAGGCATCGATTCCTCATGTTTCCACTTGTTTATCAAAGAGCTCATTTAATTTTCTTTCCACTTGTTTCTATAGAAACCAAGGAAAAGTAAGTCTGTAGAGGTATTAGATGATTGCCCCCTGCATTCTTGGCTCACATTCAAAGAGCAAGGCATGAGAAATCCAGACTAAAAGCCAAGGAGATTGATTTTGATGATGAACCTGATCTGAAATGTTTCTCCAATCACCTAGACCCACTTAGGCATGTATATTCAAATGTATTCTGTAGTGATGTAAATAATATTTGTACTGTTGTGCCTAGAAATCATTTCTCCCTTCTTATAGCAGACATACCCTATGGATTTAGAATGTTCGGATCAGTGAATGATGACAAGCCTTTCAAACACCCTCAGATTCGGAAGATGGTCACTGATTTTGTAGAGTCAGTGACTATGTCTCCTCTTTGGAGGAAAGTAATTTTCCATAGCAGAGACCAGTCTTTCTCTGTTTCAACTGTTCTGAAGTCAAGATGTCATGTTGTGGAGTGCCTCACATAAGTAATCTTCTTTCTATCTCCATGGATGTAATGATTCTCTCTCTCACTTATAGTTCTCGTTGGCAAGGTGAAGACAAATGTGAATCATACTCCTTTGCATAGGTTTGGGAGCTCCACTAAATGCATTACAGTTGGCTATTATGATGAAGTAAGCAAAAGGAGAGTTAGGGAGCGTTGCAATGAGAATGGGATCTCCAATGTGCTCATGTTCCCATCCGTTACCAAGAAACTTCATCGTGTAGCTGGGGACAGGACATTGATTAACCAACAAAAATACATTTTACTACTTTCTAATCCAATTTCCTGCGATGTTGTTTAGGCACTAATGCATATGCCAGACAACCAAAAACATGCAAATGAGCAATAGATGGCTTGCAACCATGCCAAGGCTCATATGGAGTGATAGATTACACTACTTTAGTGGGACACTTGTTAAGTACATATGTTGCACACATGACAGCCTCAAGCCAGAAACTGTGGTGAAGCCTGACTCTTGACCATACACCTCGCCATCTCCATGAGTGACTTGTTCTTCCATTCCAAAACTCCATTCTATTGAGGTGTATATGGCACTGTACATTGATGTTTTATCCCACGTTCAGCCAAAAATGCATCAAAGTCAAAAGACACATATTCCCCCCCTTGATCAAAACAAAGGGTGCCCATTTTACACGTTGATAGATTTTCAGCCAAAACCAAAAATTGTTTGAAGCACATGAACACTTTGAACTTTTCTTTCAATGGATATACCCATGCATGCCTGCAAAAATCATCAATGAAAGTCACAAAGTAAAGATAGTTTCCAAAAGAGGATGTTTGCATAGGACCACAGACCACTTTGAAAAAGCTGCAATTTCTGAGTAGCTCGAATGTTGGCAGCAGTCGGGGAACAGAAGGAGCCTCAAGACGAAGAGAGTCAGAGCGAAGGGACAGCACAAGCAGACATGGCAGTCAAAGAAGATCTGGCAAGTAGGCCAATAATTTTCTTCATGGAGAAGCAAGTACGAGCATTCACGCAGATCTAGCACTAAGGCAACCTTTAATTTTTCAAAACCCTTACACCAATTAAAAGTGATTCGCATCACTAACAACCCCTATAAATACCACTGTAAATACCATGTTCACCATTTTTGTGGCTCCATTTTGTGCAAGCCGAGGAGTCCTCGAGCTTGAGGAGCCTTAGAAGTACCTACATATCAATTTTCGTATTTTTTAGATCTCGTTTGAGCCCTCAAATAAGCCTTGGAACCTAATTTTTAACTAGGCCGGACACTAGGTCTGGACAGGGCCAAAGCTAGTCAAAAACTATAAAAGGAGCTAGAGAGCTCATTTTTGAGGTTAGATTGTAATTGAAATGAACTTGTAAGAGCTTTGTGAAATTAATCTAAAGAACTCCATTGCTCCTCACTCTTTGTCTTGCCGTGTGTGCGCGTGTGTGTGCATGTGTGTGCATGTTGGTGTGCTTCTCACTCACGCACTTGTGCTTCCACTTGCTCGAGGTCTTCATACCATCCTCACGTCTTCCCGGATTGACATTAAAGGAGGTGCTACTCATCACTGAGCTACACCAAATTTTGGCGCCGTTGCCGGGGATCGAGCTTTGAGGACGAGCGTGTGATGGTAAGACGTAGAGTTGACGCGTTGGAGTTGTAGGTAAATTCTTCACTTTCATGCATTTTCTTGTTTTTTCTACATCATCTCCATCACCATCATCATCATCACCATCTTCCTCCTCCATTTCCATCATCGCGAAAATTTCAGTTTTTTGATCATATCACCTTCTCCACCTCATTTCCCTCATTTCACTTGTGAGAGAGAGAGAGAGCAAAATTGTGTGTGCTATTTTTGCATGTTTCTTGAGCTGTCTTGCAGGTACAGGCCGCATCATCGTCCCCAGCATTGTGCGCAGGTACGGAATTCGCAGTAACTGTCTGTGTGTCGCCGACCTCTGTCAATCACGACCGACAGAAAAAATGCTCAAATTGCCAAACAAAGTGCAAAACCATGATCTACAGGCCTAGAGCTTCCCAAAAATGTGCTTAGATTTTTGAAAGTCATCAGATTTCTGTCAATCGCGATCGCTCTGTCAATCGCGATCGACAAACCACGACGGACAGACCTGTCAATCGCGATCGACCAGTCAATCGCAACTGACAGCCCACGACGGCTCTGTCAATCGCGACCGACAGAGTCAACGACCGATTGACCACGACCGACGGATCATACGCTGTCGGGGAGATTTCTCTCTCCCCACTCAAATCATGAAGAAGATATTCCATGCCGCGGCTAAGTGATTTATACAACGAAAGCAACTTGTCGAAGAATTCAAAGCCTCTTATTTAGAACATAATGATGAGGACAACAATCATTATAGGAAATGGTACAACGTTCGGAGGAAAAGGCCAATCCCGTTGTACTTTTGGAATGCACATAGAGTCACATAGAAAAGGTCAGAGGTATTTCCAGAGCTCTTACTTTGTAAGGTGACAGTTGGATTAAGAGCATGAAGGCAAAAGCAGGAGGGACTTCGTCCACGCTTCTGTTGACGCTTTGTATCACAAGCTTTTTATTGGCATGATTTTCACAAAAAAAAAATGTGTAACGTTGATTCATTGAAGCTGACTTGCAGAATTGATTTAGTGTATTAAGACTTTGATTTTGCAAGGATTCCGGTAAGGAGTATGATGCGCGATTATGAGCAGAAAATGTCACATTTGATTACGGCGTGCATTCTCCACATGGAATGGAGGTACATGTATCATTTCGAGCGGAGAGGAGAGCTTTCAAGCCATAATCATCGAAAGCAATTAAAAACACATCAAGACAGAGAGGCACAGCCGCTGTACAAGAGAAGGATGACTAATCATTGGTATTGATGGTACGGCTCATCTCCACAAAAAAAAAAAATGGACAAGCTGCGAAGACCGCTTAGAAAAAGGATGGAGGAAAGAAAAAGGAAAAAAAAAAGTAGTAAAAAAAAGGAGTGATGCTGGGGTGATTCACGCAGAATAGAAGGAGAGTTCGGAGGGTGTGCTGAAAAAAAGGAATCTGAGCGCAACAGAGTCCGATAACCACAGGCGAAAGCTTCTCTAATGATTATAACATATTATCGATCTTCTTCAAAAAAAAAGGAGGGGAGGGGGGGGCGCGCCATTCAGGAGAAAAGTATCAGTGCTGAAAAGAAAATCGGTGAAAGAAGAGGGGATCTCTGATAAAGAAACGTGCTACCTCGTTCTAATGGACAGCAGAAGTTGAGCTTCGGTTCAAAGGTGTTTTGAAGCTTCAGAAGGAAAATGGATCAAAGGAACTCATGGTAATCTGAACTGGGAAGAGCGCTTGATTCGTCAGGCTGCACAGTATAATCAGACTTTGTGATCGCGAGTGCTGCAGGAGTCATACATGTCATCTGAACTTCAACTCTTGTTGAATGGATTATCAAATTTATGTAGGCGTTGCGCACTATTCTGTTGAAGATCTGCTGCTATGCCAACGAGATACATGTGGTTCCGTAATGATTATCGACGCCTTGTCTCTTACACCAATAACTATGCGATGAAGTAAAGGCACGTTCAGAATCTTGGGAAGCATCATCAATTCGCAATCCACCTGCACCCATTGGTATAGTTTCAGTTTGCAAAACTATGGATGAGATTATGAATTTTCATTGTACTGTGATTTCAGATTTGCGCGATTCATTGCACTATGATTGCACGGTTCATCTGAGATAACTCTCTTTTCTCTAACCATGGAAATCATCATGTTAGATCGCATGTTGTTCTGTGATCTGACACAGAAATCATCAAGTTGAGGAACAAATTCTGACAAAGAAAAATCATTGGCAAAGGGAATTATTTGATAGCGCGAATGAATGAAAACATCTGATCGAGGGGGGGATTCGGAATGACAGAATATATGGTCTTCTGCAAACGTTCAGAGGATGCTATCAAATCTCAAATCTGACAGTTCTACAAAACAAACCAAGATCTACAGAGACCGATATTCATTCTACTTGTGAAGTTGTTTTTCACAAATACTGAAGTTCAGGCAAACATCATCGTTGACTGCGAGCAAACCTGAAGGATTTTTTTTGTTTTTTCATGAATTCTGCAACTCTACAGTGATGGCGCACAAAAATTTTGATGAATTGTTTATTTTAGCTGATCAGAACAGTTCAATGATTTTTTTTCTTCTGAACAACCGGCCACGATAACGAGACTTGTGTTGCTGAAATTTACCAATATTCTATGAAAGATTCCAATACGAATGAATATGTGTGACCGCTACGCCTTTAAACCGTCAACGCCCAGGATTTGCTCATGGTATGTTCACACACACATTGAATTTGTAGATAACAATGATATATAATATGCCCTCCGCTCCAATCGTCACTCTACAGATCTGAAGAATTCATGTTCAATAAATTCATAGTGATGATTGTTTGAAAAATTATAGCGCTTCATTAAATTTTAATGGAATTGATCTGTATGATCTGTTTCACGACTTATCTGTCAATTGCTTCTTTATAAACTTAGAATAATGATATGATAGTGTTTTTTTTTGTGTGATCTGATATCTTTTGGTGTTGTACCTTCATCATGAATCGAATTATGATGCCTCATTAGTAGAAATTATATGTTATCTTGTTTGGTTCCCATCGTTGTGCTACTGTTCTGAATATGCTAAGTCAAGAAACCGCTTATTGATGAACATCTAATGTATGACCACGTTTCCATTTACTTGGGCTGACTGAGTCTTCACTCCACCTGAGCTCGCTCCAAGCACCCGGCGTGCGCCGTATTATTTGGCGGTTGGTCTGATCCACCGACCGTCGCTTTCGCTCCGACATTGGTGAGCCCGACGTGAAACAAACGGCCTTGCTGCTCAGGTATATGTTTCTGGATTTTCTTCTCAAATTAATGCCAAGTAATGTATGTATCACCTCATAGCTTGTTTTTCGTTTATGTGGTGCTTCTTTAATATTCACGCGTGAGTCATGGGTAAACAAAAGCAACGTACAAACATGAAAAATATACATCAATGTAAAGAATCTTTTGAAATTAATTTACAAGAGCATAATTCAACGAGTATTGTTATTGATGAAGCATATGTGAACGCATTGATAGATCAACATTTGAGAAAATGGGAAGATAAATTCATAGAAAGGGAAAACAAGGCCAATGAAACTCTACAAAAGAAATTTAGAGTGATTTTGACTCTAAATGATTCGATCAATGCTATGGTAGAGAGTCTACCAGTATTATCAAATAGTCTTAGAATTTGGAAAGAGAAAATGAATGCTGAGATTCAAGAAATGAACCAGAAATATGAAATATTATCTAAACAAATGCAAGGATTGAAACTTAATCAAGAACATGAAGTAAGAGTCCATAATTTGTCTACATATATGCCTGATCAAACACCTTCATGTGATCTTAGGAAACCTATTCCTAGGATAATACTAAAAAAATCAAATAAGATGCGAAAACGCATTATTCGATGTTTTTGGTGTGACCAAATCGGTCATACTTATGATAGTTGTATTGCCTTTGAACATGCAAGCAAACATCAAAGAGTTTGTCAACTTGGGAAGAAAATATGTGATGTCCATACTCATGCCCCTTTACGCTTAAACTTAGGACGAGGGGGAATGAAAAAACTTTTTGAACAAACAAAATCAAAACCAAGAAAACTAAGAATGACACAAACATATCAATGGCGACCAAAGAAACATACAGATGATAAAATTGGTAATCAAGAAATTAAGATATCAATGAATAATCAAGATAAAACACTTGATGAATCAAAATCTTGGGAAACCCAAAAACTTGAGCAAAATGAACATAAAAACATAGATACGAATGAGCAAAAAGATGAGCAAGTAATATTAATGACGAAGAAAGATGATAACTATTATATCACATGTGATCTAGAGCTTTTAGAGAATGATACATTATTTGATCAAGATAAAGTGAATAAATGGAAAGGTAAATTGGGGTACGAGATTAAGAATCAAGAAACTAGTCAGAGTAAACCTAAAGAACTTGATAAAGAGAAGAGTATAAACAAAGAACAAAAGAAGATGATTGATGAAATTATTAAACAAATTGAACAAAATATGCAAAGGTCACCAATACCTTATAAATCCGGGAGTTTTGTAAGTGTTCTCCCTAAAAATTAAAAACACATACGAGCCGAGGAGTTGTATCTCTCCCTCATCAAAAGATACAAGCAATGGGAGTTATAACCTACTTCCTTATCAAAAAGGTATTTATATGGATTTGTTTTACTTTCTTTTAAGAGGAAAATTGTGAATTTCACTAATGATCTAAATATGCCTTTTCTAATCAAGGTTTTGAATGATTTATTGCAGATCAAGCAAGGAAAGGATGAATTGATGGAAGCTCCAAAATATGACTTAATATTACTTCGGTTTTTTATAGATGGATTATCTAAAAGTTTTGAATTGATATACTTGGTTTAAATATGCTAATACTTATGTTTTTCACGAGTTTGTTTTTCAAGATATTTTTCAGGTTCAAGATGAAGAATGGGAGTTTGTTGACAACAAAGATTTTCTTCACGAGTAGAATAAGAAAAACCTTTTACTTCCAGTGTTGCACCATTTTATTTAAGCGTGCATTTCAAGTATGCATTAAATTATGTATGAACACATATTGAGTTTTGCCCTTAGGTGCACGTTCATTTGCACCATTATCAAATTGTAAAATGCATTATGAAATCTGTGAGAAAGATCTACGTATAGGAGATAGAAAACTTCTTCATCAAAAACTCTTACCTCATATGCACCATAATTTTGAAAATGCACTTAAAGTATGCATAGTAGGGTCACACTACATGACCATGCATTAAGGCACAAGTCGAGTAAACCCTTGCACATAAGAGTGATTGTAAGGATTTATGTAATGCCACATTGCTATGTATGTGAGTGAGTGCACAAACCTCACCATCGGAAGCCATTTTCTTTATTGATTGCACCATTAATTTTATACATGCATTTTCAAAGTGTGCATATAAATAGGGCTATTTACACAGCCCTGCATAAGGCACTTTGATTTTAAAACCCATGCACATATATCATGCTATGAAATTGACTTTATCATTAAGTTGAAAACAGGTCTTTGTTTGGCGCATCCGGAGGATGCACAGGTTTGGTGGGGGTGAGTGTCGGGGAGATTTCTCGCTCCCCACTCAAATCATGAAGAAGATATTCCATGCCGCGGCTAAGTGATTTATACAACGAAAGCAACTTGTCGAAGAATTCAAAGCCTCTTATTTAGAACATAATGATGAGGACAACAATCATTATAGGAAATGGTACAATGTTCGGAGGAAAAGGCCAATCCCGTTGTACTTTTGGAATGCACATAGAGTCACATAGAAAAGGTCAGAGGTATTTCCAGAGCTCTTACTTCGTAAGGTGACAATTGGATTAAGAGCATGAAGGCAAAAGCAGGAGGGACCTCGTCCACGCTTCTGTTGACGCTTTGTATCACAAGCTTTTGTATTGGCATGATTTTCACAAAAAAAAAATGTGTAACGTTGATTCATTGAAGCTGACTTGCAGAATTGATTTAGTGTATTAAGACTTTGATTTTGCAAGGATTCCGGTAAGGAGTATGATGCGCGATTATGAGCAGAAAATGTCACATTTGATTACGGCGTGCATTCTCCACATGGAATGGAGGTACATGTATCATTTCGAGCGGAGAGGAGAGCTTTCAAGCCGTAATCATCGAAAGCAATTAAAAACACATCAAGACAGAGAGGCACAGCCGATGTACAAGAGAAGGATGACTAATCATTGGTATTGATGGTACGGCTCATCTCCACAAAAAAAAAAATGGACAAGTTGCGAAGACCGCTTAGAAAAAGGATGGAGGAAAGAAAAAGGAAAAAAAAAAGTAGTAAAAAAAAGGAGTGATGCTGGGTGATTCACGCAGAATAGAAGGAGAGTTCGGAGGGTGTGCTGAAAAAAAGGAATCTGAGCGCAACAGAGTCCGATAACCACAGGCAAAAGCTTCTCTAATGATTATAACATATTATCGATCTTCTTCAAAAAAAAAGGAGGGGAGGGGGGGGCACGCCATTCAGGAGAAAAGTATCAGTGCTGAAAAGAAAATCGGTGAAAGAAGAGGGGATCTCTGATAAAGAAACGTGCTACCTCGTTCTGATGGACAGCAGAAGTTGAGCTTCGGTTCAAAGGTGTTTTGAAGCTTCAGAAGGAAAATGGATCAAAGGAACTCATGGTAATCTGAACTGGGAAGAGCGCTTGATTCGTCAGGCTGCACAGTATAATCAGACTTTGTGATCGCGAGTGCTGCAGGAGTCATACATGTCATCTGAACTTCAACTCTTGTTGAATGGATTATCAAATTTATGTAGGCGTTGCGCACTATTCTGTTGAAGATCTGCTGCTATGCCAACGAGATACATGTGGTTCCGTAATGATTATCGACGCCTTGTCTCTTACACCAATAACTATGCGATGAAGTAAAGGCACGTTCAGAATCTTGGGAAGCATCATCAATTCGCAATCCACCTGCACCCATTGGTATAGTTTCAGTTTGCAAAACTATGGATGAGATTATGAATTTTCATTGTACTGTGATTTCAGATTTGCGCGATTCATTGCACTATGATTGCACGGTTCATCTGAGATAACTCTCTTTGCTCTAACCATGGAAATCATCATGTTAGATCGCATGTTGTTCTGTGATCTGACACAAAAATCATCAAGTTGAGGAACAAATTCTGACAAAGAAAAATCATTGGCAAAGGGAATTATTTGATAGCACGAATGAATGAAAACATCTGATCGAGGGGGGGATTCGGAATGACAGAATATATGGTCTTCTGCAAACGTTCAGAGGATGCTATCAAATCTCAAATCTGACAGTTCTACAAAACAAACCAAGATCTACTGAGACCGATATTCATTCTACTTGTGAAGTTGTTTTTCACAAATACTGAAGTTCAGGCAAACATCATCGTTGACTGCGAGCAAACCTGAAGGATTTTTTTTTGTTTTTTCATGAATTCTGCAACTCTGCAGTGATGGCGCACAAAAATTTTGATGAATTGTTTATTTTAGCTGATCAGAACAGTTCAATGATTTTTTTTCTTCTGAACAACCGGCCACGATAACGAGACTTGTGTTGCTGAAATTTACCAATATTCTATGAAAGATTCCAATACGAATGAATATGTGTGACCGTTGCGCCTTTAAACCGTCAACGCCCTGGATTTGCTCATGGTATGTTCACACACACATTGAATTTGTAGATAACAATGATATATAATATGCCCTCCGCTCCAATCGTCACTCTACCGATCTGAAGAATTCACACTCAATAAATTCATAGTGATGATTGTTTGAAAAATTATAGCGCTTCATTAAATTTTAATGGAATTGATCTGTATGATCTGTTTCACGACTTAACTGTCAATTGCTTCTTTATAAACTTAGAATAATGATATGATAGTGTTTTTTTTTGTGTGATCTGATATCTTTTGGTGTTGTACCTTCATCATGAATCGAATTATGATGCCTCATTAGTAGAAATTATATGTTATCTTGTTTGGTTCCCATCGTTGTGCTACTGTTCTGAATATGCTAAGTCAAGAAACCGCTTATTGATGAACATCTAATGTATGACCACGTTTCCATTTACTTGGGCTGACTGAGTCTTCACTCCACCTGAGCTCGCTCCAAGCACCCGGCGTGCACCGTATTATTTGGCGGTTGGTCTGATCCACCGACCGTCGCTTTCGCTCCGACAATGCGTGACACGTGTCAATCGCGATCGAGCCATCAATCGCGATCGACACATCAATCGCGACTGACAGCCCACGACGGCTCTGTCAATCACGACCGACACAGTCAACGATTGTTTGACCACGACAGACAGACCTCGCGACTGACCTGTCAATCGCGATCGACTCATCAATCGCGACTGACAGAGTCAACGATCCTTTGACCACGACTGATTGACTTTTCGGGCCCTCTGTCAATCGCGACTGACCAGTCAATCGCGACTGACAGCGACGACGGACCTGTCAATCGCGATCGACACGTCGATCGCGACTGACCTGTCAATCGCAACCGACAGACTTTGCGAACACGTTAGAAGGGCAAATTAGGTCAAATTTTTAAGGCAAAAATAATGGTCTAAATTGAGGCCAAGTGTGGGACAAACACTAGGGTGTAGTATTGCATTACGAGGGCATGACCCAAGTAACCCGAGACTTCCTGTTTGCCTGGTAACCTAGTTTAATCCTGTTTTAGCCCCAAAACCCTGAACTGACATAACTTCATCATACGAAATCCAATTGCTGTAATTTTTGTTTTGTTGGAAAGCTCATAGGGAGTACAACAAAAACATCGACTAGTTACGGTTAAATGAAGATCAGGAATATTAGATAGGGTATTTTGAAGTTGACCATACCCAAGGGGAACAAAATTCAGGGATCTCTAGAGTCGTGTCCAAAAAAATCATAGTGCAAATTGGTGAAGTGTTACATGAATGAAAGTGATTGGTTCTGTCTTTTGAATTTAAGTCTTGAGCTAATCTTGGACCTTTTATAGGTCCTTTGAGAGCATCGAAGGGTACGCAAAGCAAGAGTAAGTGCAGGCTTGGGAACACGCGTCCTGGGCACACCAGGGCAACAACACAAGAAAAGGAATTCAAGGTTGGAAAACCCGCAACACCCTCTATCAATTCTTAGTTTAGGCTAAGTGCGGGTAGTGTAGAAGTAATTCCAGGCAACGATAGGCACGAGATAAATCTAAGATTATCTAAGAAATCAAGTTCAAGTCAAGAGATAACTTGTGTGTGTGAACGGCAACCTTAAAGGAAAAGAACCTAACGTGAAACGACCAAACTAAAGTGCGAAATTAAACTCAAGTATTCCTTACGACGTAATATAAGACAAGAGTATAAACACGATAATCAACATAAAAAGGGGATTAAGTAATTGATACAAAGGACTCAGAAACGTGGTTGTACCTGGGAAAATTGGGTTAATCAGTTGGGCATATGAACCTTAGATCAGGGCGACATCTAGCGAGGGAGAGACAAAGCCTTAGGTCTTCAGAGGCTAGTGTTAATCACACTGCTAGGTCTTGGGCCCAGCAGTTGAGCCACCACTCTTACTACCCTAGCTCTGAGACGAGTGAATCAAAGATGTCTCAAGGCATGGACCGACCTACGGGAAGTTCAGGAGTGCCCTACTTGTACAGGGTAGAAGGCCCATACAAAACGCAGTTGGAATACCTTAGGACCAACCGACTAGGTGCCAGCATCTATGAGGACGGCCTAGGAAGATCTGTGGTACAGATTAAGAATCCTGATCAATCCATTGGACTAGAGCGCCCAGCTGTCAAGTTCAAAAACGGAGTGTACTTAGACAAGGAAGGGAAAATATATGTGGTCACGAGTCATCCAGATAGGACTGACGAATTCGGGAATGTGATCTCAGAAGCGGACTTAGGGGACCTAGAGCAAGGAAACATGGGTACAGAACCTAGAACCCCTCGAGGCAAATCGGTTCTCACTAGGATTATCACACCAGAATGGATTCCCCAGGATAATAAGAGCATAGATTTGCTCCTCAATCGAGAAACTGACGAAGCCTTTTGGAGGTATAAATCTGATCAGCCAACTGATATAGGAACAATCATGATCTATGAGTTTAAGGATCCTAATAGCCCAAGCAGAGTGACCTACTTAGATCACGCTTCGGAGAGGATCTTTGTGGTTACAGAAAATGATAGGCATGCTTACACTTGGAAGGGTGAATTCGTTTTCCCCCAACCAAGATCGAAGATGTCCTTTGGTCACACAGGAGGTGGAACCTCCCACGCTCACGGAACTCAAAGAGACAGACATAGAGAAAGGCCGGAGGTGAGCTTTGCCAACTCAGGGGGCAGAGAAAGAACGAGGACGGAAACAAATAGAGTAGAGCCTGAGGTAGTTAGAGCTCACAGGAATCAAAGAAATGCGGATGAGTTCCCTCTACCACGACCTAGAGAGCACACAAGGACTTTAAGACCAACTCAGCTAGTTAAGTCCATGAAAAATTACTTTGATGGCACAGGAGACCCATACGATCATGTGGTAGAGTTTAGGCAAGTCTTGAGAGCAGAACAAGTGGAGGACCTATTCACACAATATAATGCCTTTGGTCTAACCCTTAGGAACACAGCCCTTATGTGGTTCCAACCATTGAATGAGAGACAGTTTAGGAGCATAGACCAACTCCTAGAGGCTTTCATTATTGAATTCTCTAAGAGTGGCATAAGACATAACACCTCCTCACTGATTCACAGTTTCAAGCAGACCCCGCAAGAGATCGTGAGACTTGCAGGAAGGAGATTTAGGCAATATCTTGAAAGATGCCCTGTCCCTGAGCTACCCACACCAGCTAAGCAAGTGGCTTTATTCTTGGATGGATTGCTAAGTACCAAATTAAGATCATATGTGTACTTGAAAGACCCTAGGACCATAGAAGAGTGTGTACACATGTGCATTGACATTGAGGATAACCTAGGGGAGGAGTTAGAGCTTTCCAAGATATACAAAGATTCAGATAGTGCCTCTAGCCTCTCTTCCATGCAATCCACGTCGATCGACGAACTTGCAGAGAAAGTTGCTTAGAAACTAGGTGTCTCTAGTAAACAAATCCCAAGGTTCACCCCTGTAAAAAGATGCTATACTTGTGGTGGCGACCACATGGCGAATGTATGTCCCATTACGGCCCAACCCCAAGTAAATCCTAGTAGCCAATACTGCACTATAGAACGAAGATACACAAATCACATAGCACAAGACTGCCCATACAACAAGCAAGCAGTTAGGCAAACCTACCCTCAGACATACCCTCAACAAGGCAGATACCAGAACCAATACCAACCACAACAGTATGCTAGGCCTCAACAAACCTACCAACCACAATACCAAGCCCAGCAAAGGCCTCAGCCTGTGTTAGCCCAACAACCTCCAGCTCCATCCAACTTGATCCCTGTAAAGTATGCAGCTGCAGAAGAAAACCTGAATAGAGTTATAGTCCCCGTAACACTATTGCTTTCAGAAAGTGATCCCAGTGACCATAGCTTCGATTCTACGCATGTTGATAGTCCCCAGGCTTACTACATGCAGTCTCCTGAACATGGTGAATCTTACTATAGTAAGGAACCGAGTGAACCTAGCTGGGAATCAGATTACACAAATGTCATGTATGCAAACCCCAACCCTAGACCCCAACCTAGGCAGGTAAGACCCCCATTCCCTAGAGGACCATGTTACAGATGTCAAGGAGATCATCTCATTCGTGACTGTCCCTTGCTGCCACCTACCCAACCCCAGTCAGTAACGATCCAAGGCTATTGTCAGGAGTGTGGAAAGGAGCATCTCTTACGAGATTGTCCTAAGAATCCCAACAATATGCCAAAAATCACTCCTATAAACATTATTGGGTTAGTTGTAGACTCCACAGGGAGTGTGACTTCCACTGCACCAGTGCAAGTGGTCACAAGAGCTCAAGCATTGCAGCAAAACCAAGCTGTAGATCAGGGAAAGAGCCCAGAAGTTAGTGAAACGGAGAGCATAACCAAGAAGAGAACTAGAGCCTGGAGAGATAGTCGGGAAAGAATGAAAAGACAATGGCCTAAAAAGATGAGTGAACTTGAGGACAGCATAAGAGAAACCAAAGCCAAGATAACTGAACTCACATCTCAAACTCCCTCTCACACTACCTCACCACCACCATTTCCATCGCCATCCAACCCGCCACCTTCCAACCCATCTCATACAATTCCACCACCCCCTAGAGCAAGATCAGTATTAGCTGACCCCACTCCTGAAGACATAGACATGATGCTTAAAGCCTATCAGGCCAGAATCCAAGAAGGGCCGAATATCACGGATCATGACAAGTGCTACCCTAGAGCTGACCTAGAGATAGAAAGAACCAAGCTTTGCACGAAAATGGTCGCATTGGCTCAGACTATGTTTGAAGCCAGTTGCCTTTTCAATTACTCGGGCTCAGCCAAGATGCAATTACACTTGGATGGACTTCTAGAGAAGTTAGAGGGCATAATTGCAAGATCTGCCAAGGAAGAAAAAAATCAAGAGAGAGATAAAGCAAGCAAAAACATGACCCATCCCTCATCAAAAGCCTATGTGCCCAATTCCACGGAACCAGACAACCCCTCCTCCTTAGAAAGAATAGAGAATCTACTGGCACAATCACAAAAGGAACTCGCCCCTCAACACCATAACAAGGCTAGTGAAAGAGCAGGTCTTCCTACCCAGAAAACCTATGTGCCTGAAGCCTATGTGCCTAACTCTACGGAGCCAGACACATCATCTTCTATGAATCGGTTCACACCAGAATTCCTACGCGAGATTCAAGAAGACAAATGGGCTAAGGAAAGTGAAGTCCCTCCTCCCATTGAACTGGTGGATGACACACACGATCAATTCCCACAAGACCTTCCTTCCATTTATGGAGAGCAGGAGAGTACCCAATCTCAAGAAAGATTAGACTTCGAGTCTAATTCTTTACAAGAACTACCCCATTTCACAGGCCCATGGGAAGCAAAGTCCACCTGTATGAGAGCACCCACGGTCATGGTACGAAATGAGGACTCAGTCTTACCTAGGAACACAGAGGTAGTGAAAAACACTAAAGTGCAGTGCAATCTCAAGTTAGAAGAGCTACTCAAGGTTAGACCTGAATTATGGAAACATGTAGCCAATCAAGTGCCAGAGATAGCAAAACCTCGTTCCCATGTAGGATCCCAGAGAACAGGGCCAGAAATACCCTTGGATAAGATAGGAGATATGTGTGAAGGTGAAGAAGGGAACACCTATCTTCCCATTACCTACCAGGAGTACACCACCAAGGCAATTTTGGACTCAGGCACAGGAGTTGCAATTGCCACCACTTCCCTATGGAAGCGTTGGGGCAAGCCAGCACTCAGGCCAACGAGAATGAAATTGCAGATGGCCGATGGTCATATTGAGAGACCCTTAGGATTGCTAGAAGGAATAACTCTCACCACCTGTGGTGTCGAGTTTGAGCACACATTTGCCATATGTGACTTCAGCAAGAACCATGCCTATGAAATGATCTTGGGATGACCTTTTATGCGACAGTTGCAAGTGGTACAGGATTGGGGAACCAATTCTTTGTACCTACAACACTTAGGTGTTACGACCAAAGTGAATCTCAAGGATTACTCTCATAGAGACGTACCGCGTATTCAATGGAATCCCATCCATAGAGCCAAAGATGAGATTGATTTTGTGCATTCTATAGAGTCCGGATCCTCGTGGATGCATGAAGACACCCACTTATGGATGTGTAAGGTAGCAGTAGAAGAAGAGAAGAGAGAGAAAGCCAGAGAGGTAGGTGCAAAAGAAAACCATAGATCAATTCAAGACCCAGCCTATGCACCTGTAGTCTTTCCTGATGAGGAATTTGAACCCCATGGCTGGGCAGAAATCCTGGCAACAATGGATGTAGCCATCAATGAGGAATAATGGACACCTCACTGTGATGAGGATGTCTATGACATTTCAATCTTCTCCATAGAGCCAATCATGGGAGAGGCAGTTCTAGAAGAATGCGAACCTATCCCGGATGCATTTGAGGATGAGAGTGACTCCAATCTAGAGTCAATCATTATGGACCCACCTTTTGCATCAGATGAAGAATACTTCCATGAAGTAGAATTTCAACCCCAGAGGCATGGAGAGCTTACAAATGATGTAAGATTAGCCACACATGTGACCCCGAAGGATGAAGGAAAGAAACGAAAGAAGAGAGAAGCCTCACCAGAAGAGGAAGAATCTTTGTTTGAGGTCCTAGAAAATTTTAAGAAGTATGAGACAGACGACAGGAGAGTCATGATAAGAATGCCTAAACGAGAGGCACAATCAGGAGAGGCCTATGATAACAAAGAAACCACCAAGAAAATAGTAGTGGCCCTAGAAGAAGGAGAGGAGAGATGCACATACATAGGCCATGACCTAACAGAGGAAGAAGAGCATGCATTAATAGCCTTGCTAAGAGAATACAAAGATGTATTCGCTTGGAGTTACAAGGATTTGAAAGGTGTTGACCCTGACATATGCTCACACACTATCCCCATGACCTCAGATGCTAGACCCTCCAAGCAAAAGCCATACACATACAATGACAACTATGCGGCCAAGATCAAGGAAGAGATAGATAGACTGGTTGAAGCTGGATTTATCTATGAAATTGAGCACACTGAATGGGTATCCCCTATCGTAGTGGTGCCCAAGAAGAATGGCAAACTGCGTGTATGCATTAACTTGAAGAAAGTTAATGCAGCCACAATCCAAGATAACTATCCACTTCCCATCACAGAACATCTCTTAGAAAGAGTAGCAGGCAAGGAAGTGTACAACTTCCTTGATGGATTTTCGAGCTACAATCAAGTAGCCATAGCTCCAGAGGATCAGCATAAGACAGCTTTTGCCACAGAGTGGGGTATATTTGCCTTTCGGGTAATGCCATTTGGGCTTACCAATGCACCAGCTACCTTCCAGAGACTAATGTGCCATGTATTCAAGGAGTTCCTGAGGAAAAACTTAGAAGTCTATGTTGATGATCTGTGTGCCCATTCCAACATTAGGCAAACCCACATTCCTGAACTCAGACAAATCTTTGACAAATGTAGAGAATATCAAGTCTGCCTGAACCCAGAAAAGTGTGTTTTTATGGTCAGGCAAGGCAAGATTCTAGGGCACATAGTGTCAAAGAATGGCATATCTACTGACGAAGAGAAAGTGAGAGCCATAGCAGGGCTACCTAGGCCAAGGAATGTCAAGGAAGTACAAGCTTTCATGGGACATTGTGGTTACTACCGTCGGTTCATTCACATGTATGTTGTCATTGCAAAGCCCATGTACGGACTTCTGACAAACTTTGAGTGGACTGAGGAATGTGAGAATTCCTTCAAAGAGCTTAAACAAAGGTTATGTTCAGCACCAATCTTAACCACACCAGATTGGAACAAGCCATTCCATGTTCATGTGGATGCATCCAATTATGCTGTTGGGTGTGTACTCGCGCAACCTACTGGCGAAGGTAATATGGATCTTCCAATTGCCTATGCTAGTAGACAATTGAATGCAGCTGAACGGAATTATACCACTACAGAGAGAGAAGGATTAGGCATGGTATATGCAGTTAAAAAATTTAGACACTATTTGCTTGCAACCAAGTTTAAATTTTTTACTGACCACCAAGCATTGTTATATCTTGTGAACAAGCCATGCAATACAGGAAGATTAGTAAGATGGTTTCTCTTACTAATGGAATATGACTTTGAGGTAGTGGTGAGAAAAGGGAGAACTCATTTGAGGGCGGATCATCTCTCTAGGCTCACATCCGGAGAAGCCCCACAAGGAGTATCAGATGATCTTCCTGATGCTTACTTGTTTAATTTGGAAGTGGTGCCACAGTGGGCTAAGCCATTAGTGCCAGTATTGACATACGGGCCTAACCACCCAGTAATAGCCACACAGAACAGGGAGGTAGTTAAAGCCCAAAAGTACCACATCATGGCAGGAACTATGTACAAGCACACAGATCAAGGGATCTTGGCTTGTTGTGTGGAAGAGGATGAGTACGCTAAATGGTTGCAATTAGCACATGTAGGTGCATTAGAGCAACACTATTCTAAACAACGAACCCTACAGACACTAAGGAGACTCGGAGTGCATTGGCCAACTATGGAAGCTGATGTCCAAAGGTTGTGCAAGGAATGCCCAATCTGCTGCACTAAACCACCTGTGGAACATGCCACTCTTTATCAAGTATCCATAGTGCTAGATTGGAGTGAACCACTAGTATCCTTCCTGAGGATGAAAACATTCCCTCCAGACATGACTCTGGCTAGGAAAAGGAGTTTAGAACAAGAAGCCCAGGATTACTCACTCATTGGTGATAATCTCTACAAGCATGGTGTTAATGGTCGACTGACACTCGTTTATGGGTTTAAGCGTTACTCTACTTCGATTCAGATACTTCACGTTCAATTGGTTTCAATTACTTTTAACCGCAATCCCTCTCTTAGTCACGTGGGTTCTTGGGAGTGGTAGGGGTCTGTTAAACAGAGGCCCTGTACTAATTTCCCAATTTAACACACAATCTTACGGTCATGCCGTCCTTAGCTCAGTATCCGTCCCTGAAGAATGGAAGTCTGTTCAGCGTATTGGCGTTAGAACTTCAGGACTGAGTTTATCGTGCTGATTACGTACTCCTCACACAAAAGGTACTTCAAAGACCACCTGATTCGTACTCCTTCAAGGTAGGTAGATGTGCCAACTAGACATTATACTTTAAGGTCACGCGAATTCGAACAGTTAATCTCCTCGTGATAACCTATCAACCATAAACCGGCGCTGTTCTAATCACACAGTTACTAATCTTCCCGTAGTTGGGGTAAACAACAAGTATAAGATGCGGTGACGAATTCAGTAGCTTACAAAGAATCTGCAGACAATTAGTTCGAGGTTACACTTCACACTACTTACTTCACAGAAGAACTAACAGATAACATACCACACTTGTTCGTACTCAGAATCCTACTTAACCATCACCGAACAGATTCGCCACACACTACAGCTGATTCATCTTCCCGTATTAAGGTGAGTATACTCGACTAGTAGGCATACAGACGGAATGGTTCAAGCAGACTTATCCCTTCAACAACATATACACGCACACAAGACGTGATAGCAATCTCAGCGAGACTTACTCAGGCAGCACACTACCATTCCCCCCAAAACAGGGACTCCCTGCTCTTTCTTTTCATAGCCTTAAATAGAAGATTTTTTTACAAGGGCGCGCTCTTCTGCAGTTACCTGCGCGCTCCCTGAAAGATTCTCTTTTTCATTTAAGCTCCCTGTCCTCGTACTCTTGTCCTTGTTCGGCAGCCGTCGAGTCACTTTTATATTTAAGGCACCTGTCCGGGTTCATCTGTCCTGGTTCGTCGGCCCTCTAACACTGGCACGCACGGTGGACTCGAACCCGCAAGTGCATTACTGTCTTCATCATCCTTTTGTACTGCCTGTATGTCTATTCCAGGGTTTGACTCCCCAATCCTTTCTGACCGTATTTGTTCAAATGGCAGAACAAGTAGAGCCAGCCATCTCCTGCGAAAAAGTGTCCAGCTATTTTGAACACGACTATCCAATTGCTGTTTGAATAAGTCTATGTCCATATTTGTCATTAATGTGGCATTTAGCTCTACGCCTTCGTCTTTTAATAGCTGCCTTTTGACCTCCTGCAAAACTTGTACCCTTGACAGCAAAATTTCATTTTCGGCTTGCAGGTGAGCATTCATGGTAGAAAAACTGGACATTTCGGCTTGAATTTGTGTTTGGATATTTTGCTGCCACTGATTAAGGTCTTGAGCATACTTTTTTACGGTGATCAATTCTGCCATTAGTTGCTGGTTGTTACTCTATAATACCGATAGTAAAGCTTCTTTGTCATCCAATTCTTTTTGCATCTGTGTCATTAATGAATTGGACTTAGTCATCGTGGCGAGTAGTAATTCGTTTTTGTGCTGAAGTGTTTGTTCTTGTTGCCGCAAGTACTGAGAAACCTCTTGTAGTTTGTTTTGCATCCTTATGACACACTCGGATTGGAGATCGTCCAGTGATTGCTCTGGACTGGGAGTTGGCAAGTTGTCTGCCCTTCGTCGTTTAATGGACAGCCGAAATGGCGTCCCTACGGTCGGGTTTTGTGCGCTGTTACCTGTGTGGAAGAAAGGTGCAGACGAGGTGGAGGGTTGAGCTGCCTCCTCGGGCTCTATGTGATGTTCTGTATCGATGCGATCAAGTTCACTGGAAAATTGGGGGGACCAGTGTAGCTGCTTATCCTTTACTGATTGGACAAAATTGAATATAGCAGCTAAATAGGCTGCTAGTCTGCTGTTGGTGTGGGATCTTCTCTTATCCCCGACAATGATTTGTGCGTAGAGGTGGTTATACAGCCAATGTGTCCAGCTAACCAGACCTCCACCTTCGGCATGTAATAGGGGGGAAAAATTTTCTTTCGAAATTAAGTCGAATTTCACTAGTAAACAGAGCTTTTCTAAATACCATTTAAATTGTTATCGTCGGGGGTAGGTGGCATTTTTCAACAGGAAATACTGTTGGGGGCCTTCACAGTTGCCAAATTCCTTCCTCAGATCCTCATTCGAACATTTAAGATAGCGGGCGTCATCATAGAGTGGTAGTTTAAATACGGTTGCGACGAGCTGGGGCGAAAAGCGTACCTCATTTAGAATGAAGCCGTTTGTTTGTCTCATGCTATGTAATTGGTCTTCTGCATCGTCATTAGCAATCCACTGCTCCCATGGTAATTGGGCAAACTGAAGGAGCCCTATCTTTCGTAACCAGTCCTCATTCTTTTTCGAATTGATGTCGAGGTTGATTTTAAATTCGGTGGAGAATTTATGCTGAGTTTGTCCTGATGCAGAAGTTACTGCGTCATCTGCTTCATCTTGTAGGGTAGTATCGGTTGTCGTTACCACGTGGGTCTGTGTATTGGCACGCATTCTGAGTTGCCATCGGGATAAGTCAGATTCAGACATGCTTGTTGAAGGGTTGCTGAGAAGAATATGCTGGAAGTTGCTAATTGGCGCTGAATCTTGAAGAATACTAATGAAGAATGTTGTGCTCTGTATACTCATTTTATAAACACTGGTGCTGGAACGGCCATTTGCTAAACTGATTGTATGTCAGTAGGACATGACTCTTCCCTCCCTTGATAATATTTGTATCAGAGTAAAAATCATTATTCCGCGTGTTACTCCATAGATTGGTGCTAAACTGAACAAGACCTTGCATGTGCGAAAATGTCAGAAAATCAAAGTTGTTTATCATACTCATTGCAAATCCATCGTTACAGTAAGAATTAGGATGGGCGAATATACTTATTCTTCTATGAGACCTTCGAGATACATACTCCTAGCCGATCTAAATGTGCGAGCTATCTTTTTCTTAAGGGTTTCTAATAGTTGTTTTAGCATGTCGGGCTCTAAAACCTGTGCATCTATTCTAACAGAGCTAAGCGCGATTGCTTCGGTGAGCACGTTTTCGGCCTGAGTCTGCACAAAAGCTTCCTGTAGATAGAAATCGTTGGATAGGGTGGCATCCCTGGAAGTCTTCAGTTCGGTCAGTTGGGTCTTCAGCTCTGTAATACACTCCTTCTGGTTACTCACTTGGTTGTCTAGGCGTTCAAACTGCTGTGTTTGGAAATCGAGAGTTTTCTTAAACGCATCTCGGCCTTTGCGCGTCTTGGCGAGATCCTTGAGGTATTGTCCTTCCCGTATCAGTTGGCGTTTTAGGATAGCGTTAACCTGGGCTGCGCATTCCTCGGTTTGTCGTAACTGTTCTTGGACTTGTTTGGTTTCTTTCTGTTGATCCTGGTTCTTCTGGATGGACTCCTGCAATTGAGTCTTTGTCTCGGCGATCAATGCTTCGAGAGAGGCGTTGATATCTTCGTTTTTGTGGAGGGTGGTCTTCAGGGCTCGGATTTCTTCATGTGCTGCGAGTAGGAGTCGTTCTTTGGCTGCAAGTTGCTGGAGGGCTGCATCTCTTTGTTCTACTAGAGTCTGTTCTGCCGAGAATTTGGCTTGGAGTTCTGCTAACTGTGTCTGTAGCTGATGGTTCTCAGTCTTGATGGCTTCGATTTCTTCCTGGAGGGGTTGATGTCGGCTTCCAGGACGTCTACCTTGTATTGGTATTCGGCCTTCAGGTTGTCCGTGGCTTCCTTAAACTGTATGGGCAGTTGGTGTGATAAATGCATGAGGAATTGCCCCATGGAGGCTAGTTCTGAAAATACGTTGGGTGGTGGTTGTGGTTGACGAGGTTGGGAGGAGGTCTCGGTGAGGGGGTTCTGGGAGTTTGGCGGAGAGTAGTTAGGGGAAGAAGAGGAGGAGGGTGTAGTCAACGTAGTCAACCGAAAAGTTGCCGGACCGATTTGTTCTGAGATTTTGAAAGGGCCGAACCATCGTAGTTTGAATTTTCCTGCTGCTCTATCTGATTTTGCGTTATAGAAGAGTACAAGCTGGCCTACCGAAAAGATTGGAGTCTTCAAATATCGATCGTGTGTCTTGGCTTGCCTTAGTTGTACTTCGCGCATAGTTAAAAAACTGAGCCATCGGTGCTCATCAAGTTCTCTGAGTGCGTCCATTCGTGCTGTCAGCGAATATTCCGGTAGCATCTTCTGAGTGATTGCTACACGCAGACTTGGGATGACTATTTCCATAGGTGCTATTGCTTCTAAGCCATAAGCTAGTTTGAAAGGTGTCAAACCTGTTGTTACTTTATATGTAGTCCGGTATGCCCATAATACTGCAGGTAGTAGTTGATCCCATCTTTCCGGTGCTTCCATGATCAATTTCCGGAGGATATTCAACAGTGATTTGTTTGTACTTTCAGCCAATCCATTAGCACGTGGATAATAAGGAGAGCTAAATTTATGTGTGACCTCGAATGATTGTGTAAGGGCCTTCATTAGATTGTTTACAAAATGAGTGCCTTGATCTGAGACAATTTCCAGGGGTAACCCAAATCGCGGGAAGACCTCCGTGAGTAGGCATTTGGCTACCGTAACCGCTGTAGCAGATCGTAAAGCCCAGGCTTCTGCCCATCTTGTTGCATAGTCTGTACAGGTTAGTATGTATCTGTTGTTAGTGAAGACTACTGGAGGTGTGATTGGTCCGATAAAATCTAGTCCCCATTTCTGAAATGGTTCGAGTGGTAAGATGGGTTGCAAAGGAAAAAGATGTCTTTGCAAGGGCTGACCAGTTCTTTGACAAGTATCACATTGTTTAACAAACTGTGCGACATCTCTGTACATTGTTGGCCACCAGAGACCTCCTTGCAGAATTTTCCGGTGAGTTAAGTCTACTGCAAAATGGCCACCGGAAGGAATTGAGTGCGCCAAAGTGATAACTGAATTAACCTCATGAGGTGGAATACAGCGAAGTAAGATTCCGGTATGATGTGCATAATATAGTTCTCCTGCTACTAGCCGGAATCGGCGGCTAAAGACTGTCAATTTCCTTCGAACTGCCTTGGTCGTCTCAGATGGGAAGCATCCTTTAGTGAGAAAAGTTAGAATCTGATCATAGTATGTAGATGGTGCTTGTGGGTTGGCCATTTCATCGGATAGTGGTTCAGCATTATAAATCGCAGGAGTCGTGTCATCTATGCCGACCGGAGCTTCACCGGAATCCAGGCGAGATAAGAAATCTGCTAGGACATGTGCTTTTCCGGGTCGGTGAATGACGTCATAGTCGAATTCTTGTAAAAGTAGCACCCATCGGGCTAATCGTCCGCCCAGATGTTGTTGTCTTACTAGATACATGAGGGCAGCATGGTCCACATGAAAGGTAAACTTTCGGCCTAGTAGATAATGTCTGAACTTTTTGATTGAGTAAATCAATCCTAGACATTCTCTTTCAGTAGTGGAGTAATTCTTTTCTGCCGGTGCAAGCCTTCTACTGGCGTAATAAACAGGGCGAAACCACTTATCTGTTTGCTGCATCAGAATACTGCCAATTACAATATCTGAGGCGTCGACAAAAACATGGAACGGATTGTCCCAGTCTGGTGGTTGCAAAATTGGGGCTTGCGTTAGGAGATACTTGAGCCGATCAAATGTAGTTTGACATTCTTCAGTCCATTCAAACTGTCGGGGGGTTTTTGTGATTATCTTGTTCAGTGGTACTGCGAGGTGAGCAAGCCACCGTAAGTGTCTGCCATGCCATCGTATTTGACCCATAAAGCGCATTACTTCTTTTGGAGTTGCGGGTACCGGGGCTTCTAAAATTGCCGAAATCTTATCCGGATCTACTCGGATACCTTGAGCAGATACAATATGCCCAAGTAGCTTGCCACATGAAACCGCAAACACGGATTTGTTTGGGTTAAGACAAAGTCTATATTCTCTACACTTCTGAAAACAACATCGTAAATGACTTAAATGTGCTATCATCTTCCCAAAGATTGAGAAGTCGTCAAGATATACTTGCATGAATGAAGTGAGGTAAGGAGAAAATATCTCCTGCATACATCGCTGAAATGTACTTGGTGCATTTCTTAATCCGAACCACATTACGGTGCAGGCGAAGACACCCCAATTGGTAATGAAAGCAGTTTTTGGTATATCTTCTTCAGCCATTCTAACCTGATTGTAACCGCTGTATCCATCTAAGAATGAATACATTTCATGGCCTGCTACCCTATCAAGCATGGTATCCAAAAAGGGGATCGGGAAAGGATCTGGTACTGTTGCTGCGTTCAATTTCCTGTAGTCTACACAGATTCGTAGTTGCTTATTTTTCTTTGGCACAATCACAATTGGTGAAATCCATTCAACATGTTCTACTGGTACGATGAATCCTACTTTTAATAATCTATCCAGTTCGGCTTTTACCTGTGATGCATAATTGGGATTCATCCGATAGCTGGGTTGCCTACTTGGTTTAGCTTCAGGCTTCAGCATGACCCTGTGCTGATATATGCGCGGATCTAATCCTTTCATATCTTTGTAATCCCATGCAAAGACGTCTGAGAATTCTCGAAGGAGCTGAATCAATTTAGCCTGAAAGATTTCCGGTAAGTTTTGCCTTATCTTTACAGGTCAAGGATGGTCCTTGTCTCCTAGATTGTACGTGATCAGCTGGTCTTCAGGGGCATAAAATTGTTGTGGGTTCTCTGTATCCTCGGTTGGCTTGAATAGTGGTTGTAATTTAGTATCTGCTTGTTCCGATTTTTCGGTGATAGCTACTACTGCACAAACTGAAGTGTTCCAGTTATTAATGACGGACTGTAGATCAATAGTTCCTAGAGACATCAAATCGGCGTTATTCTTCAGAAATTGCTCTTCTTCATCATCTGATAGTCCATCTAACATATGAACTGGTTCAGCGAGATAAGGTCTGGCGTGAAGTTCGAAGGGTTGTATAGCATCTAATTTTACCACATATTTACGATTGGCATCTTTGAATGTGAGTTCTTGCGCAGACCAATCCTGTATTACCTTTGCATGCTTTAGCCAAGGTCGGCCGAAAAGAAGGTTGTAATCCAAGGTGGATTCGGGCAGATCTAGTATAACAAAAGTCATTTTGAAAGTCGTACCTTGTAGAGTAATGGGGACATTCCGTACAAGTCCTACGGGATGGACTCTAGATTGATCAGCCATTCTGACAAAGAATTGAACTGGTTCAATTTCGGTCCAGCCTAACTTTTTACATAATGTTGTTGTTGCAATGTTTACGCCGGAGCCTCCGTCAATTAATACCTACGTGATCTTCTGATTCTTATACCATACTGTAATCAGGGGCACTGCATGATCAACCGCAGAATCAGATTCCGGTTGAACTGCGGCGGTTGCCGGAATGCACGAGGGTGCCGGGCTAAAATGTTGTTGAAACTGTTGCCGGATTCCAGGTACTAACGCCAAAAGTTGGCCGAGAGGTAAGGTGATAGATGCCTTGGATAAAATTTCCCAGGCCTGCTGAGATTGGTTATCCTGCTCCTTTGAACTTGAGGTCTCTGCTGTTGCCGATGTATCTGCTGTTATGTCTACTGCTGATGGTTGTTCTGCTGCTGCTTTCTCTTGTTGCATTCCTTCCTTTGCTGACGAGGTCTGAGTCACCGGAATGGGTTCTGGGAACACTGGTGGTTCTGTGGCTGTCCAGTGACTAGCCTTATTATACATCCTATGTTGTTCTTGTATCCCTGGTTCAAATACTTCTGCTGCTGGTTGTAGTTGTTTACCTGATCGTGTTTGGACTGTAGCAGTTTGCGTTTCTACCGGAGTAATTTGTACCATGTTGGCCATTGGGTTTTGCTGCTCCTTCTTCCTTTGATCATACTCAGCTGCGTCTTTGCAATATCTCCTAATGTGTCCGAATTCACCACAAAAATGACAGCGTGGTGGTGGTAAATTGGGGTTTTCCGGGGGTGGTCCGTTCTGCCATCGATTGGTGTTATAATTGTTATTCCTTTGTCCTCGGTAGTTCCGATATCCCTGTGGCTGGTTGTTTCTCAATTGCGGAGGTACATAGTGGTTCGCGGCCTGTCCATGTTCTTGAATAACAGCATTGACTGTTGTTGTTCCCTGTATTCTGGCATTGTAGATACAATTTCCGGTGGAGTGTCCGGCAGTGTTACAGATAGCGCAGAATGTTTGATTTAGCGCACAGTTAGCACTTGTATGCCCTGAATTTTTGCACGTAGTGCAGTATACTTGCCTGGTTATATCCTCAGTCATATTTTTGTTTGTCCTTAACCACTCCAAATCTTCGAAAAATCCACCAACCTTGGATTCCAACTGTAGAGCCATTGCAATGACTGCATCCAGTGTCATTGCTCCAACACATCTGATGATCATAATCTGCTTTAGTTGTGGGGTTAGTCCATTGATAAACCATTGAGATATGACATCGTCAGGTAAATTAGCATGTGCCTGTGGTATCTGCCACAAATGTGTTCTGAAGAGAGTAGCGTATTCCTGGACAGTCTGATTTACCTTCTGTCGGTTGCTCTGTAGATACTCAAAGATTTCAGCAGGATTCTTCTTAAGTCTGAATCGTTGTAGAAAGGCATCTCGTACTACGTCATAGGTGCCAAAATGATTAATGTCATATTCCGTAAGCCATCTAGCCGCTTCATTGACCAGAGTAGCTTGAAAAACAATGGCCTTGTACGCCTGATCTGGTGGGTGGTTAAGTACTGCATAACTTATCTCAAAAGTTCGTACATGAGCGTCTGGGTCATCTCCTGGGAACCCACCGAATTTCGTGTAGGTTACTCCTGTTGGAGGCGGCCTCGGTTGACCTAACTGTTGTTGTTGTTGTTGTTGTCCGTTCATCGTGGGTGTCTCCGGTCCTTCTTCTGTATTTTGAGGTTGCTTAGTTGAACTGTCAGAATCTGAGTCGCCGGATGGCGTGCCTTCCGGTGTGCTGTTTTTGCGCAGGATACTTCGACAGAAGGTAGCCGGTGTGCCTGTAAGCCCGAATGGCATGACGAGCCACTCATAGCTACCGTAGCGTGTGCGGAAGCCCGTCTTCTCGATGTGTTCTTGGGCCACCCTGATTTGATGGTACCCGGATCGGAGGTCTATGCGCGTGAAGTATCATGCCTTGCCCAGGCGATCTAAAAGTTCCTCCATCACGGGCACGGGGTATTTGCTCTTGATTGTGCCTTTGTTGAGTGCTCGGTAGTCGATGCATAGGCGTAGGGAGCCGTCTTTCTTCTTCACAAATAGGACCGGGGCTCCATATGGGGAGCTGCTTGGTCGGATGTATCCTTGCACTTCAAGTTCCTGTAATTGCCTCTTCAGCTCCTGAAGGTCGGCCTCATTCATCCTGTATGGCGCTCGCGACGGTGGTGGGTGGTCCGGGAGCGTGTCGATCCGATGTTGGACATTACGTAAAGGGGGAAGACCGGGTGGAAGGGTATATGTGAGAACATCTGAAAATTCTTCCATTAACATCTGGAAACTTGGGTGCCCAATCTTTGAGACGTCGATCGGCCGTGGTCCCGTCTCCTCTGCGACCGGTCTGAGAACGCATAAGTGTGCGATCCCACCTTGATAGACTGCTCGTCGAAATTGCTTGTGTGATAATGGAGATGGCGTGTGTGTGGAGGTTGACGTTCGAGCTTGTGCTTTCTCTTTGCTCGTATGTTTCTGCTTAGATTCCCTGGGTTCACTGTCAGAGGGTTCGTCCGTACGAGGAGCGTGGACTCGATTGCAGTCGACGACGATGGCCTGCCCACTCTGATCGAGAAGCACTTTGTCTACCCCTTTGCCGAAAAAGGAGATCATGTGTTTATCCATAAACTCGAGGCCTAGGATGACTTCGAATGTTTCCATCGGTATAATCAAGAAGTTGAGGTGACCAAACCATTGGCCTAACATGACCGGGACACCGTCGGCGTAACGCACATGACTGGCCTCTCCCTGAGCAAAGACCACGGACATGCGGAGCCGTTTACTGACCTTGAGTCCGAGGCGTTGAGCACACTGCGGAGTCATGAAGTTGTGGGTTGCACCCGTGTCCAGCATCACCGGCATGCGTTCGCCTGTGACTTCTCCCATAATGAACACTTGGTGTATGATGGGTAATGCAACTGAGTGGCACTGAGCCTTGCCCTTTGATGTGGACGGTCCGCGGGGGGAGGAGTCGTCTGATTCGTCGCTGTGAATCTCGGTGATTTTCGGGCCGGAGGTGGATGCCTCTTCGGTCTTCGTTGCTTGCACCCTAGTGTCGGTTCGTTTCCGCCAGCATTTCTCCGTGGGGTGACTGCCTTGGCAATGCTTGCAGACCGGACGGGGGTCGCGCCGGGTTTGGTTGTTTCGGTTTGGGGACCCTGAACGGTTGTCTGTTGGGGCCGGGAGGGCTTTGAAACCTTGACCACGTTGTTGTTCGGTTGATCTGCGGTGTGTGGAGGTTTGCTCTTTGTTCGAGGTTGAGTCTTTGCGGGGAGCTTGGCTTCCGTCGGTGGAACGAGCCAGCCGGTTGGAGTAAGCGTCATTGAGCCGTTCTGCAATGCGGACTGCGTCCTCCCAAGTCTGGGGGTCTTGCCTCTCCACTTCTTTGCGGTAGTACAGGGAGCACCCATAAAGGAAGCCGTGTAAGCGATCAATTTCAGCCATGTCGTTGATGCGGAGCATGAGCCTGCAGTATTGTGATACATAAGGCCCGATGAACTTGTCTTGACGGAGGTTGCGCCATTCGTCACGTGCTTGGAACGCTTCGTTGCGAGGTACAAAGTAGTCGACGATGGCCGCCGTAAAATGATCCCATGAGGGCCAGGCTTGCTTCTTGTGTTCCACCATGTACCATGCTGAGGCTTCGTCTTGTAAGAATTGGCCGGCTATGCGCGTCCAATGGTTGCGGCCAACCCGGAGCATCTGGAGGTAGCTTTCCATACCTTCGATCCATCGGTTGACGGCAATGGAGCTTCGGCCGCCTCGGTACTTGTCGGGGGGGTTCGGTTTGAAGAAGCCGAAGGAGTCGGGGTCGTCGATGTCCACCGGTTGCATTTGGGTGATCGGAGTGGGATTTAAAGGAGTTGGTGGTTGTTGGGATGTATGGGTCGGAGTGGGTTGGGGAGCTGGTTGGGTGCTTGACTGCGGTTGTGGTTGGGGTTGAGATTGGTCCTTGGCTAAGAGATGGGATTCGACTAGGGTAGTTAATCTAGAGAGGGTGTCTTCGAGTCTATCTATGCGATCGTGGACGGGGTCAGGATGTGGTGGAGCTTGGTCGGATTCGGGTTGGGTGTGGATGTCGGCGTTGAGTTCGGCCTCCTGGAGCCGTTCATGTAGATCGGCGTTCACTAAGAGAAGGCGATTGAGTTCCTCTTCTAAGGCAGCTCGTTGGGCTTTGTGACGGCGGCGCCGTTCAGTCACGTTCTTGGCGCGTTCCGTCCCCGAAGTTAGACCGGTCGTGCCAACGTCGTGTTCGCTGGCCATGGTGGCGTGTAGCCAACCGGCGGCAACTCGGAAGAAAGAGGGAGCCTAGAAGGAGGGAGTCTAGGGCACGCGGGCACCTAGCAGCGAGGGAAAGGTTCACGGGTTAAATGGGGTTCGGCGTTGGATAGCGTGGGGACGGCAGCGGCTAGCGCGGTGGCAACGGTAGATAGCGCGGGGACGGCGGGAGGGCAAGGGGTTGCCTTTCTTGGAGGAGGGGGGGGGGGGGCGAGGGGTTGCCTTGCTTGGAGGAGGGGGGGGGCAAGGGGTTGCCTTGCTTGGAGGAGGGGGGGGGGGGGGCAAGGGGTTGCCTTGCTTGGAGGGGGGGGGGCAAGGGGTTGCCTTGCTTGAGGGAGGGAGGGAGGGAGGGCAAAATACCTCTTGCGACGTCAAAAGAACTTCCCACGGATGGGCCTGGGACGTTAGATGGCGCTACCAGCACTGGTGTGACAGTCCGCCCGTCCAGAGGCTTCTCCTAGGGTCGTTGCTCTGATACCACTTGAGACGTTCAAACCCACAAAATTCATAAGCCAACACAAGGGACACCAAGAAGATTGCCAGAACACGTTTATATTCGATTAGCAACTCGTGTTGAAGAAGGCAATGAGAGCTTGGTATGAGGAGTACTAGTACCCCTCATAGTTGCGCACAATTTGGCGCCACAGGACATACCCCCCAAGCACTGAAAAGGGCTGGATAGAAAAACAGGCTGTGACAGGTTCTTGGGAGTGGTAGGGGTCTGTTAAACAGAGGCCCTGTACTAATTTCCCAATTTAACACACAATCTTACGGTCATGCCGTCCTTAGCTCAGTATCCGTCCCTGAACAATGGAAGTCTGTTCAGCGTATTGGCGTTAGAACTTCAGGACTGAGTTTATCGTGCCGATTACGTACTCCTCACACAAAAGGTACTTCAAAGACCACCTGATTCGTACTCCTTCAAGGTAGGTAGATGTGCCAACTAGACATTATACTTTAAGGTCACGCGAATTCGAACAGTTAATCTCCTCATGATAACCTATCAACCATAAACCGGCGCTGTTCTAATCACACAGTTACTAATCTTCCCGCAGTTGGGGTAAACAACAAGTATAAGATGCGGTGACGAATTCAGTAGCTTACAAAGAATCTGCAGACAATTAGTTCGAGGTTACACTTCACACTACTTACTTCACAGAAGAACTAACAGATAACATACCACACTTGTTCGTACTCAGAATCCTACTTAACCATCACCGAACAGATTCGCCACACACTTCAGCTGATTCATCTTCCCGTATTAAGGTGAGTATACTCGACTAGTAGGCGTACAGACGGAACGGTTCAAGCAGACTTATCCCTTCAACAACATATACACGCACACAAGACGTGATAGCAATCTCAGCGAGACTTACTCAGGCAGCACACTACCATTCCCCCCAAAACAGGGACTCCCTGCTCTTTCTTTTCATAGCCTTAAATAGAAGATTTTTTTACAAGGGCGCGCTCTTCTGCAGTTACCTGCGCGCTCCCTGAAAGATTCTCTTTTTCATTTAAGCTCCCTGTCCTCGTACTCTTGTCCTTGTTCGGCGGCCGTCCAATCACTTTTATATTTAAGGCACCTGTCTGGGTTCATCCGTCCTGGTTCGTCGGCCCTCTAACAGTGGTAAGGATGGATACCTGAGACTATGTGTCCATGAGAGTGAGTATCTCAAGATCTTGGACATTGCTCACCAAGGTGTAGCAGGAGGACACTTTGGACCAGATCGGGTGATCAAGGCAATACTATTTGCGGGCTTCTGGTGGCCGACCCTCCACATGGATGCACATACCTATGTGAAACGCTGTGATGTCTGTCAGAGGACCCAATATCCCATACGTAAAGATGAGATGCCACTGAAACCTATGATGGGTGGACGTGCATTCTCTAAGTGGGGAATAGACTTTGTAGGTCCTATTAATCCCCCAGCTAAGGGTTCCCACGCAGAATATATCATTGTTGCGACAGACTATCTAACAAAGTGGGTAGAGGTAAAAGCCACAACAAAGAACGATGCTCAAACAACAGCTAAATTTTTATTTGAGAATGTGTTCACTAGATACGGGCTACCTATAGAGCTAGTTAGTGATAGGGGCACTCACTTCTTGAATGAGGTAATTGGAAATATGCTCCAAGAATTCTTGGTAATTCATAAGAAGTCTGCTCCCTACCACCCACAAGCTAATGGGCAAGCCAAAAGCACAAACAAGATTCTGTGCAATGTGTTGACCAAGCT
Organism: Ceratopteris richardii; assembly: GCA_020310875.1. Taxonomy (NCBI): domain Eukaryota; kingdom Viridiplantae; phylum Streptophyta; class Polypodiopsida; order Polypodiales; family Pteridaceae; genus Ceratopteris; species Ceratopteris richardii. The sequence continues at coordinate 111,213,872 of CM035420.1, forward strand.
CGTGAATAATAAACGCTCTGATTGGGACAAACAGCTACACCATGTTGTTTGGGCATACCGAGTCACCTACAAAACAGTACTCCAAGCCACCCCCTTTCAGATGGTGTTTGGCCAAAATGCAGTGCTACCATTGGACTTCTTGATACCTACATTGAAGGTAGCACAAGAGCACGAATGGACAGGTCATGAACTCTCCTCTAGACTTTTTGACCTTGAACGATTAGGAGAAACAAGACTAAGGGCAGCTGCAGGGATATATGCAGCAAAGAAATGACAGAAGGCATACTTTGATGCCCACATTAAGGATAAGGGTTTAAAGGTAGGCGACTTAGTTTTAGTCTACACACTAAAGCAACATGCAAGGAAACTGGAGAAGAGATGCTATGGACCCATGATCATTAACAAAATCTCAACAAGTGGAGCAGTGCAACTAGCCACATTAGAAGGCAATGTTCTCCCAAGTTATATCAGCGGATGCAGAGTCAAATTGTATCAGGAACCTCTCACAGAGGAAATGCTAAGTCGACTCAATACTGCTAAGAAACGCAAAGAGGAAGAAAAGCGAATTCGAGAAGAAGCTCAAGCAGAAGCCCTAGAACGCATACGGAGAATGAAATTAAGGAGACAAGGTAGAGAGCACCCTAGGCAAGATGCATATGCAGATCAAGGATATGACGTGGCTATGTGTGAAATTTCAGGTGTTAGCTCACATAGGATAACTGATCGACGTCCTTTCATAACCTTAGATATAGGACAAGGAAAGAGTGCAAGGACTGTAAGAGCCTTAATTGACTCAGGGGCAGCCACTAGTGCTGTTAAATTGTCTTACTGTCAAGAGTTGCAATTAACTGTCAATCCTGTGGAAGCATATCTCATAGGATTGGGAGGCGTGGAAACCCCTTGCATGGGCGAGGTGGAACTTCCCCTCTATATTCATGATGAAGCAATGACAGTTAAAGCACTAGTATGTCAAGACGAGGACCTCACTGAAACCCTTGTCTTGGGTCAAGACTGGATCTATGACCAAGCAGTCAACTTAAACCTAAGAAATGGACTTCTTCATGTATGGGTGAATCAAACTAGAATTACAATGGAGTTAAATAATGGAGCACTCAAGGAACTAGAAAAGGCACGGACTCCTGGTCCCTCCAGGGGTACACATGAAGTTGACCATGTTGTTCTTGTCAAAGGCTATGTGATGCAGAAGAATGAAGATCTCAAAAAAGGAGTCAGAACCACAAGGGAACTCCCTTCTTTTCCAAAGGCCAGAAGGAGGCAGCAACTAAGGGCAGATCAATCACTGAAGACTCTCCAGGCAAGAGACCAAAAGAACGCGCGGAGCAGAACGACTCAGCCGATGAAGCAAATGTGGGTCCGGAAAGACGAGCTGCCGATTGTAACTAAGTCGCAACAACGGTCTCAACTTCCTATTAGTAATCAACGACTTGATGCTAATAAGAGGACTCCTAAAACCTCTGTTGAGAAAGTGAAATCCATTTGGGTACCCAAGAAGTCGATGAAGGCTGACCCACAATCAAGACAAATTTGGGTGCCTAAGGCTTGCTTGCGGGCTCAACTATCCCCACACAATTCACATTATACACAACAGGGTTCACTCGCTCAAGCTGCCGCCACCCACTCTTGTCTGATACACTCACACACACTACCACCTAGAAGCACGCACAGACTCACTCGTAAATGGGTCCCAATGACACAACACCTCCCAGCACAATTATTCGTGCAACCTTCTCGAATCTCCACAAAACCAAGACCAAAAGCCATTCATGGTGTTTGGCAACCTAAGACTTGTAATAAACCCCCCGACCCAAATCTGTGAATTCATCTCCGCTTACTAACTGCATTAGTCAGATAGTGCATCTTTCCATCTAGCTCCTAGGTCTATCCAGGCATTAACTACACACACTGTCACTGTGTACTTACTAACCACTGACTCATCATCTACCTCATGTTAATGTTGTAACGGGGACAACAATAGGTTTATTCTGTCCATTACGATGTTAACACCTGGTTCTATATTCTCACAGAACCAACAAGCAAGCAAGGCCATGGCAGAAGCAGGAGGTGCCAGTTCTCACGCCGGATCCAGCGCACAGATTGTGGATATAGAAACACTCCTCCTCGAACCACATCTCACCGAAAGACCGCAAGAATTTCAAGCTGTGCATGTACTCCCAGTTCAGGATCCTCCCCAGGGGCACACCTCTCAAGTGGGCAAACACGCTCATTGGTTCAGCGATGTTGCAGGACCATTGGGTGATGGAACCTATTTTTGGGAAGCAGAATTGGAGTTTAATGGTAAATGGGGACGCTACCATTTTTTCACGCGCGAATTTGAGAGCTATCAGAATGCCAAAGTAATGCGTTCAGTATGGACCAAAGCGGGTCTGGACAGTTATTTCATGGCCCACTTACCGAAGCCAGATTTCTTACGTTGTTCTTATCTTATCAGTACCATCACTCCTAGCAGGGCCAAGGGAGGCGACAGCACTTTTGTGTTACCCTCACTATTGCCGGGCCACGAACTTAAAAGATTCAAGCTGACCCTCAATCTGGTACGAGAAGCATCGGGCATGTATGGTATGCACATTCCTACTAAAAAGGAAACAATGGTTCCAGGCAGAATGAAACATAAAGATCTCAATAAGCTGAAGGATATGGTAGCAATGACACCGACCATCGCCCTTCACCTACGAACCGTCATGCAGCACTTTGCTTTCCCCGCCCAGGAAAGATTCACCATGCCTCCAAAGAAGATATGGTTTAGCTTGTATTTGGTAGAGGCAGAAAACCTCCCTATCAACGTACCACATTGGATCATAGATCAGATCCACCTAGCCCATCAACGGTGGAACAAGAAGCAGAAAAATGTGCTCCACGGGTGTTGTGCTCTGACCAAGATAATTTATCGATGTCTGGCCTATGACGTGCCTATTCAGCGGGCACTCATATGGTCACGGGCCCAGGAATTCCAAAGAAGGCTCTCAGCGGCAGGTCCTCCATCAAAGAAGATGCGAGGGGGAGTCCAATTACCCTGCGCTCAACCAAGGGGAGCCACCACTACACCAGAGATTACCCCTCCTCAGACACGACGAGTTAGACCATTCACCATTCGGCTACCAAGACCAAGTACAGAGGGACCCAATCTGGTGTTTCCACCCGTCCCATTAGACTTGGAATTCCCACAGGGCTTTACTCTCAATGATCTCACCGATGAAGAAGTGGCTAGATTAATCTACGACTCTAATCTCGAACCGGAAACAGAGCGCTCTCAGGAACCACAAACCCATACAACAACGTCAGCCCCCACCCAACCGCAAGTTGTAGAAGTCGACGTCGATGAACATGAAACCGAACAAGGGGAAGAAGCCTATGAAGAACAAGAGTACGAGGAACTTTCAGAGCTAGCAAGTGCCCCTGCGTATTCGGCACAAATAAAAAGACTATATCAAACCATGCAGCTAGTTCAGGAACAGCATAAAATGTCACTCGAAGCAGGCAAGAAACTCATGAACCAGATGCTGGCAGAGGAAGGTGTGGATGATCTGTTCATCGAGTCCATCAACTTACATGCAGATGCAGTAGGATTGGATGAGGCCATTCATGAGGCAATGGCCTACATTCACCGATTTGAGAAAGGTGTTCCCGCCCGTCCTCGGAGGTCCGGGAAACAAATTCATATCAATGTATCAGCACCAGGAGATACAACACAAGCAGATGAACATCAGGAAGCACCACTGTCACCACCCTCCTCACCTCTCACTACACAACTCACTCCACCACATGACGCTATCACCACCACGTCCACTACCACCACAATCTTCATGGGAATTCCACTCTCTCCGGGAATCCAATTCGGGAGAGTCACCATGCCCACTTTCACCACTCTCTTAACTAATGTCACATCCACCCCACCCACGATCCTCATCTACACGGTCACTCACACAGTCGACACTATGGAAACATCTCCTGCCACTGCACCGCCCCCTTCCCCCATGCCACCTCCATCTCCCATACCCCCTCCACCCACATCTCCACTTGCATCCACATCATTCACAACTCCCTTTCCCGCCCCCATTCCCCCTGCATCTTCACCCCTCCCTGCATCATTTAATGTACATAGTATATTCCTCGCTTTAAATCAATGTGTCTATCAACTTTAGAATGAGTACAGAGCTCTGGACGGCCGGTATCAACAACTGACAACAAATCACCAGAACTTACAAAGGCAACTTACAATTCTTGAAAAGGAAAATGCAGATGTGAATCAACGTTATACAACGCTTGAGAAGGCTCACCAAACACTACTAGAGGCACCCCAACCATCGAAAGAATCAGGCGTCAAACAACTAGAAGCCTTGCTCGAAGTATACCAGGCCGATAACCTACGAGTCAGACGTAACTTGACGCTACTCAGGAAACACATGGCCACAGCACTTGAAGAGAACAAGAGACTGCAGAAACAAAATGAAGAGAATCTGGAAGCGGCAATGGAAGGCTCTCCCCACGAGATAGATCCAGAACAGTTCAAAGCAGTTCCCTCGGAGACGATGAGAACCATTTTGGAAAGCTATGCAGATCTTCTGGAAGCCCATGATGACTTGGAAAGAGATTGTGACACACTACGGAGCAGACTTAAGGAACAGGAAGAACAACCGAAGAGTGTCCCATCAACCTCTACCTCAGACGAGGTAAAGGCCTTAACTGAGCAGGTGGCAGAATTACAAAAGAAGTTACTGACATACGAGAGGCAGCCCTCTCCAGTAGTAGAACCAGAGCCAGAAGAGTTGGTCCCTATTGAGGTAGATGATTCGTACGAAGAACCGTATGTTCCTATGCCGATGCCAAGAGGGCAACAAACCTCAGAGGGACTAGACACCTTGGAAGTGGAAGCACCCGAGTGGCTTCAGACACTGGAAAAGACAGCGAACACCCACGAAGAACGGGTGGCCATTCAGATCCAATCACTAGCGAACCTAGAAGAAACTATCATAAAGTCAGAATATTTCAGAAGCATGTCTCATCATAGATGGATCGGCACCAATAACGACCAATATGTGCCATACTGCATACTCTTGGCCGATTACAACGCGGAGATTCAACGACAATGCGGCAAGCCTCCCACATTTGCTACACAATTTGGTCCGGATGATATACCGGAAAGTGCTAAGCGTGGGTCCATCCATCAACCCACCTGGAGGATCAGGCTTTTGGAAACATATCCTGAAATGGTCCGAACCTGGAATAATATGCCATTGTTTATTAAATATAATCCTTGTTACGTTCCAGTTCTTCGAAGACGCACTTGGCCTGAATTCACTATTGCCGTCAGAGACATCAAAGCCTGCGCAAAATGGTTAAATTACGTTTATCTAGCACCTCCACGAGGACCCCCCACGGTGAACTACATGATTTCTACAATCCGTCACTAGAGCATTCGGCTACGCAATAACCCCGATGTGATGGCCCAGATGTGTATGAAAATATTTGAATTAATGCTGATCACTTTCAGGATGTTTAAGAACATTAAGGACCCACACTTCTCAGGAGCAGGCTTCGTGACAGGAAACCAGGATCTGGTGTACGATATGAGTACCACCCCATCAATTGAAGTAATATATGCTTGGCACGCCAGAATCAAGTATCTCCCAGCCTGCTTTAAACAGACATTTGAGGAGATGTTCATCACAGGATTCTGGGAATATCACTCCGAAATCTTTATACCCAGACCATCACATCTCCTCCAATTATTTGTTGTGGAGAGAACTATTCACTCAGAACAATTGAGGGTGCCTCATCCAGATGTTCCCGGACCTGTGAATTGGGATGATTTGCTCACAGATCTAGCACGCGGCTTACGACTAGAAGAACACCACCTAGCCTCAGATGTCGTCCAATATTATGTTCAAAAAACCTCTAGACAAGGGTCTGTTAGGGGCGACAGACGTGAGAGTGGGGGGGTGTTGGCAGCAGTCGGGGAACAGAAGGAGCCTCAAGACGAAGAGAGCCAGAGCGAAGGGACAGCCGAGCAGACATGGCAGTCAAAGAAGATCTGGCAAGTAGGCCAATAATTTTCTTCATGGAGAAGCAAGTACGAGCATTCACGCAGATCTAGCACTAAGGCAACCTTTAATTTTTCAAAACCCTTACACCAATTAAAAGTGATTCGCATCACTAACAACCCCTATAAATACCACTGTAAATACCATGTTCACCATTTTTGTGGCTCCATTTTGTGCAAGCCAAGGAGTCCTCGAGCTTGAGGATCCTTAGAAGTACCTACATATCAATTTTCGTATTTTTTAGATCTCATTTGAGCCCTCAAATAAGCCCTGGAAACTAATTTTTAACTAGGCCAGACACTAGGTCTAGACAGGGCCAAAGCTAGTCAAAAACTATAAAAGGAGCTAGAGAGCTCATTTTTTAGGTTAGATTGTAATTGAAATGAACTTGTAAGAGCTTTGTGAAATTAATCTAAAGAACTCCATTGCTCCTCACTCTTTTTCTTGCCGTGTGTGCGCGTGTGTGTGCATGTGTGTGCATGTTGGTGTGCTTCTCACTCACGCACTTGTGCTTCCACTTGCTCGAGGTCTTCATACCATCCTCACGTCTTCCCGGATTGACATTAAAGGAGGTGCTACTCATCACTTAGCTACATCAAACTAAACCATCTCTTGGAAAGGAGGAATGCTACATTTTGCACAAAATACAGCCTTCATAGACATGTTTTCCAAGTATCTCAAGTTTGGGAAAAGAGGATACCATTTTTTATTTTTGTAGGTGTAGCAAACTAGCAAAATTAAGATGACCAAATTGTGCATGCCAAAGCTTTGCATCTGACATAGCCTGAGAATCATGTATTGCACATTCTGAATCATTCATAATTTTTTCATAGTCTATGAGCTTATACAACCCATGACATAAAATGCCTGAAGCAATAATCATGTCACCATTTGACAGATCATGAACTGTACATCTGTCATCAACAAATTTCACAACCAAGCCAATTTTTGCTAATGCAAAAACTGATAATAGATTTTTCTTGTTCCCTAGCACTAATAAAGCATCTGACAAAGTGAAAGAACTACCATCAGTAGTAGTCAGAATGATCTTACCAAATCCGATGATAGGAGAAGAGGAGTTGTTGGCGCATGTGACAGTATTCCCTATAGGGGCAGGCTCGAGTGACATGAAGAAATTGCCCTACGAGGTAAGATGTTTGGTTGCCCAACTATCAAAGTAACAAACATCTGGGTCTACTGCAGACATACACTATTTAGGAGAAGATGGGTCAAAACTGCAAACAGTAGTAAACACCCATTCTTCATTCTACACAGATTCTTCATTCTAGCCCAAAAACTTGTAAACAGAGAAGGGCTCATTGTGGAACCCTTCCATGTACATTTTAAAAAATACCACTATAAGAAGTATACAATCATGTTGTCATATTTCTTCTTAGCATATTCATAAAGGTTTTCATATTATTCCATGATCCGAAAGAATGCAAATTGGCTTTATTGGGAGAAGTAAAGTCCTATGAAAACGATTGAGTAGAACACGATAGATTTCTTGTATAGACAATCCGCGTTGATCTCTTTTCCAAAAGAATAACACATCGATCAGCTCATATTGTATACCCGAGCATATAAATTGCTTCAAGAAGTCACAAGAAAATAGTAATGTCACAATAACAAACATTTATCTCCCATGAATCTTAGCATATAGTAGAAAGAACATCATCTAAGTATGTTGGATAATCATAGGAATACCATCTTAACACTATCATGTTTCAAAAATTCCCAAATTTATCAAGATGGTTAACACTAGAACCAAGCATATTAGTATTTCAAAATGACAATTCATGTTCCTCGAAAGAGGACATAGACATGCAGATGTAGGGGAGTAAAGAAAGACATTCCAGATAAAAACCCTATATTTAAAGGAAACAATCATATGCCCACCACACCGTAGTGGAGCAAAGAAGCCATATACCTACCAAAGGCATGGCACGAAACCCATAAACAACAACACTCAATAGTAATTGAAAGTGTGATTATCATAGAGTAGACTTGAGTCCAACTAAAAATGACAATTGTTGCAAGGTATTTTCATAGATAGGTCAAATATGCTATCATCTCAAATTATGTGCCCATAGAACAACTTTTGATGGTTGTAATGAGAAAAACTATGGGTTAGTATAGTAACAATATAGGAGTTAACCTACATTAGTTGTAGATATTTGATTATATGCAGTCAAATTTAAAACCCAAAACAACCATTTGAGTTGAATCATTATTGTCCATGACCTAAATTTATTAAGAATACTTTTTTAAATTTTATTTTAAAAAGATGAAATTACACAAAAGCTTAATATAAACAAGCCATAAGTCAATCCAAATAGCTTTAGACTCATCTAGTACCAAAGCACTATTGTTTACAAAAATTCACTACCTAGTTTTTCCAAACAATATCTTGAATTATTTGTTTGTGGCTGCAAGCAAGAAGCTTAGAGGCGGTGCATAACTAAAGTGCTGAAGAAATACTACCAAAATACCCAAAAATGGAGTGATTAGTTATGGACATGACACAACCAAATTAAGATGACCAAATTGTGCATGCCAAAGCTTTGCATCTGACATAGCTTGAGAATCATGTATTGCACATTCTGAATCATTCATAATTTTTTCATAGTCTATGAGCTTATACAACCCATGACATAAAATGCCTGAAGCAATAATCATGTCACCATTTGACAGATCATGAACTGTACATCTGTCATCAACAAATTTCACAACCAAGCCAATTTTGGCTAATGCAAAAACTGATAATAGATTTTCTTGTTCCCTGGCACTAATAAAGCATCTGACAAAGTGAAAGAACTACCATCAGTAGTAGTCAGAATGATCTTACCAAATCCGATGATAGGAGAAGAGGAGTTGTTGGTGCATGTGACAGTATTCCCTATAGGGGCAGGCTCGAGTGACATGAAGAAATTGCCCTACGAGGTAAGATGTTTGGTTGCCCAACTATCAAAGTAACAAACATTTGGGTCTACTGCAGACATACACTATTTAGGAGAAGATGGGTCAAAACTGCAAACAGTAGTAAACACCCATTCTTCATTCTACACAGATTCTTCATTCTAGCCCAAAAACTTGTAAACAGAGAAGGGCTCATTGTGGAACCCTTCCATGTACATTTTAAAAAATACCACTATAAGAAGTATACAATCATGTTGTCATATTTCTTCTTAGCATATTCATAAAGTTTTTCATATTATTCCATGATCCGAAAGAATGCAAATTGGCTTTATTGGGAGAAGTAAAATCCTATGAAAACGATTGAGTAGAACACGATAGATTTCTTGTATAGACAATCCGCCTTGATCTCTTTTCCAAAAGAATAACACATCGATTAGCTCATATTGTATACCCGAGCATATAAATTGCTTCAAGAAGTCACAAGAAAATAGTAATGTCACAATAACAAACATTTATCTCCCATGAATCTTAGCATATAGTAGAAAGAACATCATCTAAGTATGTTGGATAATCATAGGAATACCATCTTAACACTATCATGTTTCAAAAATTCCCAAATTTATCAAGATGTTTAACACTAGAACCAAGCATATTAGTATTTCAAAATGACAATTCATGTTCCTCGAAAGAGGACATAAACATGCAGATGTAGGGGAGTAAAGAAAGACATTCCAGATAAACACCCTATATTTAAAGGAAACAATCATATGCCCACCACACCGCAGTGGAGCAAAGAAGCCATATACCTACCAAAGGCATGGCACGAAACCCATAAACAACAACACTCAATAGTAACTGAAAGTGTGATTATCATAGAGTAGACTTGAGTCCAACTAAAAATGACAATTGTTGCATGGTATTTTCATAGATAGGTCAAATATGCTATCATCTCAAATTATGTGCCCATAGAACAACTTTTGATGGTTGTAATGAGAAAAACTATGGGTTAGTATAGTAACAATATAGGAGTTAACCTACAGTAGTTGTAGATATTTGATTATATGCAGTCAAATTTAAAACCCAAAACAACCATTTGAGTTGAATCATTATTGTCCATGACCTAAATTTATTAAGAATACTTTTTTAAATTTTATTTTAAAAAGATGAAATTACACAAAAGCTTAATATAAACAAGCCATAAGTCAATCCAAATAGCTTTAGACTCATCTATTACCAAAGCACTATTGTTTACAAAAATTCACTACCTAGTTTTTCCAAACAATATCTTGAATTATTTGTTTGTGGCTGCAAGCAAGAAGCTTAGAGGCGGTGCATAACTAAAGTGCTGAAGAAATACTACCAAAATACCCAAAAATGGAGTAATTAGTTATGGACATGACACAACCAAATTAAGATGACCAAATTGTGCATGTCAAAGCTTTGCATCTGACATAGCCTGAGAATCATGTATTGCACATTCTGAATCATTCATAATTTTTTCATAGTCTATGAGCTTATACAACCCATGACATAAAATGCCTGAAGCAATAATCATGTCACCATTTGACAGATCATGAATTGTACATCTGTCATCAACAAATTTCACAACCAAGCCAATTTTGGCTAATGCAAAAACTGATAATAGATTTTTCTTGTTCCCTGGCACTAATAAAGCATCTGACAAAGTGAAAGAACTACCATCAGTAGTAGTCAGAATGATCTTACCAAATCCGATGATAGGAGAAGAGGAGTTGTTGGCGCATGTGACAGTATTCCCTATAGTGGCAGGCTCGAGTGACATGAAGAAATTGCCCTACGAGGTAAGATGTTTGGTTGCCCAACTATCAAAGTAACAAACATCTGGGTCTACTGCAGACATACACTATTTAGGAGAAGATGGGTCAAAACTGCAAACAGTAGTAAACACCCATTCTTCATTCTACACAGATTCTTCATTCTAGCCCAAAAACTTGTAAACAGAGAAGGGCTCATTGTGGAACCCTTCCATGTACATTTTAAAAAATACCACTATAAGAAGTATACAATCATGTTGTCATATTTCTTCTTAGCATATTCATAAAGGTTTTCATATTATTCCATGATCCGAAAGAATGCAAATTGGCTTTATTGGGAGAAGTAAAATCCTATGAAAACGATTGAGTAGAACACGATAGATTTCTTGTATAGACAATCCGCCTTGATCTCTTTTCCAAAAGAATAACACATCGATCAGCTCATATTGTATACCCGAGCATATAAATTGCTTCAAGAAGTCACAAGAAAATAGTAATGTCACAATAACAAACATTTATCTCCCATGAATCTTAGCATATAGTAGAAAGAACATCATCTAAGTATGTTGGATAATCATAGGAATACCATCTTAACACTATCATGTTTCAAAAATTCCCAAATTTATCAAGATGTTTAACACTAGAACCAAGCATATTAGTATTTCAAAATGACAATTCATGTTCCTCGAAAGAGGACATAAACATGCAGATGTAGGGGAGTAAAGAAAGACATTCCAGATAAACACCCTATATTTAAAGGAAACAATCATATGCCCACCACACCGCAGTGGAGCAAAGAAGCCATATACCTACCAAAGGCATGGCACGAAACCCATAAACAACAACACTCAATAGTAATTGAAAGTGTGATTATCATAGAGTAGACTTGAGTCCAACTAAAAATGACAATTGTTGCATGGTATTTTCATAGATAGGTCAAATATGCTATCATCTCAAATTATGTGCCCATAGAACAACTTTTGATGGTTGTAATGAGAAAAACTATGGGTTAGTATAGTAACAATATAGGAGTTAACCTACAGTAGTTGTAGATATTTGATTATATGCACTCAAATTTAAAACCCAAAACAACCATTTGAGTTGAATCATTATTGTCCATGACCTAAATTTATTAAGAATACTTTTTTAAATTTTATTTTAAAAAGATGAAATTACACAAAAGCTTAATATAAACAAGCCATAAGTCAATCCAAATAGCTTTAGACTCATCTATTACCAAAGCACTATTGTTTACAAAAATTCACTACCTAGTTTTTCCAAACAATATCTTGAATTATTTGTTTGTGGCTGCAAGCAAGAAGCTTAGAGGCGGTGCATAACTAAAGTGCTGAAGAAATACTACCAAAATACCCAAAAATGGAGTGATTAGTTATGGACATGACACAACCAAATTAAGATGACCAAATTGTGCATGTCAAAGCTTTGCATCTGACATAGCCTGAGAATCATGTATTGCACATTCTGAATCATTCATAATTTTTTCATAGTCTATGAGCTTATACAACCCATGACATAAAATGCCTGAAGCAATAATCATGTCACCATTTGACAGATCATGAACTGTACATCTGTCATCAACAAATTTCACAACCAAGCCAATTTTGGCTAATGCAAAAACTGATAATAGATTTTTCTTGTTCCCTGGCACTAATAAAGCATCTGACAAAGTGAAAGAACTAACATCAGTAGTAGTCAGAATGATCTTACCAAATCCGATGATAGGAGAAGAGGAGTTGTTGGCGCATGTGACAGTATTCCCTGTAGGGGCAGGCTCGAGTGACATGAAGAAATTGCCCTACGAGGTAAGATGTTTGGTTGCCCAACTATCAAAGTAACAAACATCTGGGTCTACTGCAGACATACACTATTTAGGAGAAGATGGGTCAAAACTGCAAACAGTAGTAAACACCCATTCTTCATTCTACACAGATTCTTCATTCTAGCCCAAAAACTTGTAAACAGAGAAGGGCTCATTGTGGAACCCTTCCATGTACATTTTAAAAAATACCACTATAAGAAGTATACAATCATGTTGTCATATTTCTTCTTAGCATATTCATAAAGGTTTTCATATTATTCCATGATCCGAAAGAATGCAAATTGGCTTTATTGGGAGAAGTAAAATCCTATGAAAACGATTGAGTAGAACACGATAGATTTCTTGTATAGACAATCCGCCTTGATCTCTTTTCCAAAAGAATAACACATCGATCAGCTCATATTGTATACCCGAGCATATAAATTGCTTCAAGAAGTCACAAGAAAATAGTAATGTCACAATAACAAACATTTATCTCCCATGAATCTTAGCATATAGTAGAAAGAACATCATCTAAGTATGTTGGATAATCATAGGAATACCATCTTAACACTATCATGTTTCAAAAATTCCCAAATTTATCAAGATGTTTAACACTAGAACCAAGCATATTAGTATTTCAAAATGACAATTCATGTTCCTCGAAAGAGGACATAGACATGCAGATGTAGGGGAGTAAAGAAAGAAATTCCGGATAAAAACCCTATATTTAAAGGAAACAATCATATGCCCACCACACCGCAGTGGAGCAAAGAAGCCATATACCTACCAAAGGCATGGCACGAAACCCATAAACAACAACACTCAATAGTAATTGAAAGTGTGATTATCATAGAGTAGACTTGAGTCCAACTAAAAATGACAATTGTTGCAAGGTATTTTCATAGATAGGTCAAATATGCTATCATCTCAAATTATGTGCCCATAGAACAACTTTTGATGGTTGTAATGAGAAATACTATGGGTTAGTATAGTAACAATATAGGAGTTAACCTACATTAGTTGTAGATATTTGATTATATGCAGTCAAATTTAAAACCCAAAACAACCATTTGAGTTGAATCATTATTGTCCATGACCTAAATTTATTAAGAATACTTTTTTAAATTTTATTTTAAAAAGATGAAATTACACAAAAGCTTAATATAAACAAGCCATAAGTCAATCCAAATAGCTTTAGACTCATCTAGTACCAAAGCACTATTGTTTACAAAAATTCACTACCTAGTTTTTCCAAACAATATCTTGAATTATTTGTTTGTGGCTGCAAGCAAGAAGCTTAGAGGCGGTGCATAACTAAAGTGCTGAAGAAATACTACCAAAATACCCAAAAATGGAGTGATTAGTTATGGACATGACACAACCAAATTAAGATGACCAAATTGTGCATGCCAAAGCTTTGCATCTGACATAGCTTGAGAATCATGTATTGCACATTCTGAATCATTCATAATTTTTTCATAGTCTATGAGCTTATACAACCCATGACATAAAATGCCTGAAGCAATAATCATGTCACCATTTGACAGATCATGAACTGTACATCTGTCATCAACAAATTTCACAACCAAGCCAATTTTGGCTAATGCAAAAACTGATAATAGATTTTCTTGTTCCCTGGCACTAATAAAGCATCTGACAAAGTGAAAGAACTACCATCAGTAGTAGTCAGAATGATCTTACCAAATCCGATGATAGGAGAAGAGGAGTTGTTGGTGCATGTGACAGTATTCCCTATAGGGGCAGGCTCGAGTGACATGAAGAAATTGCCCTACGAGGTAAGATGTTTGGTTGCCCAACTATCAAAGTAACAAACATTTGGGTCTACTGCAGACATACACTATTTAGGAGAAGATGGGTCAAAACTGCAAACAGTAGTAAACACCCATTCTTCATTCTACACAGATTCTTCATTCTAGCCCAAAAACTTGTAAACAGAGAAGGGCTCATTGTGGAACCCTTCCATGTACATTTTAAAAAATACCACTATAAGAAGTATACAATCATGTTGTCATATTTCTTCTTAGCATATTCATAAAGTTTTTCATATTATTCCATGATCCGAAAGAATGCAAATTGGCTTTATTGGGAGAAGTAAAATCCTATGAAAACGATTGAGTAGAACACGATATATTTCTTGTATAGACAATCCGCCTTGATCTCTTTTCCAAAAGAATAACACATCGATCAGCTCATATTGTATACCCGAGCATATAAATTGCTTCAAGAAGTCACAAGAAAATAGTAATGTCACAATAACAAACATTTATCTCCCATGAATCTTAGCATATAGTAGAAAGAACATCATCTAAGTATGTTGGATAATCATAGGAATACCATCTTAACACTATCATGTTTCAAAAATTCCCAAATTTATCAAGATGTTTAACACTAGAACCAAGCATATTAGTATTTCAAAATGACAATTCATGTTCCTCGAAAGAGGACATAAACATGCAGATGTAGGGGAGTAAAGAAAGACATTCCAGATAAACACCCTATATTTAAAGGAAACAATCATATGCCCACCACACCGCAGTGGAGCAAAGAAGCCATATACCTACCAAAGGCATGGCACGAAACCCATAAACAACAACACTCAATAGTAATTGAAAGTGTGATTATCATAGAGTAGGCTTGAGTCCAACTAAAAATGACAATTGTTGCATGGTATTTTCATAGATAGGTCAAATATGCTATCATCTCAAATTATGTGCCCATAGAACAACTTTTGATGGTTGTAATGAGAAAAACTATGGGTTAGTATAGTAACAATATAGGAGTTAACCTACAGTAGTTGTAGATATTTGATTATATGCAGTCAAATTTAAAACCCAAAACAACCATTTGAGTTGAATCATTATTGTCCATGACCTAAATTTATTAAGAATACTTTTTTAAATTTTATTTTAAAAAGATGAAATTACACAAAAGCTTAATATAAACAAGCCATAAGTCAATCCAAATAGCTTTAGACTCATCTATTACCAAAGCACTATTGTTTACAAAAATTCACTACCTAGTTTTTCCAAACAATATCTTGAATTATTTGTTTGTGGCTGCAAGCAAGAAGCTTAGAGGCGGTGCATAACTAAAGTGCTGAAGAAATACTACCAAAATACCCAAAAATGGAGTGATTAGTTATGGACATGACACAACCAAATTAAGATGACAAAATTGTGCATGTCAAAGCTTTGCATCTGACATAGCCTGAGAATCATGTATTGCACATTCTGAATCATTCATAATTTTTTCATAGTCTATGAGCTTATACAACCCATGACATAAAATGCCTGAAGCAATAATCATGTCACCATTTGACAGATCATGAACTGTACATCTGTCATCAACAAATTTCACAACCAAGCCAATTTTGGCTAATGCAAAAACTGATAATAGATTTTTCTTGTTCCCTGGCACTAATAAAGCATCTGACAAAGTGAAAGAACTACCATCAGTAGTAGTCAGAATGATCTTACCAAATCCGATGATAGGAGAAGACGAGTTGTTGGCGCATGTGACAGTATTCCCTGTAGGGGCAGGCTCGAGTGACATGAAGAAATTGCCCTACGAGGTAAGATGTTTGGTTGCCCAACTATCAAAGTAACAAACATCTGGGTCTACTGCAGACATACACTATTTAGGAGAAGATGGGTCAAAACTGCAAACAGTAGTAAACACCCATTCTTCATTCTACACAGATTCTTCATTCTAGCCCAAAAACTTGTAAACAGAGAAGGGCTCATTGTGGAACCCTTCCATGTACATTTTAAAAAATACCACTATAAGAAGTATACAATCATGTTGTCATATTTCTTCTTAGCATATTCATAAAGGTTTTCATATTATTCCATGATCCGAAAGAATGCAAATTGGCTTTATTGGGAGAAGTAAAATCCTATGAAAACGATTGAGTAGAACACGATAGATTTCTTGTATAGACAATCCGCCTTGATCTCTTTTCCAAAAGAATAACACATCGATCAGCTCATATTGTATACCCGAGCATATAAATTGCTTCAAGAAGTCACAAGAAAATAGTAATGTCACAATAACAAACATTTATCTCCCATGAATCTTAGCATATAGTAGAAAGAACATCATCTAAGTATGTTGGATAATCATAGGAATACCATCTTAACACTATCATGTTTCAAAAATTCCCAAATTTATCAAGATGTTTAACACTAGAACCAAGCATATTAGTATTTCAAAATGACAATTCATGTTCCTCGAAAGAGGACATAAACATGCAGATGTAGGGGAGTAAAGAAAGACATTCCAGATAAACACCCTATATTTAAAGGAAACAATCATATGCCCACCACACCGCAGTGGAGCAAAGAAGCCATATACCTACCAAAGGCATGGCACGAAACCCATAAACAACAACACTCAATAGTAATTGAAAGTGTGATTATCATAGAGTAGACTTGAGTCCAACTAAAAATGACAATTGTTGCATGGTATTTTCATAGATAGGTCAAATATGCTATCATCTCAAATTATGTGCCCATAGAACAACTTTTGATGGTTGTAATGAGAAAAACTATGGGTTAGTATAGTAACAATATAGGAGTTAACCTACAGTAGTTGTAGATATTTGATTATATGCACTCAAATTTAAAACCCAAAACAACCATTTGAGTTGAATCATTATTGTCCATGACCTAAATTTATTAAGAATACTTTTTTAAATTTTATTTTAAAAAGATGAAATTACACAAAAGCTTAATATAAACAAGCCATAAGTCAATCCAAATAGCTTTAGACTCATCTATTACCAAAGCACTATTGTTTACAAAAATTCACTACCTAGTTTTTCCAAACAATATCTTGAATTATTTGTTTGTGGCTGCAAGCAAGAAGCTTAGAGGCGGTGCATAACTAAAGTGCTGAAGAAATACTACCAAAATACCCGAAAATGGAGTGATTAGTTATGGACATGACACAACCAAATTAAGATGACCAAATTGTGCATGTCAAAGCTTTGCATCTGACATAGCCTGAGAATCATGTATTGCACATTCTGAATCATTCATAATTTTTTCATAGTCTATGAGCTTATACAACCCATGACATAAAATGCCTGAAGCAATAATCATGTCACCATTTGACAGATCATGAACTGTACATCTGTCATCAACAAATTTCACAACCAAGCCAATTTTGGCTAATGCAAAAACTGATAATAGATTTTTCTTGTTCCCTGGCACTAATAAAGCATCTGACAAAGTGAAAGAACTACCATCAGTAGTAGTCAGAATGATCTTACCAAATTCGATGATAGGAGAAGAGGAGTTGTTGGCGCATGTGACAGTATTCCCTGTAGGGGCAGGCTCGAGTGACATGAAGAAATTGCCCTACGAGGTAAGATGTTTGGTTGCCCAACTATCAAAGTAACAAACATCTGGGTCTACTGCAGACATACACTATTTAGGAGAAGATGGGTCAAAACTGCAAACAGTAGTAAACACCCATTCTTCATTCTACACAGATTCTTCATTCTAGCCCAAAAACTTGTAAACAGAGAAGGGCTCATTGTGGAACCCTTCCATGTACATTTTAAAAAATACCACTATAAGAAGTATACAATCATGTTGTCATATTTCTTCTTAGCATATTCATAAAGGTTTTCATATTATTCCATGATCCGAAAGAATGCAAATTGGCTTTATTGGGAGAAGTAAAATCCTATGAAAACGATTGAGTAGAACACGATAGATTTCTTGTATAGAC
The DNA here is from genome assembly GCA_020310875.1 of Ceratopteris richardii. Taxonomy (NCBI): domain Eukaryota; kingdom Viridiplantae; phylum Streptophyta; class Polypodiopsida; order Polypodiales; family Pteridaceae; genus Ceratopteris; species Ceratopteris richardii. Next base: position 111,232,243 of record CM035420.1, read on the forward strand.
AATCCGCCTTGATCTCTTTTCCAAAAGAATAACACATCGATCAGCTCATATTGTATACCCGAGCATATAAATTGCTTCAAGAAGTCACAAGAAAATAGTAATGTCACAATAACAAACATTTATCTCCCATGAATCTTAGCATATAGTAGAAAGAACATCATCTAAGTATGTTGGATAATCATAGGAATACCATCTTAACACTATCATGTTTCAAAAATTCCCAAATTTATCAAGATGTTTAACACTAGAACCAAGCATATTAGTATTTCAAAATGACAATTCATGTTCCTCGAAAGAGGACATAAACATGCAGATGTAGGGGAGTAAAGAAAGACATTCCAGATAAACACCCTATATTTAAAGGAAACAATCATATGCCCACCACACCGCAGTGGAGCAAAGAAGCCATATACCTACCAAAGGCATGGCACGAAACCCATAAACAACAACACTCAATAGTAATTGAAAGTGTGATTATCATAGAGTAGACTTGAGTCCAACTAAAAATGACAATTGTTGCATGGTATTTTCATAGATAGGTCAAATATGCTATCATCTCAAATTATGTGCCCATAGAACAACTTTTGATGGTTGTAATGAGAAAAACTATGGGTTAGTATAGTAACAATATAGGAGTTAACCTACAGTAGTTGTAGATATTTGATTATATGCAGTCAAATTTAAAACCCAAAACAACCATTTGAGTTGAATCATTATTGTCCATGACCTAAATTTATTAAGAATACTTTTTTAAATTTTATTTTAAAAAGATGAAATTACACAAAAGCTTAATATAAACAAGCCATAAGTCAATCCAAATAGCTTTAGACTCATCTATTACCAAAGCACTATTGTTTACAAAAATTCACTACCTAGTTTTTCCGAACAATATCTTGAATTATTTGTTTGTGGCTGCAAGCAAGAAGCTTAGAGGCGGTGCATAACTAAAGTGCTGAAGAAATACTACCAAAATACCCAAAAATGGAGTGATTAGTTATGGACATGACACAACCAAATTAAGATGACCAAATTGTGCATGTCAAAGCTTTGCATCTGACATAGCCTGAGAATCATGTATTGCACATTCTGAATCATTCATAATTTTTTCATAGTCTATGAGCTTATACAACCCATGACATAAAATGCCTGAAGCAATAATCATGTCACCATTTGACAGATCATGAACTGTACATCTGTCATCAACAAATTTCACAACCAAGCCAATTTTGGCTAATGCAAAAACTGATAATAGATTTTTCTTGTTCCCTGGCACTAATAAAGCATCTGACAAAGTGAAAGAACTACCATCAGTAGTAGTCAGAATGATCTTACCAAATCCGATGATAGGAGAAGAGGAGTTGTTGGCACATGTGACAGTATTCCCTGTAGGGGCAGGCTCGAGTGACATGAAGAAATTGCCCTACGAGGTAAGATGTTTGGTTGCCCAACTATCAAAGTAACAAACATCTGGGTCTACTGCAGACATACACTATTTAGGAGAAGATGGGTCAAAACTGCAAACAGTAGTAAACACCTATTCTTCACACAGATTCTTCATTCTAGCCCAAAAACTTGTAAACAGAGAAGGGCTCATTGTGGAACCCTTCCATGTACATTTGAAAAAATACCACTATAAGAAGTATACAATCATGTTGTCATATTTCATCTTAGCATATTCATAAAGGTTTTCATATTATTCCATGATCCGAAAGAATGCAAATTGGCTTTATTGGGAGAAGTAAAATCCTATGAAAACGATTGAGTAGAACACGATAGATTTCTTGTATAGACAATCCGCCTTGATCTCTTTTCCAAAAGAATAACACATCGATCAGCTCATATTGTATACCCGAGCATATAAATTGCTTCAAGAAGTCACAAGAAAATAGTAATGTCACAATAACAAACATTTATCTCCCATGAATCTTAGCATATAGTAGAAAGAACATCATCTAAGTATGTTGGATAATCATAGGAATACCATCTTAACACTATCATGTTTCAAAAATTCCCAAATTTATCAAGATGTTTAACACTAGAACCAAGCATATTAGTATTTCAAAATGACAATTCATGTTCCTCGAAAGAGGACATAGACATGCAGATGTAGGGGAGTAAAGAAAGACATTCCAGATAAAAACCCTATATTTAAAGGAAACAATCATATGCCCACCACACCGCAGTGGAGCAAAGAAGCCATATACCTACCAAAGGCATGGCACGAAACCCATAAACAACAACACTCAATAGTAATTGAAAGTGTGATTATCATAGAGTAGACTTGAGTCCAACTAAAAATGACAATTGTTGCAAGGTATTTTCATAGATAGGTCAAATATGCTATCATCTCAAATTATGTGCCCATAGAACAACTTTTGATGGTTGTAATGAGAAATACTATGGGTTAGTATAGTAACAATATAGGAGTTAACCTACAGTAGTTGTAGATATTTGATTATATGCAGTCAAATTTAAAACCCAAAACAACCATTTGAGTTGAATCATTATTGTCCATGACCTAAATTTATTAAGAATACTTTTTTAAATTTTATTTTAAAAAGATGAAATTACACAAAAGCTTAATATAAACAAGCCATAAGTCAATCCAAATAGCTTTAGACTCATCTAGTACCAAAGCACTATTGTTTACAAAAATTCACTACCTAGTTTTTCCAAACAATATCTTGAATTATTTGTTTGTGGCTGCAAGCAAGAAGCTTAGAGGCGGTGCATAACTAAAGTGCTGAAGAAATACTACCAAAATACCCAAAAATGGAGTGATTAGTTATGGACATTGTTGGGGCTTCACTCACTAATTAGGCATGGATATATGAAGACATATGAAGAAAGGAAGAAGGAAAGGAGAAGTGAAGAAAAAGTATACAGAAAATTAAGCCTAAGTGAAGGGACAATTTCACTATTGTAAATTAGTGCAAATTAGAGTGTGGTGTTTTATACACCAACAGACATGACACAACCTGTGCCAAGTTTTGTGAGTGTGGTATCACGAGTTTGAAGATAGATTTTGCATCTACAAACACATAGGAGTGACAAGGAAGACACAAGGTACTCATATTTGCAAAAAATTCTGAATTTGCACTCCAAAAAATCCAAGTGTCGTGACCGGTTGAGTTGAAGTGTCATGATACTTGAATTCCCGTGTCTCGTGATATTTGGTAGATATTGAGTGTCACGATATCTGACAAGTGTCGTGACATCCAAGTGTCACAATATGTAACAAGTGTCGTGACATCCGAGTGTCATGATACCCCTCAAGTATCGTGTGTCACAATATTTGCGATATCCAAGTGTCGTGATATATTGGTGTCATGTGGACAATTGTCGTGACATCTGCCTAGTGTCGAGTGTCGTGCTCAGGGCCAAGTGTTGTGACATCTGCCAAGTGTCGAGTGTCGTGATAAACCAGGTATCATGTGCCAAGTGTCGCGACATTCCAAGTGTCATGACATCCTAGTGTCACGATACCCCTCAAGTATCGTGTGTCGTGACATCCAAGTGTTGTGATATCTGACAAGTATCGTGATATCCAAGTGTCACAATACCCCTCAAGTATCCTATGTCATGAGTTCCAAGTGTCGCGATATCTGCAATATCCAAGTGTCATGATATCGTGGTGTCATGTGGACAAGTGTCGCGACATCTGCCAAGTGTCGAGTGTCGTGCTCAGGGCCAAGTGTCACGACATCTGCCAAGTGTTGAGTGTCGTGATAAATCAGGTGTCATGTGCCAAGTGTCACGACATTCCACAGGTGTCGAGTGTCGTGACCAGGGCCAAGTGTCGCGACATTCCTTGGGTGTCGAGTGTCGCCTACTCCAAGTGTCGCAATACTTCTCAAGTGTCATGTATCGTTTAGTTCAGATATCATGTATCGTGACCAGGCAAATATGGTGTGTCCTCTACTTCCAAGTATCACTGATACTTACTAAGTGTTGTGTGTTACCTATTTTGAAGCAATCCTAGAGAGGTCCTGTTTCCCTGTTTTAACCCCTAGAACCCTGAACTGGCATAACTTTCTCATACAAAATCCATTTCTAGTGATTTTGTTTTCGTTCGAAAGCTCGTGGGGAGTGCAACAAAAAGATTGATTGATTATGGTAAACTAATATGTGGATTATTAGATATATTATTTTTAAGTTGACCCTCAGGTGCAACTAGGAATCCAAAGAGTTCCAAAAGATTTTGAGCAATACAAGGGGAAATTTTGGACTTATCGACAAGGCTTATGAACATGGGATCTGGAAAACACCTAATCAAGGATAGGAAAAGCATTAGATCATCTAAGGTCAGTGTCAACCATACAGCCCAGACTTGGGCTCAACAACTTAGTGGTTATCCCTACACATTAAGTTCTGAAACAAGTGACTCAAAAATGTCTTTTAGCATGGAGAGACCCACGCGTACCTCAAATACTGCTTATTTACAGACACCAAAAGGTCCCTATAAGACTCAATTGGAGTATATAAGGACCAACCAATTAGGTGCACACATCTATGAGGATGATCTAAGACGATCAGTGGTCCAACTCAAAAATCCAGATCAACCTTGTGGACTTGAACACCCAGTGGTCAAGTTCGAAGAGGGGTCATACATTGATAAGGAAGGAACCATGTATGTGGTTACCAATTTACCAGATAGGATGGATCAGCTTGGGAATATCATTCCAGAGAATGAGATAAGAGACCTAGAGCAAGGAGACCTAGGATGGAAACCCAAGACTCCCAAAGGTTAGTTAGTCTTGACTAGAGTAATCTCTCGAGATTGGATCCCTCAGGACAACAAAAGCATAGAATTGTTCTTGAATAGAGAAATGGAGGAAGCCTTTTGGAGATTCAAGCGAGATCAACCAAGCCCAATAGTCATCATCTATGAGTTCAAGGATCCAGAGACACCAAGCAAAGTTATCTATCTAGATCACCCATCAGAGAAAACGTTTTTGGTGTTAGAGCATGACAGGCATGCATACACTTGGCAAGGTGAATCAATTTTCCCTTCACCAAGATCTAGTGTTTCCCATGGTCTCGAAGGAGTCGGTGTGAAGAGATGGATATGTATGTGTTTGAAGATGAAGAGGTGTTGCAAAATCCTTGATCTACACCAGCCAAATGAACTCAAGAAGTATATGGTGGGCCCTTTTAGCTTGCCAATGGATGTATTAGACACCCTATGTACCTTGGAAGATCACTCTCAAAAAGATAGATCAAAACAGGATGTACCTTGGAAGATCTTTTTGACATTGCCTATTTTCTCCACAGGATGTTTTGTATCATCTCCTGTTTGTACCTCATGCTTATTCCTTGGATCTTCTAAATCTGATAGGAGTGCCACATTTCCTGCCACATGATTTGAACAACCTGAATCTATGTAGAAAACATGCTCATCAGATTTACCTTGTGGCATAGCCATGTTCATGATCAATAATGAATCCTCTTTGTTTGAGTCTTGTGTGTAGTTATTGTAGTCTCTCCTTCCTTTGTAGCCTCCTTGATAGTTTGAATGATTGTAGTTGTTGTAGTTGCCATGGTAGTTGTTGAACCTTCCTCTTGAGTAGCCATAACTTCCTCTATTGTATCCTCTGCCTCTTTGATTCCTGGAATTCCTAAAGCAATTTTTAGTTGTATGATTAGTTAATCCACAAATAGAACATGAGTTGGAGTCTTGGGATCTCCCCCTGCCTTGTCTACCTCCTCTTCCTCTACCTCTGCCATGTCTTCCTCTACCTGCATAGTTAGCTTGATATGTACCTGCTTCATCATCCACTTTCTTTGCCTTTCCTTTGTTATCTTTGGACTTGCTTTTATCAGTGTAAAAAGCTGAAGATTGATTACCTTTAGAGCTTTCTCCATTTTTGATAAGCTTTGGCTCTTGAGTAAGTAGTTGTCCAATGAGTGTATTGAAATCAGGTACATGCATGTCCATGTACAAATCCATAGCTGTGGTGAATGCTTCCCACTTGTCATCTGCCTTCAAGCCATTGGTCACCTGCCTTAAAATTTGCTCTTCATCTATTACCTCTCCAATGCTTCCCAACTGATCCGCTACGTCATTGAGCTTTGTGACAAAATCAGTCACATTTTGTTTGGGAGCCTTCTTGAGAGTTGTGAAATACAGCCATAGTTGATGCTTCCTAGCTTTAGTACTTGAAGAAAATAAAGCTTCAAGTGCATCCCACACTTCCTGAGATGTCTTACAACTCCTAATGTGAGGCAACAAAAAAATCTGAGATAGAGTTGAGGAGATAAGACCTTGCAAGTGCATCCTTGGAGCACCATGTGCTCAATCTCTCTTGCTCTTCTTGTGTTGGTTGACTTTTGTTCCTGAAACTTGGCATAACTTCATCTCCAGCCACATAACCATATAAACTTCTACCTTGGAGATAATCTTCCATTCTTAATGACCAAGCTGAGTAGTTACCTCTGTCCAATTTGTCAATTGATGAAGGAAATCCATCTGCCATGTTGTCCAACCTTGCTCTGATACCACTGTGAAGAGATGGATAGGTATGTGTTTGAAGATGAAGAGGTGTTGCAAAATCCTTGATCTACACCAGCCAAATGAACTCCAAAAGTATATGGTGGGCCCTTTTAGCTTGACAATGGATGTATTAGACACCCTATGTACCTTGGAATATCACTCTCAAAAAGATAGATCAAAACAGATAAGTTGGAGTTAGCTCAGAGGTGAAAACTTGCTATTCTTGGTTCATACACCTGTCCAGTGTTTTACATAATTCTCTGAGCACAGCAGCAATTAGCTTAATTCCTCTTGGGGAAGTCTAGGTAACTTAAAGAGCTAACTTTAAAGAGTAATCTCATAAAAAATAATGAACCACACACTGAGAATGAGTTTTAACAACTGATGACATCATCCCAATTTTCACGGGCTGCTACAGTTTGAGAACAGTGAGCAGAAAAATCAACATAACTCAAAATTAAGGCATCTAATGATTATGAACATTTGTATGGTTATACTAGACAGTACGTTGAATCCAACAAGCTTTAAATCACTGAATTTAGATAAGTAATCACTGAGAAACGCCTCTGACAAGATGAGTGAAAAAGTCGGGTACCTGACAGAGAAGTGAAGATGAACAGACCCTGTTGACTTCAAATGAACATAACTGAATATTGCAACATTTAAATGACATGAAAATTTGTGAGCATATAGTAGACTTATAGAGCTAACTTTACCAAGTTAAATCACGGAAAATGATGCAGCAAGCTCAGAGAAAACATCTCTGCAAGCTAACTGAGAAAACTGAGAGTAATGGCAGTGAGTAGAACACTTCACAAGAACATGGAAAGATGAACTCAAATAATCATGAAAATGAAAGTATATTGCTTGTACAATAGAATGACTTACTGATACATATGTGTGCCTTGTAATCACACCTTGATATGGCATAAAGCTCAGCTCTTGGAGGTCTTCACATAGGTCTCTCTAACCACAACTAAAACTGCCATCTATTTATAGTTGAGTTTGGGAGGCTAACTTCCCTCAATCACTCTCCAATCAATCAATGATTTATTTGATTCTCTACCTACCACAAATCACAAATTCGTGGCTCCTCTTTCCATTCTTGATCAAGTGGACTCAACCACTTAAGATTCTTTCACTTTTACATTAAGTAAACTCTTCAAAAGTTATAAGAGGTAGTTCACAAGTGAACTTTACATAGTCTTCATTTTAAGGCTTTTTCTATGACTTTGTGGGACTCAAGCCAATACTTAGGCTTGTCATAGACTTGCTCCAACAGTCGGATCATCCAAAGCTCATGAAAAATAGAGGGAAAGAGCCAGAGAGAGACCTAAGGTAAGTTTTGCACATACAGTGGGTAGAGACAGATCGGGACTTGAAGGAGAAAGAGCTGAAAGGGAGAGACATAGAGCACATAGGCATCAAAGAGATGAACATGAGTTTCCATTTCCCTCACCCAAAGAGCACCCAAGAACCCTCAGACCCTCTCAAGTGGTCAAGGCAATGAAGAAGTATTTTGGAGATCCTTACGATTATGTGGTCGAGTTCAAACAAGTGTTAAAAGCTAAGCATGTTGAGGACTTGTTCACTCAGTTCGAGGCATTTGGTTGACTCTCAAGGGTACTCCCTTAGCTTGGCTTTGACCCTTGAATAGTTGCAACTATCAAGAGATAGGTCAATTGCTAGAGGAATTCATTGTAGAATTTTACAAGAGTGGTATCAGGCATAACACATCACCCTTGATCCACAACTTCAAGCAGACACCCCAAGAAACAGTGTGACTTGTAGGAAGAAGGTTTAGACAGTACTTGGAAAGATGTCGTGTTCCAGAATTACCCACAACAGCCAAACAAATGGCTTTGTTTTTAAATGGCTTACTGAGCACAAAGTTAAGGTCATATGTGTACCTGAAAGAGCCTAGATCCATAGAAGAGTGTGTGAGCATGTGCACTGACATAGAGGACAACTTGGGTGAGGAGTTAGAATTGTCCAAATTCTATAAGGATTCTAATAGTTCTACTAGTCATACCTCCAGAACATGCACTGAGATAGATGAGATACTTGAGCAAGTGGCCAAGAAGCTAGGAGTTCAAAGTAGACAAATGCCAAGGGTCACCTCACTGAGGCAATGTTACAATTGTGGAGGAGACCACATGGCTAATGTTTGCCCAATGATGGCTCAACCCCAACGAAACCCTAATGCTCTATATTGTACCATTAAGAGGAAATACACAAATCACATGGCTCAAGATTGTCCCTACAATAGGGAGGCTGTTAGACAAAATTATCAGCAACCTTACCAACAAGGTAGATATCAGAATCAATACCAATATCCATATCATAGACCTCAATAATATCAAGGACAGTACCAACAAAAATATTAGGCATCATATAGGCCACAATTTGTCCTAGGAAACCAATCGCCAGCTCCTACCAACGTGATTCCAGTTATGCAGTGGCAGAAGAGAACCTTAATAGAGCATTGGTGCCACTAACCCCATTCGTCTCAGAAAATGACTCTTATGCTCATAGTTCTAATTACTCCCATGAAGAAAGCCCACAGGTTTACTACATAGAGTCACCTGAGCATAGTGAGACCTATTTTTATCAATATGAGGCACCACCTATGGAACAAAACTGGGAGCCTGAATACTCCAATGTCATGTATATGAATCCAAACCTGAGGTCCCAAGTGCGACAAGTGAGACCACAAGCCCTTAGAGGACCATGTTTTAGATGTCAGGGTGACCATTTTATTTGTGGTTGTCCCCACTCACTGACTCCGGGACAAGGACAGAACATCACAATACAAGGCTTTTGTCGTGAGTCCGGTAAGGAACACCTTCCGAGAGAGTGTCCCAAAAACCCCTCTAGTGCACCCAAGGTTACACCAATTAATGTGGTAGGCTTAGTGGTGGATTCAAGTGCAAGTAGCAATAATGTGGCTCCTGTATAGGTAGTTACTAGGGCACAAGCATTGAAACAGGATAAAGTGGTTGAACAATTAGAGCCAAGTGAATCAGGAGAGCCTAGTAAGTGGAAAACAAGAACATGGAAGGATATCAGGGAGAGAACCAATCGTAAGTGGAATAGAAAGTTATCTAAACTAGAAGAAAGCCTGAAAGACACAAAAACAAAAATAGAAGACATTCCATCTCAAAGCCCCTCGCATGCTGAAACTCCATCCACACCACCTCATTCTGCCCCACCACCCATTGTAAATAAACCACAACCAAGATTTGTTCTTGCAAATCCAACCCTAGAAGGCTTGGACATGATGTTCAAGGCCTACCAGGCTCGACTTCAAGAAGGGCCTACAGTTGCAAACCTAGACAAGAGTTACCCTAGAGTTGATTTAGAGATTGAATGGACAAAGATGTGCATGAAAATGGTAGAGCAAGCTCAGGCTATGCTTGAGACCAGTCAATCGTTCAATCAGACAACCTCTGCCAAATAGGATTTGCATTTCCAAGGCTTACTAGAAGATTAGAGCAGTTGGTAAACAAGCCCCAGGTTTCTTTACCTCCACCGGCTCAACCAAGGGTTGAAAGAGAAAGCTTACCATCAATGAAAGCTTATGTTCCTCATTTTGTGGATGATGGAACACCTCTTTCAATTCAAGAGTACTCTCAAGAGTTCTTGCGGGAAATACAAGAGGAGAAATGGGCCAAGGAAAAGGGTGATCCCCCTCCTATTCCTGAGATTGATGACCTTCATGATCAATTTTCCCAAGACATTCCCTCTAGTATTCGTAAAGAAAGAAATTTCTCTACTAGCATACTTCTAAGAGTTACATGGGTTTCTTGATAAAGGAACAATAGTGGTGGCAGTGGTAAAGACAAAAAAAAGAAGGAGGCTAAATTGAAGTAGAAGATGACAGAGCCAAAGACAAAAGAAAAGAAGAATACAGTAGAGGAGCAAAAGATTCCAAGAGAGGAATTAGCATGTGGGTCAATCTTGATCCAAAATTTAGAAAATGACATTGAAGAGCAAGAGATAGTGAAGACTCCAACATCAACCAAAGAGGAAGTTCAACGAAGTGAAGATAGTGATATAGAATCTTTCTTGTTGAGGAGTTTAAATTTCTTAGATCCAAATAATCCTAGAAAGGCTAGTAGACAACAAGTTAATGAAGTATATAAAGAGATAAACACAATAGAAGAAGAAGGAGAAGGACAAGAGAGACCATAGAAAGTGATTGCAAATGAGAAAGAAATAAAATGGAAGGAGTTAGCTGATATACAAGAAATTCTTGATGATATTCAAATCAAGGTTGATACACAAGATGAGGACATAAGGGACATTTCTATAAATAAATAAATAAATAAATATATATATATATATATATATATATATATATATATATATATATATATATATATATATATATATGTATATATGTATGTATATATATATATATATATATATATATATATATATATATATATATATATATATATATATATATGTATGTATATATGTATGTATATATATATATATATATATATATATATATATATATATATATATATATATATATATATATATATATACATATATATATATATGTGTGTGTGTGTATATATATATATATATATATATATATATATATATATATATATATATATATATATATATATATATATATATATATATATATATATATATATATAAGTTAAAGATTATGGGAATATTTTTGAGACAAGAAAAGGAAATAGAGGATCAAGATTTAGTGGAAGTAGAAGATGAAAAGGATCAAAAGTTGCAACTTGAAGACCAAGAAAAGAAAGAGGGATATAATTTGGAATTTATACATAAAGAAGAAAGTATAGAAACGAAAAAGCTTCCAAAGAACATTAGAAATATATGTGAATATGTAATGACTCAAGTAGAGTAGTTCAAGCCATCAACCAAGAACATGATCCTATCTAGCAATGTTGTAGAGTTTGAGTTCATAAAAGGTGCCAAAATTGAAGATGGATACGAAATTATATTAATCTATCAAAATCACAATTCTCTTGTCAAGGGGTCACATTTACAAAAACTTGAATCTAACCTAAGGTATCTCTTCCTTATCAAAAATAGCACACTTTAGGCATTGAGATCACTGAAAAATCTTATCTTTATCTATATTTATAATCAAAAGAAGCATTCTCTTAAAACAATGATAGCCTTTAAATCTTATGGTAGGATGCAGTATATTAATGAATATTTTAATCTTTTTGTGATAAATCCATTGACAAAAAAGGGGCTAGGGTCTTAATATACTTCTTGGATTGAAAATTTAGTGTTTGAAGTTGTTAGTCATTTATGCTACGTTAATTGGAGGGCACAACTCCAAAGTACAACAGACACTATGCATATTGGATTACTATAAAAGATTATTGCAAGGTGTTAAAAAATCTATTTAAGTTAATTAAGATAGTTACATATCACCTTAGATAATATTTGTTTATTAAAAAGGGGGAAATATTCTAAAAAAACACTGAATGTTTGACAAAAAGTTTATGACTGGTGAAATATTTTGTCCAATTTTGTTTTCTAAATTTTGTAGGATAAAATTCTAGGATAGAAAAACAATAGCACGTTACTAGGTGTGAATACCTATCTGCCTATTGAAGTGCAATGTACTTGTTACACATATGTGTTCCTCGAGTAGTTTTGATGTGAACCTTTTCCCTATACATGGGAAATTTTTACTTTAGTGCTAGCTAGAGGTTTTCCCCCATGTTACCACATACATGATTTACTCATATGTGTTGGTACTTTGTACTTAGGGATATTATTCAGCTCTTACTTCACTACAGTTCATCATCATTAGAGTGAGCTATTCTAGCCATCCATCTTCCTTGTGTGTCTTGCTAAAAATGTGCTCCTTGTGTGTGCTTCTTGTGTGTCTCTTGCACTTCTACGCACACCCAACAATGGTATCAGACCAGGTTCAGCTTCTTCTCAAGTTTTGGTTTTTTGCTTCACCATGCATGCGCACTTTTAACAGCACACACCAACTTTAGATCATAGAAAAGTGAATTTTAGCAGCCACGAAACCTTTCCACCAGTTGCACTATGGGTTTACCCCCATTTTGAAGCCATTCATGCAATCAGAATTGCCATCAGAGTGATGGATTGTGAGCTGAAATTACAGCATTCATTTTAGCTTTCTTCAAAGTAAAAATTTTATCACATTCTTGTTCTTTATTGAAATGGCGGGCACCAATGACTTGTTTGGCATGCTTCAAGCTAAAGATAAGCTTGATGGGGGAAACTATCCAATGTGTTCTTACATGGTGAAGCATGTTCTTGTTGCAAAAAAACTTTGGAACATAGTGGCAGATGTAGATCGAAGTCTCACAAGTTCTTCTACTTCATTGTCTACTATCATAGATGGAGCTTCTTCTTCAAGTACAATGGTTAATCCTTCTCCACCTACACAAACACAGATTATATGGGATGGAAAATATGATCAAGCTCATGAATTGATTGCGCTTTCTATGAAGCATCATATAGTTCCACACATTCGGTCATGTTCTACATCAAGATAGGCATGGGACACTCTTGGTCAACAAATGCAAAGAATGATGAAGCTTTTTACATGTCATTTTGATGCATCTTTGCATTCCAAATGTTTGGTTGTGAGTGAGGCTGATTTGGATTGGTTCTTTGATAGTGGTGCTTCAAAGCACATAACTTCATGCAAAAGGTTTTCTGCATCTTTGAAAGATGCACCCAAAGGACGACATGTGGTGTGTTTGTTATACTTTGGAGTTGCCCTCTCCAATCATCATAGTATAAACGATTAGCATAAATAACACCTTTAATATTTCAATCCGAGAAGTATGCTAAGACCACAGCTGCTTCTAGTACTAATGGGATCCAAGAAATTGCAAGAAAAGACCATATTATTTAAGTTAATCTTGAAGCGAAAGCTGAAAACTAGGGTTTGAGATATTTTGAGATAGAACTAAGTACTTTTTATGATTCTTGTGCCTAAAGCATGCTATTTTTCATGTAGAATCCAAATATAAACTTAGAATTAAAATTCATTGCCTGGATCATCATGATAAGACAATTGTGATTCTGATAGAAATGGTATTCTTCACATGAGAAACACAAGGAAACCATTCACATTCAGCCATGAAAACTTTGGAAAAGAGAGGAAACATGAATTTCTACTAAGAGCTCTCTAATTCTCATTCAAAATCAGATACAAATGATCAGCCCCTCCTCAATACAAAATTTTGACCTTTGTACTTTTTCAAGTGTCCATGTTCACACTTGAAATTAGGTCCTTTCAATTTCTATACTAAAAATAATTAAGATTGAGAGCTCCAAAAAATCTCTAAATAAATACATAGCATCTAATGAATTTTGAGGAAGACTCTTCCTCATTCTTACATCATTCTAACCATTGTATATACAAAAATTATCTAATTTACAAAATCCTTTTGTCTTCAAAAAAACACATTCTAACCTTTCTTCCCCTCCTAGACATTTTGGCATCTTTCACAAAAAGTTGATTCAATAGGATGCACCTTCTCTAGTGCTTCTTCTTTCTTTGATACACTTGGGCGAGGAGTTCATGACTCTTTCTTTCACTCACATTTAAACTGTTAACCATCTCAAATAAGGCTTTTCTCCACTATACTGGTGCTTCTAGTCTATCAATGAAATCCTTCTTTACATATTTAGTGTAAGTTGCTTCATATTCTATGAGTCTTGATTTTGTAATCATTGAGAGTGTGCCAGAAATTTCTTATTCCCTTTCAAAAAATCCATAGTCAAAAGCATCCTCAAAAATCTATAAGTAATGGCTGCCCAAAAACACTATTATGTTGTAATAGGCCATAAGACATATCATGTCAGGTGTTTCACTTAGGTGAAAGAGAAGAGCGTCAGTGGGTGAAGTGAATCCTATGTAGTTTAAGGTTCTGACATTTGTGTCTATAAATGTTTCTACAAGTGATAATCATCCTCATTATTATGGTTACTAATATACAAGCAGGATCATTTACATCTTTGTATGAGGCTATTACTGCTTCAGTTATGTCCACCATATAACTCTTAGTTGGCCATGTTCCATTCTTAGGCCCTCCTATCTTAGGAATTTAACCATTTGGCTAGAATTAAGCCTTCATTTCTTCTTTTCAAATAATCCGATCAGTCCCTTCTTCTTGCTATAGGGCAATATGTTGGGTTTATCTTCTGTTGTAAAGGAGCTTCCTTCCAAATCCTCCCGCACTCTTTATGAGCATCCATCCATTTGTTGCTCCAAGCAAGATTTGATTTCTCAAATAATTCTTTTGTTACATTGATATCTTCTTCATACTCCAGGAATTCGTTGGGAGCTATCCCCACTCTTGCAGTCTGAAAATTTTTTATGCTTTCAAAAATCATGCAAAATGGAATACCTAACCCAGGAACAGCCCAATGGTGTTGATCTAGGTTCACACCATTCTCTAGTGCAAATTTTACTATTTGGTTTTCATATTCATCATGCATCTTTCTAATATATTCCATTATGGCTTCTCTACTTGTTAACAATTGCTAAAAAAATTCCTTTGAATATTCTTCTATTGGTCTTTCCTCTTCAGTATCCATAAAATGTTCCTCAGGTGGAGGAGATGTCTTTTTTGTTTCCTTTCCCTTGAATTCCTCCTCTTCCTATTTTTGTTGTTGTTGTTCTGCTAGCTCCTTTCCCTTTTGCACATGTGTTTCTACTTGATTCTTCCATTCTTTGATTTCTTTGAGTAATCCTTCTTTTTGTTTTTCCCAGTCCTTTCTCTCTTTTACTATATCTGGGACTCACCTTGTTGTAACCCTTCATGGAACTTATTGCATGTGCATTAGCTTGCCTTTCCAATTCCTTTGTATCCTTTAATTCCTCTTGTAGTTTTTGAACTTCCTTTCTTAACCTTTCAATCTCTTCGCCATCTGATACATTTTTCTAGGTTTGAATCATGCCTTGTCCTTCCTCCCTCGGCATCTTATTAATCTCCTCATTGGCTCTAGTCAAGATTTGATATGAACTTTGCAAAATTTTGTACTTTGATTCCATTCTCCTTACATCTCCTTCAAGCTAACTAATACTTTTTGCTTGCTTTGTATAGTTTTCCTCTAGGAATTTTATTCTGTTCTTATTTTGTATGTCCTAAGTTTCTAATGCCAATTTGCCCATGAGTTGCTCATTCTTTTCTTGTATTTCCTTAATTTTCTCCTTCATTCAAGATTTTTCCTTTTTCTATTCTTGTACGACTTTATTTCCTCTTATGAATTATGGTTTAGCGACCATACCTGATAGGATCATATTACAGCTTGATGGTCTAAAATTCTTTATGGGTTCCATGATAGTTTGACATACATTTCTTATATCCTTAGGAATTCTTCCCAATCCTGTGTTTACTTCTAGTTGCTTCAACTCAATCTGTTTTTCCTCATTTTGGTACCTGCCTTCTTCCTTTTCCTCTGATTTATCATCTTCTGTCTGTTCTTCTTCTTAATCATCCCTTTCTTCTTGGGTATCATCTTTTGGCTCTTCCTGTTCCACTTCCTCCTACTTTTTCCATTTTGCATCTTGATCTATGATGATAGGTTCCTAGTTTTCTTGTTTCTCCTTGTCACCTTCTTCTTTATCTATGTCCATCTCCTCATAATCCTCCTCTTGATTTGTTATTTCTATAAAACCTTGGTTCTCATAATGTTGTGCTTCTCATTTCTACTCATCTTTCCCTAAATCCAAAAAAAACCTCTTCAATATTTTTTCTCACTGTTGATTCTAAAGAAACTTCCCTTTCTTCTATCTTTTTGTTCCTTCATCTTTAATAAATTTCTGGAAATATTATGTTTCATAAGGGTTAATTATGCTAGTCATTCTTTCAATTAGCCCTCCTTGACTTCCTCCTGATTCTATTATCTCCACTTCTTCCATCTTTTCTTTTCCTTTATCTTTCTTTTTCTTTTCTTCAGCATCTTCTAAAGAGGTCACGTTCTCTGTTTCTGACTTCTTTTGAGACTCAACTAACCCCATTCCTTTTTCGAACATCTGAGACTGGGCTTCCACCTATACTTATTTAACTAGAGTTTCCTCGCAATGATAGATTTAGACTTCTTAATAAAAATCCTTATATATCTGAGTTTGACTCAGATGAGGCTTTCCCTTTTCCCTTGTCTACTATCTTTTCCATTCTTTCCTCTTGCACATCTAGCTTCTCCCTTAATACCATTCCTCTATAAATGTTATGTACTTCCAGTATTGAGGTTTCCACAGCCTTTCCCTTGTCTTTTCTTGTAGGTTTCGTCTTTTGAGATGTCTTCCTTTGTATCTTCTTCATGGCTACTATTGTTGTTCTAGTTTTTGGTGGTCCTTGAAGATCTTTGAAAAAAGCTACTAGCTCTACTTCTTTTGTCACAAAAACTTCTTCGATTTCTGTAGCCATGATTTGTTCATGGAGTCATGTTCTAGTTCCTCCTGCTTCCAATCAGTAGCTTTGTCAGAGTAATCTTATAGCATCTTCTGATATTGTGTATCATATATTGCCCTTTTACTCCCTCCTTGTGTTAAATAAGCATATAGCTTCTCTTTCCGCGTCTGAGGTGGATGTGGCTCTTTATCAGCCTACACTTTCTTCTGTTCTGCTTGAATTTCTTCCTTGATCACTTCTTCTTGCTTTAATTCAAGATTCTTGGAGTCCATTTTCCTCTTCTTAATTGGTTGAGCTTCTACTACTGCAACCTTCTTCCTCTTGTTGCCCACTTCTTGAAGGACTTCCCATGCTAGCAATCATACTTCTAAATGTCAGAGCCTCTAGAGCCAATTGTAGATTTTCCTCCATCCCTAGTACATGATGAATGATTCTGGTCAAGAATTGAGATCCATTCATAAACTTCCTTGTTGACCAATGCTTTGCTACTTCTTTCAGCTACTCATGAATATATGGAGTTACATCCATAACACCAAAAGGTCTAGTTTTATCTTTGTTGTTTAACATAATGAGGGTGACTAGTTTGTGAGGTATGGTATACCTAGGCATCTTTGGAAAGCATAAGTATTGTAAGAATAACCTTAAGCCATTTCTACATTTTTTGTCCCTTTGAAATCAGTGAATTTGGAGTAACCTACATATGAAGCTGCATTTTTCTTCACAAAACTTACATCTAGCTTGGTTCCCATATTATAAAATTTCAAAGCATTTCTGATATGTTCTGGCTTAATGGAGATCTAAACTTCCTCTGCATCCTTATTATGTACTTTTCACTTGAAATAGGCCTCATTACCTTTTCCTAATTCCTGTAAACTTGACATCACTTGTGCTACTCTTTCAAACTCAATGAAGAAAATTGGTTCATCGAGCATTCTGTGTAATCCTAATGCTTTCCAATTTTTGTAGGTAGTTGTTGCCCTTTGAAAGTTAAAGAATTATCGGTAGAGCACGGTGTATTTACACTACCCTTTTTCAACTGTGAATATATGATGAGTGATAACTCCTAAGGCTCCTTTGAGTTCTTTTGCTATCTTGGCACTCTCAGATAATTCTTCATCAGCATCAGACTCTAGATCATGAATTTCCTTTGTAGTTTCACTATCCAGAAACCAATGTCATCTTGATAAGGACACTAAATTTACTTCCAGATTGGCAATAGATAGCTCTTTAGTATTCAACATCCTATAAAAGTAAATAAAAAGAATGAAAAAACACACCCACACCAACACCATGAGTCTCTTGATCAAAAGAAAAAGATTTATGTAAGAAAAATAGAATTTCAAAATTCTTCAAGACTCAAGTAAGTGTTCATTACAGTGAAGCAAGAATTTTTTTTCCTACTGGGTGCCTTTGGAAAAAATGGAAAACCACTCAGACACATTATCATAAAGAAAAAAGAAAGAAAGGAAAAGATAAAAAACATTTGTTCATCTATTATGTATACGAAAGGAGGAAAAAGATAAATTAAATCCAACTAAAATTCTACACTATCTAACCCTAGATCTGGCTCTTGTGCTCTTTAGAAAAAAATTCAAAAAAGAGTATCGATATCAAATTCATATTTTACTTTTTTTTCTCTCTTTTTTCTCATTTTTTTCCAAAAATTTTTCCAGTATTGGTCATATGAGATATGAGAGTATTCTCTTCCCCTCCTACTCATTTTCCATAACAAAGAGTTCAGATATGTGCCTAGGTGAGCTCTTTTGTGCCTAGTGTATGCACGGCTTTGTATTGTAGCCCTATCCATGCCTACTTTAGAGATGCATTCCTCTTTATGGTGCAAAGATGGGTTCTTAATCATTGCAATTAATTGGTTAGTTGTTGTTGAGGTTTTTCTGGTTCCATTCTTGTGTGATTCCAATTCTTCTAGTTTCTTGGAAATTATTATGTCCTCTTGTATGTCTGCCACCTGCTTCAATTTTTTAACCCAACATGTTTTAATATTTTACTTTGCTTTCCATTTGTTGCTCGTATTCCTAATTTTCCAATTTGTATGTTGATTCTAAGAAAAATGAGTATGTTTCTCCTTAGGTCTCCATATCCACGCCTTTTTTGACTTTGAGTATTCTACAAAGGTTTTGGTCTCCATACTAATTGTTCTCTAAATTCTGAAGTCATTCTCTTCTTTTGATTCTGCTTGTGATGAAAGATACATGAATTCTTTTGTTGGAGATTGCTTTTTGTTATTAAATTCTATTGACTTGTTTCCTCATTGGATCACTACTATCTTCTCTATGATTATGCCCTTTTTTAACAAAAACTCTTCTTCTATAGAGAAAGTAAACTTCTCCATTTCCATTCTATAGTTTTCTTCATTGAGTTCCTACACATCATGACTAGCAAACAAATTTTTTATTCTTTTATTAGTCAAATGAAAATGAAGTACCATTTTTGCAAAATCAATCAATAACTTATTTTCTTTCATCTAGTTTTGCCCTAAAATCAATTGTTTAGACATCATTTCATCTGAACATTCCTCACATTCTACTTCCACTTGTTCTTGTTCAATTTGCAATACAATGCTTTGTGTAGAACAAGTTTGAAATATTTGCCCATCTAATGTTTTTATTAGGGTTTTACTTTGTTTTCTTTTTGCATGGAGTTTTGTCAGTAATTCAGTATTTAGTAGATTCACCTGAGGTCCTGAATCTAATAAAACCCTAACTCTTTCTCCTTTAAAACCCTAATGTTTTTATTAGGGTTTTACTTTGTTTTCTTTTTGCATGGAGTTTTGTGAGTAATTCAGTATTTAGTAGATTCACCTGAGGTCCTGAATCTAATAAAACCCTAACTCTTTCTCCTTTAAAAGTCAAATATACAATTGGAAAATGCTCTCTTGTTTTCCCTGGTTGCTTCTCACATTTCAGTACTTCTCTTATATTCTTGTATTTTTGTATTCTTTCTTTGGTTTCTAGTTAAGCTTCCCACCTCATCTTGTTCTCTTCCTGTTTTCTATGTTGAGCTTGTTGTAGTCTTCTCCAGTCTTCAATAGTCAAAGGTTGGTTATACCTTTGGATCCTACAGCCACTTATAAAGTTTGGCATGATTTTTCCATCTAAATTCGCCAATTGTACTGCTCCATTATGAAAAATGGCATGTCCTTCCTCATTCTGGAAGTTTATCCCCACATGCTCATCATTGGCTATGTCTAGTGTAGAGAAAATTTGATTCCATCCATGTCGTTCAAACTCTTCATCATCAAACTTATGGGTTACATATGTTTCATCTTCAATTCTTGTTTCCTTTTTACAATCCTCCTTTTCAATGAGAATTTTTTTATAGATTTTCTTGTTTATTGCATTAAACTTCCACAATGGGGGTTCAACGTCACTTTCACTTCCTCCTTTTGACTCCTCACTTGTATCCCGACTTTGATGTATCTTGAACCACTCATGGGGGGATATATCACAAAATTGTCCATCTTTTATGTTTACTTTGGTAATTTTTCCTTGATTCTGGAGATATAAGCCATCCTTACCCCAATCTTGTATTATTTGCAGTTGTCTCATAAAAGGCCCACCTAGGATAATCTCATAGGATGTCAATTGTTGAAATTCGACTACAGCAAATGTATGTTCTATTTCTATTCCACAGATCTCTATTATTACCTTCTCCCAAATCCCTAAAGGTTCCTTGATGGGACCAATTGCAAATTGTAATTTCATTTTGGTTGATTGAAGTGTGTGTGCTCCCCAACTTTCCCAAGTTCGCTTTGTCATAATTGCAACTCCCGATCCACTGTCCAAAATTGCATTTGTCTGTTTCTCACCAAATTGTACTTTGAGTATGGTGTTACCTTCCTCCCCTTCACAGTATCCTCCTATCTTATCAATGGGTACATGCATAATTTCCTCAACTTCTTGTTTTGTTCCTTGGTTCCAGTGTGAACTTTTTTCAGGTTCTAAAATAAGATGTTGCAAATGAGGGTTTTGTTTCACCAAATCACTCATTGTTGCTTGATATTGAATTTTGCATTGTTTTGTTAGTTTGAATTGTATAGTGATGGGTTGTGTTGTATTGGCTCCTTCTTCTTGTAATGGATCATTAATTTCTTGATTATAATTTTGTTGTTGTGAGCTTTATGTACTTCTCCCATACCCACTATCTCCTTCTTGTTCAAGGTTTTCTTGAGTTTTAGTGATTATTTGTTTACAAAGTTGCATTCTTTCCTGCTCCAAATCAGGCATTGGATAGGTTCTTTCATAGTTAAAAGCACTAGGTCCTTCCTCAATTCTTCCTTGATAAGCTTTCAACAATGTGTCTAAATTATTCGATTGATTTTCTTTTCTGTTCCTGGTTTGACTCTGTGTAGTGTCTGTGTTTTTAGATTTTTGTTTATTAGATTTTTATAGTGTTTCCACTTGTCTTACTTTCTTTTCCCATTTAGCTCTTTGTCTGGCTCTTTTTTCTCTCCAACATGTATTTTTCTTTATCTCTGATGAATGTGGTTTCAATAATATTCCTTGCTCCTTAGCCTGAGATCTAGTTATTGTCTATATAGATATCACCTCATTCTCACCCGGATCTCCTTGCTCCAGTATCTCCACACATTTCAAAGGTATATGAGTTGTTGTATTTTGTTTTTAGGGATTTCTAGGACAATCCTTGATTAAATGTTCTCTACCACAATCTTTACAAAAAGATCCTTCCACTCTTAGTGTTAGTGGTTGAGTGCAATCTCTTACAAAATGTTCTCCTCCACACCTATAGCAAGTAATCTTTTGGTTAGTTTTGAACTGAGGTCTTTGACTTGACATATAATTGTTTGTGATATACATGAATGTTGCTGCATCCAACTCAAATCTTCCATTTCCCAAATCTAGGGCTTGTAAATCTGGCTCTCTTTGTTCATTGTTTTCCCATCCAATTGGATCTTGATATTCTGCTAGAGAATGAAACTCATTCATGTAGTTTTTTTTTATCGTTATACTTTCATATTCCTCTATTGGAATATATTTGATAGGAACTACAGTTGTGGGTATGGAAGGTTGTTGCCCTAACACCGGCCTTGGTTGTTCTACAAACCCTGATTCCCTTTGCTGGTTATATTGGCTCGGGTAGTCTTTTTCCCTAAGAGGTTGTTTGTTGTAAAAACACTCTTCCCTTGTATGGTGGTCCATTTCCTTTCTAGGGTACAATATTTCAATCTTTTCTTGCCTTGTAGGTGATGAGGTCTTTGATAATGACATTAATGTGTCAGATGGTTTCCCCCACATTTATAACATTTCTCACTACAACAGATCGGCTATATACCAAGATTTTTACCGAGGGAAATGAACGTGCGCATTTTCGCCCCATCGTTGGTGTAGGTGTCGATATGTGCATCGGAATTAAAGTGCCAGTATAGGCATCGTTATAACCGTCAATATGAGCATCGATATGCACATCGGTATAAACATCGGTATTATCGACGTCCATATCGACGGATATATCGACACCTCTGTTGGGTGTACCGTCACGTATACTGGCAGCCGCTGGGTGTACCAATGCTTATTCCGATGGCTTATATTGGGAGTACCGTTACTAGGATATATCGACGCCTTTGTTGGGTTTACCGTCACGTATACTGGCGGCTGTTGGGTGTACCGATGCTTATTCCAATGGCATTACTAGGAGTACCGTTGCTTATACAGATGACCATATCTGCAAAATTTCTTTTGGGCAGAGTGTGTTGTCTTTTTCTACAGCAACATTACCATGATGTTGCTTAGCAAAAGACAATACACTCTACCCAAAAAAAACCGATTACATGTGATGTGTACTCTAATGTCAACCGAAAGATGATTTCATAAAACAAAATATTATTGGACACAAAAGAGATCATCAGAATGAACCATGAACCATGAACCATGTACAAGAAGAGTTATATATTTCATAAATGAAGCATGTACAAAAGTGTGGCAAACCACTGTCATATATGACGCTTTTACAAAATGTGGCAAAGCATTGCATTGCCATATAAAAGTCAAATACAAAATTTTGGTGTGCCATTGCCATACACATGCAAAGAATGTTCCATATTAACAGTCTTGCAACAAAGAGCATTCATGAAATAAGATAAATTCACATGAGATTTACAAACAACAATTAAAAACCAAGTTTATAAATTCATCACCTCATCGCAAACGCTCCCATGAAATGACCACACTGCGTCCCTCCAAGTCCTCCAATAGTGCAGTCAATCCATAACGATATCCATAAGCCTGCTCGGTTTGTGTTGGAGGACGACCCATTGTTAGCTCTTGCAACAAGTATACAAAACATTAGAGGAACATACATGAGAAGCTTAACACAAACAAATTCAATAAACCAAATGGTACTTACAAACTCGTGACGCATTGTGTCATATCTGCCACTGCCCAAATGTGATGGTCCAACCGTATCTAAACGTGTGGCTGTGGTATCTCGCTATTGGTGATATCGGTCAAGAGTCTGATGCTGCTCGTCGCGAATCATATCCATCTAACCATATAGGTTTTGGTAAGCCTGCTCTGAAAGCATCATGAGCCTCAAATCGTCGATGGGATATAACTTCACATGCGATGTGCAGAATCCACTCTGAACTGACAAGAGGTTGCCCATCGGCTAGTCAGAACTCTTGATA